>JABJVR010000084.1:401003-424743 GCA_025773905.1 Chitala chitala
AGAAAAAACTATAAAAAAGAAAAGAGGGGTGAGAGCTGCTGTAACCGGCTGCTGCTCATGCGGCGCCATCTTGAATGAGCTGACCAGCCATGAAGAACTCCAGTTACGTAATGTATTCTGACACCGCATACAATAATGTGTGTGACAGCAAGGTAATTATGGGCTGGTGATGTGACATGTGCTGACCCGACCTGATTTTTTCTCAGGGCGATGCTGGACCCGAGGGGCCAAGAGGCTTACCTGGTGAAGCGGGGAACAAGGGAGACAAGGTGAGCAGTGCACCTGGTGGGTAGGTGCGTAGTGAAGTAGGGCCAGCACTGCAGCAGCGTGGCCGAGAAGGGTTAGAACCGCCAGCAGTGGGTGTAGTCACTAAAGAACTGTGTGTGAGTCAAGAAGGATGACATGTGAGGGCTCAAGAGCGTCTCCTGCTTAAAAAAAACAGCTTTCACAGACTTGAACGTGAAGAAATTTGTACCCAGCAAAGAGACCCATCGCATCTGTGCTTAATGTGAGTGTTGGTTTTGTACAGGGAGACCAGGGAGTTCCAGGACCACGAGGTTTACCGGGGGCCGTAGGAGAACCAGGGAAAAATGTAAGTCTGAGATTGGATGGACACACACACACACACACTCACACACACACAAGCACAGACATGGTACTCGCTGATCCGACACTGTGTAATCTACATACAGTACCAAGAAATCTTTTATTTTCCTGTTAGAATTTCTCACACACTTCATTAAAACAGTCTTTATTTTATATTCTGTAGTTGTACTTGTTAACTGTCAGATTTTTTAGAAGTTGGTGAATATTGTTCGTTTTGGTTGAGCATTGTGCTCCATAGTAGGTAGAATTCAAACCAGTGTGTTTAACTAACACCTGCGTGTGAGTGAAGAATAAGTGAGAGACAAATGGCTGCCGTGCATTACCGGGGCAGGGAGGTTACTCAAGGGGGAAGGAGAACGAGGCCTCTTATGGTTCTTTTGTGTTGTACCAGTCTGGAAGTGAATATGGCTGTATTCATGGTCTTAGGGTTCCCGTGGAGAACCAGGAGATCCAGGTCCCAGGGGAGAAACTGGACAACCAGGACCGAAGGTAAAGCCAGGATTTTATATACTATTAATATTTTTTAATAAACATGCAGACCTGGACCTCATAAACTTCAATGTATAAAACACTTACGAAACTTCACAAATTTGGTTGTAACATACGGTTACTAAAATCTTTCTGATTTTTTTTTTTACCGTTCTTAAGGGTGACCCCGGAAGACCTGGCTACAGCTACCCCGGGCCGAGAGGGCCAACGGTACAACAGTTTGAGCCGTGTTGGAGTAGTAAATACCAAGGCATTTGGTGCTCAGCAGAGCCAGCAAGTGCTAAAATGGAGGCTTATGTGTGGCTAAATGCAGGGAGATCGAGGGGACAAGGGCGCCCCAGGATCCAGAGGGAGTCGGGGAGAGTGTGGACTGAAGGGAGAGCCAGGTGACAAGGGCCGACCAGGGGAGAAGGTGAGTGCTAGCTGGATTAGGACAAAGGCACACCCAACTTTGGTCCCTCAGCCCAAGAGCCATCCTTCTGTCTACCTGAAAATGCTCTTCATGCTGTCTTCCAGGGTGAACCTGGTCCCAACGGAGAGACTGGACCCAGAGGGCCTAAGGGAGATCCTGGCAACGATGTAAGTTCTGCAAGCAGCAGAGAGTGAAGGTTTACGGGCAGAAAATGTAATCAGGTTTTTCCAAAATGTGTGGTGTGTGACACAAGACCTAAGGCTCACTTGTATTTCAGTTTCGGTCTCACGGCTAATTGTGGGCGCATTACACGAGCGCTTGTCATATACGCTCGACGCATTTGACTGTCTGATTGCTGCAGCCTCTCCTGTGTTTCAGGGAGGACCTGGACCAGAAGGTGACCCTGGACTCACCGTAAGTGAAGCCTTTAAGCTTTTTGGAAGTGCCATAAAGCCAATGTCACACAGCAGCATGAAAAAAAACCCAGTGACGGGATGCGTTTGATTCCCTCCTAGGAATGTGATGTCATGAACTATGTGAGGGAGACGTGCGGCTGCTGTGGTGAGTGCTTGTATCGTCTTCTGGGAGGCTCTGGGAAGCTGACCTTTCAAAGTCAACACCGAACAGGCAAAAGAATACAGCGATGCCTTGTGAGAAATCTTGTATTTTGTCCACACTGTTACTTGGTATTCACAGAAGCTTACAAGGTCGTCAGGCCAAGAAATAAAAATGTGTAGGTTAGCTTCGCTAAACCAGCGTTGGGGGCACAGAGCTCAGAAGTCACCAGTAGGCGGGTTAAAGCAGCACATCTGGAGGTCAGGAGCACACTCTGAGTTTGTGTGCTCTCTCTCTGCACAGATTGTGAGAAACACTGCGGAGCTCTGGACATCGTCTTCGTGATTGACAGCTCAGAGAGCGTGGGGTTGTCCAACTTCAACCAGGAGAAGAACTTCGTCATCAACACCCTCAGCAGGCTGGGCTCCATCGAATCAGACCCGAAATCCCAGAAGGGTGGGGCTCCGCGGTCAGCGAGGAGAGACAAACTTCTCTGCTTAATTGCAAACACGCAGCTTCATGTGTGTCCTGTATCACTCTCGGCCCTTGCCAGGAACCCGTGTGGGCGTGGTGCAGTACAGCCACAACGGGACCTTCCAGGTCATCCAACTCGACGACTCTCGCATCAACTCCATGGCCGCCTTCAAGGAGGCGGTGAAAAACCTGGAGTGGATTGCAGGTGGTACCTGGACTCCATCTGCGCTGAAGTTTGCTTACGACAATCTGATCCGCGGCAGCCGGCGCAGCAAGTCCAGGGTGATGGCAGTGGTGATCACAGACGGGCGCTACGACCCCCGTGACGATGACAACCTGCTCACGTACCTGTGCCAGGACCCTAGCGTGGATGTCAGCGCCATTGGTATCAATGATGATTTCAAGCGGGCTCAGCTGGACGAGACGCTGAATTCTATCACCTGCAACAAACCAGACAAAGTGAAGAACCTGACCAGCTTCACAGAGCTGGTGGCAGAGAGCTTCATTGACCAGATTGAAACCGTGCTCTGTCCTGGTAAGATGCCTCTCACTGTACCCCTCACCAGGCTGCTGTGCTGGCGACACACACAAACATCCATAAGTTCTAACAAGATTCTTTGAAATTACCATTTGTGCGACACACCAGGACAAATCCTGAAACATAACAAGCCAACGATCCATGTGGTCTTATGTCCTATAATCCAGGCAAACAATATCTGCCAACATTTCTTTGTAACATTTCTCTCATTTCTCCAAGTCAGGTTATGATGTTACAATTTCCCAAACTCTTCACAATCTCCTTTGAAAACCAAGAGCCAAAGATGACATTACCAACATTTGGTCAAAGAAGGTTCACAGTGCAACATCACAGATGTGTCGGCATAATGTAGAATGTGTGTCTATGGAAACGTACATATTTGTGTAATTTACCCGGATTTTTCATATTCCAGATCCTGAAATTGTGTGTCCAGACCTGCCCTGCAAAACAGGTATGACTGAAGAATGTTTGGAAGTCAAACTGCTGCCTGGCAAATTTGCCAAAAACCTCTGAAGCATCATTTCCAACACTGGTTTTATATCAGGCTTACTAAATACATCAACTAAGCGCTATGGGTTTACTTTATTATGCTCAGTATAGCAGTAGAGTTTTAGTTTTAAATATTGTTGGTTTGTATTTGTACGTAAGCAGTGAAGTTGACTGCTGAGCTGCTGCTTCTCAGAGCGTCCATACTGTTAGTGCGTCAAGAATTTCATGAGGAAATTGGTTAGCGTGAAAATAGGGTGCTGTGTCGTCACATGTATGACATTTGTTGCAGAGAAAGATTTGCACAGTAGCTGTGAGCTCTTGGCTCTCAGATTTCGATGCTTGCATGCCAGTTGCCCTGGGCATTCTCCTTCCTCTGATTAATGAAGTATAGTCTCAGCTGTAACGAAATCTATATGCTGAAAGCCAAAGAGGTATCTGGGACAGAACGGCGTTTCTGCTCTTACGAAAGAGACGCGTTTGAAGATCCATCCACTTTACTTTTTCTTTTTAAGTCAAACTTAACCATTTATGACATGTGGCCAGCACTTCCAATGAGGATATTACAATAAACCGTACTGCGATTCACAACGTAAGTGTTAAATTTTAGTGCGCAGCAAGTAACCTGATAGGTTTTAGCATGAGCACCAGTTGATCTGTGTCCTTTCTGTTTATCATTCTGTCCTTGGCACACGTCTTGCAGCACAAAGGAACAGCTGTAATGCTAAACAATGAGCACCTAGTGTGTTGTGATTGGTTGGGGGTGTGGCTTTGTAGTTAACTGTATGACTGATAACTGTAACTCAGGCGTCACCCTCTCCAAATGAAACGATTAAACATTGGCACCCATCATGGTTATTAAAGGTCTCTTGTCAGTCAATTTTCCCTGCATAACAAGTGGCTGAACAGCTACTAAGAAAAATAAAGCCATCCTGATCACATCTATGTTAATTAATAATGGTTAAATTGTATCATTGTTTTATTACCTGAACAAGGTATGTATGATAATGTTTTTGGAATTCTTAAAAATTTCCCTTTAACATAAGCACCAAGACTGCAAAAATAGGTTTTCTCAACTAGATAAAAGTTATTAACCGAAAGCTACTTAATGTTAACCTTGAAGGCAGTAAATAAATAATCATGATTGAGAACATCCTTTCCATATACCATGAGCTGCAGCACGCTAAATGTGCAGCGTGCAGTTCCGCATGCAGCCCTTCCACGCATTGCTACGTGCAGTGGGAATGCAGTTTTAATTTCTGTGCAGCTTACACTCGATTAGCAAAGGGTCTCTACTTGGCCTTGCAGTTGATTCGTTGGCTCTTTTGCTACTTTACGTCTGTTGATCGATGCAGCTGCATATGTTTCTCGTGCGAGTCCTTTTGCACACCTGCTACATGTGCATTTGGGGACTGGAACCAGCAACTTGCTGCCGCAGAGTTAGCTAACGCTAGGCCAGTAATGTGCTCAGCTCCGGTCAGTGGTCCAAAGCCAGATGTGGCGTTAGCCTCACGCTTTGCACCGTGTTCCCGAGGGACACTTTTTACACCACTGTTCTTGACACTCACTTGCAGATGTTGCAGCCCCGTGGAACGGGTACATGCTGTCCGATTTCCTGGTGGAGGAGGGGGTGAGGATGCCGGTCCCCACCTCGCTCCCGGACGTGTCTGACCTGCTTCGCTTCCTGAAGGACGATCAGCATTTCCCAGAATCCTATTCAAAGACTGTGGGGGTCATGGCCTACACAGCCCAGCGGGCCAAGTTCGCCTCGTGGGACGAAAGGCCCAAGTGGACCGAGTTGTTTGTTGACTCGTTCAAAGTGGTCTACGGCAGCATCATAGGCGACCCTGAGAAGGCGCTGGGACTGTGTTAGAAGGACGACACCAGAGCAAGCTGCATTTCCTGCTGCTGCAGCCATTTTACCCGCTCGGCTGGCTTAATATGAGCAATAGAGCTTAATAGCCCCCCCCTCCCAGACGCATGTTGGACTTTGTATGAATAACGTATTAAATCTGAACCTGAGCCGTGACACAGGGGCAGTGTTGTCACTAGAGCTGGTTTTGCGCAGTTTTGCACATGTTCCCACTTCTTTAACTGATCCCTGGTGGATGGGAGCTTTGTGCCAATGGCACAGGGGCATTTCACTATGTACGTGGCTTCATAAATCTAATGATAGTTGTACCTAAATGCATAAATATTCTATCCGTGCCACAATGTTGTTTTTACAAATGCAGGTTAAAAAATAATACTTGCCAGCCACCGTATGTACATTTTGAAGTTTTATACATTATCGGGGCGGTGAGATGGACAGGTAATTTATCGGGGCGGTGAGATGGGCAGGTGATTTATCGGGGCGGTGAGATGGACAGGTGATTTATCGGGGCGGTGAGATGGACAGGTGATTTAATTTGCAAGGTTTATGTACGTGCCCATGTCAAGACATAGAGGAATTTTAGCAAAGGGCCATAGGCTTGTATTCCCCATGCAAGTTTACCCAAATCACTGGCAGTGACCTGTCCCAAACATTACAACTTAATTCTGCTACTACTGTGAAAATTCAACACTTATACCCAACAAAAATGAAGGAGCTATTCAATTACTTTGACATTGAAGGATGTTCTTTTCAAATCTTACTTTATTCATTTAGCAGACACTTTTATCCAAAGCAACTTACAACATTTCAGATGTTACAGTGAGCTGGCGCTGGGTGTCTTGCTCAAGGACACACCTGGTGGCTGGGCTGGGATTCAAACCGCGACACTTCTGCATCCCAGCCGGATGCGCTACCCATTGGGGCACCAGGGCGCATGTTTTACAGTTTCGTCTAGGATGTTCGACTTGTGCATCTAATTGTGAATTACTATGTTGCTGCTCTTGCTGCTGCAAGAAAAATATTGCAGCTATACAAACAAGTATTCTGTCGCAATGCATGTTTTCAGGATGGTATAGTTTGATTAAGGTACTTCAGATGCTTGTGGGTAATACATTTACCCTGCTTTATTATATCAGTCTGAGATGGGCTGGTGCCCCCTGCCTTACACTCTAGGCTGCCTGGGATAGGCTCCAGGCCATGCGCAACCCTGCAAAAAATAAGCCTTTGGAGAATGGATGGATGGACAATAGATCAGTAGCACATCTACTTGGAAAATTACTATAATAAAACATACATTTTGTAAATAAACATTAATTGAGCATATGTAATTTTTCCAGTGTATTTTCATATGTATTTGAAATCACGACATATTTGGTTTGTGTTATGTAAATAAATACCATTAAAAGTTTCTTGCAGACCTTTAGAAATCTAACATTACTGGACTTTGACAAATCATGAACTGTGACTGCTAGTAAGAATAACTCATGTAGGTATAGAAGAGGCTGTAATGTATCAGATCACATTTTCTATCCATAATGTTTCACGTGGACTGCTTCTCGTGCAAAATTTGGAGTTGCCGGTGTATTACACACTGTCACAGATCTGACCTCGGATTTATCCCATCAGAACCGGCTGTGGCGAACTGCGTGCGGCGACCTGTTGACCTTGTCTTCATGATGGATGGCTCGGAGCGGATGGGCATGGAGGACTTCCACCAAGCTCGGGAATTCGTTAAGGCAGTGACACGTCGGTTGGACCTCGCCAACAGCAATGGCGACCCGCTGCACGTCCGCGCCGCGCTACTGTTCTTCGGCGATGAGGGCACGCAGCGCCTGATCTTCCCCTTCTCATACAACCAGGACGAGATCGAGGAGGCCCTGGACGGTATGACCTACCTGGGGGCCTCCTCCAACATCAGCAGTGCCATAACGTTTGCCATTGACAACATTATCACACGCGCGAGGGCGCCGCAGGTGCGTCGCAACGCCGAGCTGTCCTTCGTCTTCATCACTGATGGCTACACATCCGTGGAGGGTCTGCAAGAAGGCCTCAGTGGCATGCGTAAGCAGGGTGCCGTATCCACCGTGGTGTCGGTGGGCAAGGACGTGTACCAGGAGGTATTGACGCAGCTGGCACTGGGCGACAAGTCGGCCATCTTCAGAGCCGACACCTACGACAAGATCACCCACAACAGCTTCTTTGAGCGCTTCATCCGGTGGATATGTTAGGGGGGGGTCACTTTGAGTGGGTTTAGCAAGCGGGGCTGCCATTTTCTGAGAACGAAACAAATAGTCAGCGTCCTTTGTCAGTGTTTACTTCTGATGCGACTATAGTTTAATGTCTGTAATTCATTTTACAATGGCTTTCCGAAATTATACAAGCCTTGTTGAAATTTATATTTACTTTATGGTGCTACTGTAGAGGAGGAGGTGTACATTTATCTTTCTGAGAGACACCTACACATTTCACTGTTTCCATTTCTCTCTTCAGATTGGCACAAGTTGTTTAAAATGCAGCACGTGGGACTTAAGGGCCCAAGTGCAGCCTGGGTTAAATTAATTGGACATACATTTGCCCATTCATTTAATTTACATTTTTGGATGTGCCATTTTTAAATTGCGGAACATTATAATAAATCTCCCAAACTGTAATGTATTCTGTTTAAATTTATTCAGTCATTGGAAAAGTTTTTAGTATACCAGCATTTCATAACAGAGTGTATTATACTTGATTTTGCTAAGGAGCTTAATACAACACAAGACACACAACTATATGACCACGTTACCATATGATCACTTTGGCAAGAACAAGATTAAAAATGTACCATTTGAACACGGCTGCATGGGGAGAACAGGGTCAGTCTGTGCCATCAGATCCTGTCTCCAGACCATGTGACTTAGATTCCTTGGCACAGTCTGCCTGTGGTCTTGATTTCAGAACAACATCCCAGAGTCAGGAATGCAGAGAGGGAGAATAGCAACACCAGTCAGGTCTTTAAACCTTATCACTTATAACTCTGTGAGGTGTTACTGAAGCAGGGTAGCAGATTGTACAAAGCAAGATAGGGCACAGGATTGTGACAACACTTGGAATGTGTTCATAGGGGACCAATCAGGTGGAGCAAACACACACTGGGAACCAATCACGGCTGCCTCACACAGAACACCCAGAGAGCTAATGAACACCTAGGCTGTAACTGGCGTTCATACACTGGGAAAGACCAGTCAAACTGACACGTTGCTGTACACGTTATAACATACAGAGGGATGTTACACAGCATCACCACCTGGTGTACAATAGCTGCCTGAGGTGTGTGAGCTGTATTATGTCTCTTTCTGGTTGTCATCTGTTTTTTGACCTCATGCTTCCATTCTATGTTCAATAAAAACGAGATGTGGCCTTACCGTTTTGTTTTTTTACTTCCTTGCTGCAGCATCTCCACACAGTATCGGGGCAGCTCAGTCATGTGCCTTTTGAAATCCATGTAAAGTTTGCAAATTATTAAATCCCTATTAAAATGAGCCTAAAATAAATCTGTCTTCCACGCAAAGTCATTATAAATCAAAATGTCATGCTGATACTGTTGCACTGCAGTTTGCCACGTCACACACAAGCCCCACTTCATCCCATTGGCCACACCCCCAACAAGCCCCACCTCAGTCCATTGGCCACACCCCCAATAAGACCCACCTCAGTCCATTGGCCACACCCCCAACAAGCACCACCTCAGTCCATTGACCACACCCCCAACACATCCTATTGGCCACACCCCCAACAAGCTCCACCTCATCTCCGCTGCATTGCTTTCACCTGCCACCCACCAGATGTCAGCACAACACCATCATCTTCAGACAGTGAACAGAACTGAGGGAGAACGGGGACACGGCTCAGCAAATGGCCAGACGAGGTAAGTGGAAAACAATGACATAAGAAAAGTATCTGTGCTAATGAAATAAACCTTCCACCAAATGACAAAACTGTGCTGGGGTTTTCCAGAAAGAACTGCAGAAGAATAAAAAAATCTGGAGTGTGGCCCTCTGAAACAGGATCCCCCCTGATCCACAGTAGGGGTCTGGAGCCTAATCCAGATAAGATTAAAAAGGCCAGTGTTAAATTCAGGAGAGACAGTGCCCAAGGGCTGAAGCACTGATGTGACCTAACCTTGGCAGTTAGCCTCCCCCAACTCACACCATGGATGGACAGTACATCTTACCCTATATGGGTGCTGAAATTTCTTCTTAATATCAGCCTGGTGGCTCAATGGGTACAACAGACTGGGATGCAGAAGTCTCCCAGTTTGAATCCCAGGCCAGGCACCAGCTGTGTCCTTGAGCAAGATACCCAGTGGTAGCTCATTGTAACCCATATGTGAAAAATAAGTCACTTTGGATAAAAGCATCTGCTAAATTAGTGAATGTAAATATCAAAATGAAAAAAAGCAGCACACATCACAAGGGCCTAATTTAGGAGCTGGACAGAACACGTATGTGAACTGAGCACAAGTCGGAGTGCACACCTGCAGACGTAAAACAGGTCAACAGGAAGGTAGGCTACTGAAGACGACAGGATAGTGTGTGTGTGTGTGTGTGTGTGTACTTACAGTGAAAACAACTACATTTTACTGCAGCTCACCCTGCTGTAACAAATGACTTTTAAAAAGGGACCCGTTTGTTAAATACAGACAAACATTGTGGAACCAGACCCTATTCATACAAAAAAAAACTAACAAAAAGCTATAGTACACTCCAATGTTTGAACATTTTAATTGACATTGACCTTTCTGATAACATTGTGCGTTATTTACCCGTTCTTAAAGATGATTGGACAAGAAAACATACTTCACTCAAAGTCATCAAAAATCATAATTATTTTTTAAGAATTTCTAGTGTGAGACTTCAAGTGTTCCGCATCCAGCCACAACAAGACTGCACTCTCACAGCTACAAGACACACAGATTCATTATATAGTGAAGCACAGTGCAAATCAGCCAATCGGGATATGAGGCACAGTGCAAAAATTAGGCGATCAGTATGAAAAAATGACATTTCCCATATTTAATGAAACATTAATAAAAAGAGACAAAAATGTTATACACATTTAAAAAACTGTAAATGTATAAATATATGAACACCACTGAAAGACAGCAGTGTCAGTGCTGAAAGAGAACGTATTGGGTTTTCCACCATTTAATAACATGGATCACCTAAATCAGCTCTCCTTGCATCATCAGTTGAAAGGACCCAACCCTCCTACAGCTCACTCACTACATCTGTAAACGGGACACGAGTATCTCACGATTTGGGTGTTCAAAACACAGCCTTAAACAGATTAAAATCCCATGTTCCATTCATAAAAAATGAGCTTTGGTGTGTGGAGGGGTAGATCTGCTCAAAAGTGCAGACAACTCTTAATCTTTCTCCACTCTGAGCAACCACACGCTGGCACAAGTGTAGCTAATGACAGTGAAGTCCAATGAGTGGGCAGTCTGTCTGCCCGTCACGAAACCGGCTCCAGGAGAAAAGAGCAAAGAGCAGGAACTCAAAAACTGAAATTTCAGCGTTCCTCACTTCTAGTTCTGTCCAGAAACAGGACTAGAAACACTCCACCATCTTTTAATGACAACACTCAAACTCACACAAAGAAAAGATAAGTTAAATAAATATCTTAAATAGAACAATAAGGACAAACGTCAAAAAAAAAAAAAAAAAACACCCCAGACAGAGTCCGTTTTAGGTCGGCCCTGGTCAGACAGATTGAGAGTTCAGAAAAACAGGACTAAACTATTCCTCAGACTCATTATCTGATCCCATAATCCAGGATGTCTGGGGAAAAACAAAAACATGGGCAGGCAATTTAAAAAGTGGCCAGCCTGAAATTCAGAAGGACAGGGAGAGGAGAATGGCGAAGCACCAGTCCACGATGATTCGTAGAAAAATTACAACAGCTGTTCACATGTGCCCGATTTGAGAGTTAGTCCTTTAGACCCCATTTGTGAAAGTTAACCAACACAGGTAACCTGGACAACAGAATGGATACAAGACTGATATACACCAATCCGGAGCGTTCGCACATGTCCACATGCCGGACCACGTACACCAAGGCGGTCTACAGAGTCCCCCAGGCTGCTCTGCCCCAGAGGCTCCCAGACACACCATCCACACTGACAGTCAGTCTACACGGAGGTGGTCTGCAGTGTCTCCCCAGGCACTTTGCCCTGGAGACTCCCTGACAACGTGTCCGAGTCCAGCAGCTCCACGATGATTCGTAGAAAAATTACAACAGCTGTTCACATGTGCCCGATTTGAGAGTTAGTCCTTTAGACCCCATTTGTGAAAGTTAACCAACACAGGTAACCTGGACAACAGAATGGATACAAGACTGATATACACCAATCCGGAGCGTTCGCACATGTCCACATGCCGGACCACGTACACCAAGGCGGTCTACAGAGTCCCCCAGGCTGCTCTGCCCCAGAGGCTCCCAGACACACCATCCACACTGACAGTCAGTCTACACGGAGGTGGTCTGCAGTGTCTCCCCAGGCACTTTGCCCTGGAGACTCCCTGACAACGTGTCCGAGTCCAGCAGCTCCACGATGCTGTAGGGTGAGCAGTCTTCTAGGCCCATCTTGCCGCAGGCCCAACCGCAGAAACCCTTCTCCAGGTCCCGCGCCGCCAGCCACCAGCGGCCGAAGGCCCAGGACACCTGCACCACGGCAGCGTAGAGCCCCAGGGAGAGCGACACAGCCACAATGAGCACCGGGTAGAAGATGACCAGGCATGGGCACACAGTGACCTTGTGGCAGAAGGTCCGCTCCTCGTTGTACACTAGGAAGACGTTGTACCAGGTGAGCGTGCCATAGTAGAAGGAGGTGACGAAGGAGAGAAGGAAGACCACAGGGGCACAGGAGAGGCTCCAGAGCACCACGTGTGGCCCCTGACCGAGGCCTAGGCTACAGGCACGCTTTGCACCAGCCCCGCCCTCACACTCGGCGTCCAGGCGTTCCTTCGACTTGGCCAGCTCACGCAGCTCCTTCTCCGTTAGCGTCACATGGATGTCCACCATCTGACCCTTCTTCTTGCCCCGCGTGATGGTGCCCGTTAGGGTCACATAGCGGCTGTCCGGGGGCACGTTCCAGCCGCCTGTCAAAACAAGGCCACTCAGAGCAAAGAAGGTGGTCTGAACACACGTGTGCTTGTGTGTAGGTGCATCGGGATGTTATGCATACATGTGCTGTAGCAATGACATTCAGACCCACCTACCAAACACGCACACACACACACACACACACAATTATTATTGTTGTTGTTATTTTTATTAACAGAGGTTTCCTGTACTGAACCAGGTATCTGCCTTAGGTTAAGTCTGAACAGGAGAAAATGACAGGCACTCTAAACTTTTTGGAATAGGAGTCCGGGCGGTAGGTCCTGCGCTCATGTGACCAGTGCTCTGAGACTCACCTTCCTCTGTGGGGGTAGAGAGGAATTTGGCCCCCTCCTCTGAGCTCTTCTCTACCCCTTCCTGACCACCCTGGTCCTCGGGGGGAGCCCTCTCCGGCTCAGAACGGTACACAATTATGGACTCAGGACGTGGCTCCTTCTTCTTCTTCCTCTTTCTCCGCGTGCCGGTCCCCGTGTCCTCCTCTGCAGAACTCACCACGGCCTCCGTCCTCTGCTGGGGGTCTGCAGGGGTGCTCTCTGCACACGCAGGCTCCACCTGCTCCACACTGAGGTCCGGCTCAGCCATCTCGCAGGATCGTCAGGCCTTACTGATGGAGTGTCGTGAAGAACTCAGGGCGAGCGCCCATTCTGTCTGAACGGAGACCAGCAGGCATGGCGGGTGAGAAATCGGGCAAAAGAGGGCCAGCCACAAGCCGCACCAGTTATTACAACACTGCCTCCCTCGCTTCCTTCAACATTAACAAAATGTCCCAACTAAACAGATAGAGCCGAAGAGAAATTTCAACATGTGCTGCATGTTGGGCGATGACACGGCCGAGGTCATGTGCGCGCTTGGGCGCCGAGCGCTGAATTAGGGCGGCGTCGCTCGTCTGCATCTTCTCAATGCGTCTCGTCGCTTTGTCTGTCACCGCATATGAGCTTTGTGTAGCACGGAACGAACCAACACCCCGAACAATGCATCTACAGCTTCACCTGGACTTTCCTAAACGTGTCACCGGCGTTTTGCGTGGAGAAAACGCCTTTTAATAAGAACGCGGTACAGCGGGTTTATTGTTCCTGATAGAAAACATATTTTTCCCACGTAACGCAAATGCATTTCCGCAAATGCACACGAACACTCGTTGTTTCGTGCTGAGTAACCTTTCATACCAACGCTACATACATGCCAACCTGCGGCATCTGCGGAACACCTTAGTGTTAAATACTTGACCCACGGAATGGGACTAGCGTGCTAGCCAGCGAAGGTCTTAAAAATAAGAAAATTAAGTTACCCGCACGAAAAAACGAAATGTTAAATATTACTTGTTTAATGTCGTTTTACCAGGAGAATGACAAGTTCGAGAGATGAAAGGAAGCGTACAGATGTAATCGCGAACATATGACACGGTCCCTTTAAATCACGCCCAAACGTCCCCTTTGTCCACGGTGGATGGAAATCGGTGCAGCTTATTGCATTTGTTCAAATAACGCGATCTTACCTCGAAGAAACCGGCAAACAGTTGATGTCGAAATGCTTTTAATAACCGCAGCGCGCATTCTAACTTAATATTTAACTAATGTTGACCTTCTGTTTTCCTGCGCGAGCGGCTGCAGCTCGCGGTGCTCGAGACCCGGATTCTTAGGGTACGGTTCACTCCGCCCTCCGGTCTCCAACCCCTGTCCTACCCAATAGGATGGAGACAAAGAGCTCCCTTTAAAATCGCCGTGCAATCCACGGCGAGACCGGGGGATCGCTCTGCCTGGAGATAAGCACAAAAGCTCGTATTTACAGAGACTTGTACGACCCCCGTTCATACAGACCCCATTTTAACATTTAATTAACGCATTCGGTGCATCATTTTTAAAAATACTAACCCCTACCCGAAATAAAGGAACTCTTAAATTGCCACAAAATATTATGCTTAAAAATACAACTTCCCCGAGAAAAAAAACTCCTAAACTTAATCAAACATTCTCCAAAACCCAAAGGATGGTGTACATTTGCAAATTTTCAGTAAACCTTTATTTTTGTTGGTTCAATGAACAATACAAAAAAGACTGAAAATGAATGTTTGGCTGGGAATTTATCATGGTCATAAAAACCAAAATTAATTTTCCATTAGAAAAAGTGATCTCTGGGAGATGTTTGAAGGTCAATCCATGCTTGATGTGTGACCTTCACTCTGGCAGTCACAGCTTGGACTTCATGTCCAGAATTTCCCTCAGAGTGTCTGAGTTCTCACCTTCTGGTGCCTCAGGCCATGCACTGTGATCTGCCCAGCACAAAGGACAAAACTCTGAGCACGACACCTTGTACCAGTGCTTAATATCACCAAAACTAGACTAGATAAAAAAAATTCTGATTGGATATTCTGCAACTAAAAACTTGTCCATCTTTCTGAAAGCACTGCATTAACATATTCATTACAATTCTAGGTTTGCTAATTACAGATGTAATTAACACCACTGGGAAGTGAGAAATAATGTCTAACAATGTTAGGAGCAGAATAATTCTCCACAACACAACAGAGCAGCATTAGTGACACGGCTGAGTTTACCAGGAATGTCCCACATGGAGTGGTAGAGGCTTTGGCCAGCATCCACCCTCAGTGTCGCCCCCGTGATGTAGGAAGCAGCCGGAGAAAGCAGGAAACACACGGCAGGAGAGATCTACACAGGCAAGCACACGCAAAAGGGAGAGTCACAGAGGTCACATATCCATGGGGTACTACTCCCATTTCATGTAAAGCCTACATCCACAGCAGCCAGCAATTTCTGCTACACACAGCACTCAAAGGTACAACAGAAATGCCTTGCCAAATTTCCAGCACATGGAAAATCAGGAGTTTCAGAACAAGTCTTAAAGTAAATACACATTTTATATAAAGTTGTAAATTGCATTTACAGCTTTACCTGTGCTAAAAAACTTAATATAAATGGTCTGAAAAGCATCTTAAAAGGTGAAAACCATAGAACAGATTGTACGGAGACTGGACACAGGTTACGTTCAGTTGTTACTCACCTCTTCTGGGACACCTATTCTCTTGGCTGGACTGAATGCTACAGACATCTTAAACAGCAAAGGACCAGCATCTTTGTAGTTGGCTATTGCAGTTTTAGAAATGATTGTTCCCTAAGAAAAATATAGATACAAAAAAAAAAAAATCTGAACCTTCTTCAAGCACGTTATTCTCTTCATTTCACCTTCACCAAAATCATTTAAGGATAAAGGCATTTGTTGGAGCAGAGCAGATATCCAGTTTATCACAGCATTTTGCAGTTTTGACAGGGACACAGAATCCCAGAGTTTGACCACGGATGGGTGAGGAAGCCAACCCACTCACCGGAGCCACTGAATTCACCCTGATGCCACTGGAGGCCCACTCGATGGCCAAGCTCTTAGTCAGGTTGTCTACAGCTGCCCTCGCTGCACCCGTGTGACTTTGTGAGAAGCAGACCAAAGGGTGGGGGGTTAACTAAACCATTAAGTACAATCAGCACCCTCCCCAGATACCAGCTTACGCCATTCCAGGGAATCCTTTCCACATGTCAGCGATGATGTTGACAATCACCCCACCATGTTCCTTCATCCAGGCTTGGTACACTATGGTGATTGGGGGGGGGGTGTGAAAGTTCATAAGATGACTCTGCAAAGAACTCACTGAAAACTAAGCAGGAATACCCACAACATGATACTTTTTAATGAAACATCTTACACCTCTGTGTTTATGTTGGATTCTTCACCTTGTTGACAGCAGTGGAATGTTCCTGTCAGGTTGGTATCGATGACAGCCTTCCAGCCCTTAGAGCTCATCTGTTCTACTGGACTAGAGAACTGCCCACCACCATTGTTGACCAGGAAGTCAATTTTCCCATGAAGTGTTAGAGTGGAGGCAATCAAGCTCTTCACCTGCAGGGGCCGACATCCATCAGCAACCACAAAGGTGACAGGTGCATGTTCACCAACCTCCATGACAAAAATGTGCGACAGTACAGGATCCCCTGCCATCTCTACACAGCAACTTGAGTACCTCGTCCTCGTTGCGGATATTACACTGGATTGGCGTCACTTTAGCCGGACTGCCCAGGGGAATTTTCTGCGACAGCTCTTTGGCTGCCACCTCCAGTCTCTCCAACTTCCGGGAAGAGATGACAACACTGCATCCTGGAAGTACAGGCAGAAGCCACTTTAAGGACAGACTGCAAAGAGGATCTACAAATCAGTACAAATGACCCTTTTACCCTTTCTATTAAAAAATCAAATACAAACGGACTTTAATATTTAACCAAGCATTATGACAAACTGTCGCATCGTACAACTATAAACGCAAGACTACAGTGTGTAAGACTGTAATACGGTGCTTTCTACGAGTCGTTGTTCTACATATACATTTCATTTAATAATGCTCCTCGGTCTTTAGTAATTTTCACATTCTAATATTGGGAATTTGTTTGCCACAATGTGTATAGACTATGACAATAAAAAATCTATTTTTCTGTTTCTTCATTAATATTTGCGTAGGACTTTGCACACCTCACATCAAACACACCTCACTGGGTAAAAGTTCACCTTTCCAAGGAGACCATTACGAGCAGGTAAAACCTTCTGTACTAAGACAACTGTCATGCAAAAACTCAGCTTTCTGTCAACAGCGTAAAGTACCCACCTAACTGCAGTAACTCGGAGGAGATCGCCTTTCCGATACCAGTACCACCACCGGTAACTATCGCAACTTTGTGGTTGAACAGTCCGGCTCTGAAGACAGAGGAGGCCGCCATATTGACACCCCAGCTGTCAAACTGTCACGTGACTCGGAGGGGCGGGGAGGAGAACCACGTGTGTTTGGTACGCAGTTAAAGAACAGGGTTAGGGGCTCGTATTAGTATTAAAAAGCTTTAAACTGCGTCGGGAACCACTGTCATGAAACTCAATTCTAATACGTAAAGCAACTGGTGATTTTGCATTCTGACCTTGTATATATATGTACACACTGCCATCGTGTGGAAAAAAATGTATAATGACAAGAGTTTGATTTCATCAGTTTATTATGGTGTACATTAAACGTAATCTAAAAATATAATCTAAATAACGATACTGCACTTTCAATAAAACCAGCTACATCATTTGACCGTGTTAAATATCTTAGTTATTTCAGGATGTTGCAATAGTGTTGGCAATTTTGCCTAAGTAAACATCTTAAATATATAACAAAAACACCGCTGAAATACGAACATTTGACGTCCAGTGTAAATGCCTTATTTTGGTTAAAAAGGTATAAAAAACATTTAAGTTTCACACAGGAGTATGGACAATTATTTTATAGTTTTCTTTCCACATTTCAGTGAACACCCGTTTAGGCCTTTGTGTGTGTGTGTGTGTGTGTGTGTGTTGCTCCGCAGCGCCCCCTCTTGAGATTAGCTGTTTCCTACAGTACATGTAGCCCGTCCTGTTTCCATTCATAATCACTAACAGCGCTGCAAAACAGCTTAAATGTGAAAGGCAGTTTTACTCACGGAGCTTCTAAGGACTTCTTCTGTCGCAATCATGTATAACTCAACCGGGTTATCAAAAATTCATGGTGAACGTAAAACAAGATTCAGGGCTTTAGGATGGCATTACGAAGTTTTGTTCTACGCAGCCACTGCGTCCTATTTGTGTTTTTATAGCTATATAATGAAATTCATTTTCACATGAATGCACAAAAGACAGTACTTCAAAGACTTGAATTCAAATGCGTAATTCAAATGGCTCCCACAGCTTCTAACTCCTACAGCCAGTTGTACTGTACATCTGTGTGTGATACCTACAATGTCGTTTTGCATACATCAGCGATAATCTTCATTTTCAAACAAAAATGTTACACTTAGGCTGGTTTTGGATGGTTTATTTATTGTAAACAACTGAAAACTAACAGCGTCTGTACTTAAACATAATAGGAAAATTCAAACTAGGTTTAGGACATAATGACATCTTCAGACAACTTGAGTTAATTTGGATTTGAAACACAGGTTGAAGAAAACATGCACACTATACCAAATAACGTTTCCAGTGAACCAACAAAAAATTAGCTGTCATGGATTTGTCAAGGTGGATTTGTCAAGGTCCGTTAAATAAATATGCTGCAGCCTATAACTAGGTATTATTTAAAATAAAAACATCTTTACTAGGAAGAGTATGCATATTCGCCTGTACTTTGTAGCTTAGCATTTATGTAAGCAGCACGTTTAATTCACTGTAAGTAACATGAACACTTATGTCTGAAAGCAAAGTAACTCGAGCGCAGCAAAATAAAAATAAAAAATTGATAAACCAAGGAGCTAATTCTGAACCTGATTGTACTGTTTTAGTCATCTGGTGTTAGATCTTATGCACTCTTTATTTTGTGCATAAAAGCCATAAAGTGCAAAACACAAAGCAACAGCAGGACATGAAAGTTTGGTGCTCAGTGCTACAGGGTTTCCAGTGTCCAGACACAGAGTGACACAGATAAAGGAGGGGCTTCACTTTGCAGAAAGGTGGACAGGATTCTGAAGGAGGCGGGGACTCCTCAGAACCCTGTTTCAATGCTGAGGGTGCGGCGGGTGACATGTTCAACCTCCCCGGTGACGTACTCCTCGAAGCTCGTCTGGTATTTGGCCAGCATCCTCAGCATTGGCCTCAGGTGCAGCCACCACTGCTCTCTGGGCATCCTGTGCCTACGGCAAGGTCATGTGATTAACAACACACCTGCACCATTATCACTGTGCCCTGCCTGGAATGCCTTAATATACACACTGCGCCATTAATACACGAAAAACCAAAAGGGCAGTTTCTTTAAAAATTAAACTCGTTAAAAAAGCCCCAAATATGGTCCTATTTCTAGTTGCACTCTACCGCCCTACATTATTCCATTCAGCAGCAAAGGGACCAATCACAGCAAAGCTGGCTCTCACTCAAAATCCGTGTGGTCTTTGAGTTCAGTCACGGGGCTGAAGGTCAGCACTTTCTTGTTCATTCCAATCACACAGGCCATCTCTGGGGAGTTGGCAAAAACTCGGCCTGGACGGAAGTACAAAACCTCTTTATTCTCCCCTTCGCAAGCTCAAGGCCTGACTTCTGTTGTCACAGAAACATCCCCCTCTTCATACCTTGTCTGTAAGTGTTCTCCATCTTCTCAGTTACCCACAGCACTGCCTTCACGCCCAGCTTCGTGCCAAAATTCCTGTCGAAAGGTGTGGGGGACCCTCCCTAGGCAAAAATCAAAGATTAAAGGCCACAGTCATGGTATTAGTGAATGTTCAAGTGTGTGTCACTGACTGTGGTACCTGTTTGCCAATTTACACTCAACAGTTGCAACATTTAAGGGCAACAAAAGAGACAGTAAGCCCTACCTGCTGAAGATGTCCAAGCACATTCACTCTGCAGTCAAAAATACCCTTCCCTTCAGCAGAGTAGAGATTGTGGATAAAGTCTGTAGTGTAGTGAGAGTTGCACTTCTCATTCCTGAAGGCAAACACACACACATACACAACAGTGCATTTTCTGATAGGATTACTCAGATGATTTCATCTCCCAGTCCCAATGGCGTTAAACACTTCACAGAAAGTGTGTGTCGGCAAGACTCCCGCATGTTTGTGTTTCCTGCATCTCCACTGAATTAAAAGTAAAACATGTCAAAACACAGGTTACCTGCACACTGGGAGGGTGTAATGACACACACTAGACAGTCACAGATTTATTGAGCTGACTTCTAGTACACAGAATATTCCATGTAAGGAATATTATCAGAATATAGGAGTGATCTGTGATAGAAGGGTAGCTGCAAGAGTGAAAGGGAAGGGTTACAGGACGGTAGTGAGACCAGCTGTGTTGTATGGGCTGGAGACAGTGGCACTGAAAAAGAGACAGGAGGCAGAGTTGGAGGTAGCAGAGCTGAAGATGCTGAGGTTTTCACTGGGAGTGACACGACTGGACAGGATTAAAAATGAGCATGTTAGGAGGACAGCACAGGTAGGGCGGTTTGGGGACAAAGTGAGAGAGGCGAGACTCAGATGGTTTGGACACGTGCAGAGGAGGGATACAGAGTATATAGGGAAAAGAATGGTGAGGATGGAGCTGCCAGACAGGAGGCCAAAGAGGAGGTTCATGGACATAGTGAGGGAGGATATGAGAGAGGTTGGGGTGACAGAGGAAGGTGCAGAGAACAGGTTGGTAGGGAGAAGGAAGAAGACGACAGAAACGTGACAGAAAACCACTAACCCCTAACTGTTAATGATGAGAAGTGCAAGACAGATCTTCCTAAATGATCCTTCCAAATTAAACATCTTCAAATATTCAGTTTGTTCTCTACCCAATTTGTACAACACACACACACACACACACACACACACACACACACACACACACAGATTATTAAGTTCACATGAGCACAAGGCCTCTCTGAGTGTCGGTTTTAATCTTGTCTGTGTGATGTTCCACATTACCCTGTCAAAGTAAGAGGCTGTTTCACTGTGACAGCCCACAACGCCCCCCATCTAAAGCAAGCTTCAGATAACCGAGGCCACAGCAAGCCTCCCTCCTCCAGACTCACCTCAAGGTCATGGATATTAAAGGGCTCTTCGAAGATGTAGGCAGCATCAGCTCCTACGGCGATGCCTGTCACAGTGGCAAGGTAGCCGCAGTACCCACCCATCGTCTCCACAACGAACACTCGCCTTTTTGTCCCCGAGGCAGACTGCTTGATCTTGTCACAGCTCTGAAGGGGCAGTTGTGTGCGGGGTCAAGGTGGCACTTACAACATGCTCACCTGCCACCTCCACCTGCGCTTTGGTCTAAACCAGACCACTCAGTGGAAACAGGCCAAACACATACACGAAGACAATTCACTTATACTTCCTTTACTTTGAACCTACAGAAAACCATTTTTGTCAAGGAATAAAAAACAGCTAAAAGGTACATCAGAAGTGGCGCATGCACACATGCACAATCCAACAGAAATGGCTTAGTTCTAGTCCCAGGTCAGAGCCCCACCTCCATGGCGGCGTTGACAGCCGTGTCGGAGCCCAGGCTGAAGTCGGTGCCTGGCACGTTGTTGCTGATGGTGGCGGGAATGACGCACATGACGATGCAGAGCTCATCATAGCGCCCGCGTGCCTCCACCAGCTGCAGAACGCCCTCGTACGCCTGTGTGGCCAACAGACAGCTCACAGCGGCGAGAAGGGCACGACGATGTGAATAAGACATCTGACCCGCGGAGCCTTAAACACACTAACAGCACACCACATGGAGCCAAACGTTTGACTACAGGACTTCACCGGTGTTGGGGGCTGTTACCTCGAATCCTCCGATGACCAGGAGGGAGTGGATGCTGAACTTGCTGATATTGTTCACAATGCCCTCCATGCAGGAGTTGGGCAGTGTCCTAGACCACACCAAAGGCCAAAGGAACATCCTTTACCTCCAGTCAGAATGAGCCCCTTCATGAGGCCATGGAGATATCACAGGTAAGCACAGCCATTTCTGCTGCTACAGAATATGAATATGAGTAGTCATGGCAACAGCTGTATGCAACCTGCAGTTTCTGCTTACAAGCTGGGACAGTCAATCTCCAGAGCATTTCCCTAACGTAACGTCCACTGTTCTCTTTGTCTCTCTCTCTCTCACACACACACATATTATCGTCTCACCGTTTAGTCCCCAGCAGAGAGCCCCCTTGGCCTGTCCAGCCCCCCACGTCATGCCAGCTCACTTCATAAAGCTTTGAAAAGGACAACAATTCATGGGAAAAGCTGTTTTCACTGCCATCCACACAGCAAATGCCCAAATAAAAATCATCAGTTACTCCAACTCCTTCAGCTGCAAAAAAGCTCACTGATACGGGTCACTTATTTCAGCAGCTGGGTAATGTCCGCTAGTGCTTATGTACATAAAACCAAACTGAACAGCAACAACAGAAAATTAGTTATCAGTGAAAGTTTAAATTACTTATTTTTTGTTTGTTACTGTTGCATGCAGAGGATCCCAGAGTACAGCAGCTCACTGTCTGGCAAGCTGAACAAAATCAACCACTGACCTGCTTCACTACTTCTCACCCTTCCCCCCAACCAGACGATTAACATCTCACCAGTCCCTTGGCCAGCCCCCCAAAGCCGTCATTGACAGCGTAGACCTTGTGACCCTTAGCGAGGGCCATCCTCACGGCTGACCTCACCACAGCATTCATTCCTGCAGCTGGTGCACCCACATTCAGGATCGCCACAGAGAAGTTACTCTGTCAGGACGGAGGGGACAGGGGGACAGGCCTTCACGAATATGGACTAAAAGCGTGCTGTCCCAGGCGCAGGAGTGCAGCTTACCTGGGACTGTGCGGGTTTCTGATGAGCAAGAAGCTTGTAGGTGTTCCAGTTATTCTCAAAGCTCCTGAGAAGAACGTGAGACAACTGTCACATGACCAGAAATCCCTTAACTGATTACCAAGGGTCTCCCCTAACCCTGCCCGCACACACACATGCAGACACACAAGTTCAGAGGCAGCAGACGTCTCTGCACTCACTTTCCCCGTAGCTGGATGGCCTCCTCAAACCTGCGTTCGTTCATGGCCTTCTGCACCTCCTTCGTCTGCAGACACATACACACACATTGTAGGTAGGAAATGAGAATACTGGCGTAACAGAACGCCGGGGTAACACGCCATCTCCATCCGCAAAAGCACGACCGCTGAGTTCCTCTGCAACCGTACATATAATGCTGCAACTACAGTAAAACCACGTGGGAAGTAAGGGAGGTGTGTGTGTGTGGCTCTGATCTGAGAGTGTGACAGTGTGAGAATGTGCTTGCATGTGTGGAGATACACACCATCTGCACACACTCCATGAGGGGCAGCCGCATGGCTAGGTTGCCCGAAAGGCCTATGACACAAGCCTCGGTCTCTGGGGTCGCTTCAAGCAGGGCGATCACAGCCTCCATGCCCATCTTACTGCTCTGTGAGGGACACGAGACACCCTGTTAATACAGGACACCAAAAGCGTTCAGCACTGCTCTGTGAGGAACACGGGACACCCCATTAATACAGGACACCAAAAGCGTTCAGCACTGCTCTGTGAGGGACACGAGACACCCTGTTAATACAGGACACCAAAAGCGTTCAGCACTGCTCTGTGAGGAACAC
>JABJVR010000084.1:448206-463572 GCA_025773905.1 Chitala chitala
GTTTTGGTGGTTTTTTTTTTTTTTTTATTTGTTTTTTTTTGTTTTTCTACCCTTTTTTTTGACCCCCCCCCCCCCCCCCAAATCAAATAAACCCTTCTGCAAGCAGACTCAGCCACAGCCTCTGTGCATTCATTCCCCAGAGTGTTACATTTAGTCTGAGCTTTTGTCTGTGATGCAGCAGCTTTATGTTGCTAAGGGAGACGGGTAGCGGTCACCTTTTAGGAGAGCCTGCAGAATAGCGACGTCCATGTCGCCGTGCCCTTCCTTGTCAATGGAGAAGATGGTCAGCAGGTGGGGCATTCTGATGATGTCCTGGATCTGGAAGTGGCTGCCATCAGATTCTAATGTGGAACCAGTATCCAGATATGCCACAGACTAACCACTGAAGTTGACAGTCTCACAAAATCCCTTGTGGTGTCACCAAGAGCTCACCTTCTTGGTCCATTCGATGACCTTGAGCTCAGAGAAGTTGCTGTACTCCTTGCCGAAGTACCTCTTCATGAGCTGGTGAATGAGGGCCAGGGTGACCTGGGACCCAGGTAGGCTGGCCACTTGAGCGATGACATCAGCCACCCTTCCAGAACCTTCCAGGACAATGCATGGGGTGCCGTTAAGCATAGCGTTGTACATGGTCTGTGGAACAAAGGAGAGGGCGCGGTACGGTATAAGCCAAATGGATGTGGCGTGAGGTCGGACAAAGAGAAGGTGCGGCAGACTCACGTTCAAAGTGCCTGGTCCGCCTTCCAGAACAACACACACGATTGGGATCTTAACTCCGCTCCCTGCACAACACACAGGATACGAAAACCTAGTGTGATACACAGTACAATACAAACACAATGTGTGTGCATGTCATCACATAAACAGCTGTTGTGGAACCCCCCCCTCCCCCAGTGACCTTTGTGGCCAAGAGGCTGCTGGGAGATCTGCTTCTCCAGCCGGGCGCGGAGCTCGATCTCCACACCGTACTGCCCGTGAGTCCCATCATCCACCAGTATGAAGTGGGAGTGGTTAATGTCCAGGCAGGACAGTCGGCCCTGTCCCCGCTCGTCCAGGGAGTAGTGTGCGGGAAAGTGTCCCTGAGGGCGGGAGGGAGGCCGAGGAGGACGAGGGAGGGGGGGTAAGCAGGGTGGGAAAGACGGAGAAAGGTAGAGGTGAGTAAAACAGAAAGGAAAAGAAAGAAGCAATAGAACGCAGGAACACTTTTATATTTTGTTGCTTAGCTTGTGTTACATATGTTGTGGTATACATATACTGTATACATTGTAACCCTGGCAACGCCAGGGCTACGTCTCCTACTGAACGTTGTAAAATTTCAGCATCTGTGCCTTACATCAGGATGCACCAGGGACCCTCGATTGTGCACGACACCCCAGGAGGCGATGCCGATGGCAACCACCTGGGTGTCAGCAGAGCTGCTACTCATGGTGTAATCTCTCACGGCTCTGCCCACGTGCTTCATCACACCAGCGTGGGTCCCGCCAGTCATGATCCACGCCCCTGGTCGTGACAAAGAGACCAAGGAACAGTCCATGTCTAAACTGGGGACTCTGCAGTAACTGCATAGGGCAGTGGAGGCTAAGGACTGTACTTTAGATTGATCAGTTTCTGTGATCACATCCCATACAATATGATCAAGGAAGCTTCACTATAGCAGACAGTCAGATGCCGCAATGAACCAAATTAGCCAAAATACCTATGCTAATTAGGCCCTTACTCTATGCCAAGCTACTCCCCAGTACAGTGACAAACACCAGAATTAAGCTGTGAGTTTTAGGTCTCAGAGCAAGATCCCTTCTTAACCAGTTATGATACTGATCAAACCATAGCATTCTTGTCCTTCTCATCTACTTCATTATCCATGTTCATATCACAGTCATTAGACAGGTATACAGAGCTGGCAAACAATAGTGTAATGTACCTTTGACACAGGTAAGTCATGTAAGCACTACCTGTGGTCTGAGCCACCTTGATTAGTCCCCTGCGAAACATCTCCTTAAGTCGAGTCTTCATGTAGAAGTTCTTGGCCCCACCCGTGACGGAGATGAGAAGGTTCGGAGGGTGAAGCCTCCAGCGTTCAGTCATGAGCTGGTAGAGGGTCTCAGGGGATGTTTCCGTTGACACGCGAACATACTGGCCAAGCGTGCACACACACACACACACACACACACACACACACACACACACACACACACACACACACACACACACAAATGAAGAAAATCAGGTGCATGTGATGAGTGAAATGAAAATCAAAGCTGCTGAAGATGATCGCGCAGGTGTGTTCGGTTATACGGAAAAATATTTTACAACAGGAATTCAGCCCTAATATCATATCAAAGGTGTAGAAGAAGTGAAGAGGAGAACATCACTCAGCCATTAAACAGCCACACGCAAGAAGAATGAAGGCAGGAAGCATTTCTTATAAACAGAAAGACCAGTACCTTCCCCACTGCGTGTCCACCAAAGCTAATGTCCCCGAACGCGTCAGTGGGCACCTCACGGACGTGTCTGTACTTGTCCCACGGCTCACCCAGAAACTCCTCTGGCTTGATGGCATTGTCGGGGTGCTGGACTCTCGGGTAGCCACATTTACATATTCCCTCTCTGTCGCAGAGAGCAGAGCACATGGGCACATGACCTGGCACATGGGCACATGACCTGGCGCTAGAGCACGCACTAGAACTGCAGCACATTCAGGCTTCATCACTAACGTTCGAACGAGAAAATACACACCACCAGCCAAACACACTCATTTCCCTTATCTGAATTTTCCCTGTCTTTAATAACGTCTGAAGGTTGTTTGATTTCATGGCTGAAGTCTTTGGGTTTGGCACTGACAGGACTGCCTCACGGTCCCTCATTAGTACCGTCAGGCCGTGGTGGAACAGAACAGGTGCGTATACCTGGAAATTCTGTCTGTACAACAACTAAGAATGGTATTATAATGCAGCGCAAAGAATTTCCCATTTGGTGATGGGAAATTTTTGCATTCTCTGCATTTTACCCACCCCCCTGGTAATGCCTAGTGTTTGAGCCTTGCTCAAGGACACACCTGGCAGCTGGGCTGGGATTCAAACCAGGAGACTTTCACGCTATTTCACCATATCAAAGCGTGATGGTCAACCCACTGAGCTACTACGGTCCAAATATTTACACATATATGCTGAATTCATTGTAAAACAAACTGGGCTTTTACTTATATGCTTCAGTAAGTTCTGTGATTCCATTTTCTGAGTTTTTGACATTTTCATATATTTTTTTGACATTTTCAAATTGCTACATACTGACATACCTGTCTTTGTGTGAATATCATTCAAGTGAGACTGTATTAAAAGTCTAATTGTTGAATATGAGCATATTCTAACCCGGTGCTGGATCTGTTACCTTAACATTCACGGTAAGATAGACATACCGGTAAATGCCACTGATGAACCAGTTTCAATATGAAATAAAACTTAATTACTACTGACTGAAACTGGGGATGGAGATCTACTGCTAATGTAGAAGGGGGGTGGGGTAATCTTTTAAGGTGTCAAAATTTTGTCTGAAAAGAATGTACAGAAACTCATTGTGGGGGTGTCAAAAATCAAGCCCTATCATTACCCACCCCTATAGTGTTGCTCTAAGAACAAATAACAACAGCGGAAGCCAGGCGGCAGGGGGGAGGTGAACGTGAGAGTGTAACTAAACCATCCTGCCGTTTATTACTGTAACCTTACCCATATATATATTTAACAGGGAAAAAAAGAACATACACATTGTGTTTAAGGTTGTCTACGTAGCACATTGTGCAACTACTTGCATAAGTAGCAGGAAACGACTGCTGATTTATCCTAGCAACTATGATGGTTTAACCTTTACGAAAATCATGCAACTTCATACAATAAGAGAGGCGGCGAGTTTGTTAATTGAACGCGTCACAGAATCAGCGTCAATGTGCATCCTCCCTGCTGCAGCGCGCGTATGTGCACGGGACGGGACGGGACGGGACGGGACGGATCCAATACCTGCCATCCTCTGCGTAGTAGCAGCACTCCTTTTTCCGAATATTCTCCTTGATCCAGGCCGTGCACAAATATCGCTGGAAAGATGGAGAGGTAGTCAGGTGCCTGGAGGGTGCAGTCAAGCTGACAGCTAGAGTGTACTCAACAACAGGCTCATCCATGCTTAACGTGGATAGCCTGACAAGGCTGTTCTACGCTGTGGGGGGGGATCTGCAGTGAGCTCCTGCCCCCCCTCCTGCGGCAATGATGACGTCACAGGCAGCAGGGTGCACAGCCTGAAGGGCTGAGGACTGTCTACCTCTTAGCTGTATTGCAGTACAACACGTTAACACCCCTTAGCATTTATGCACCTACATATAGCAGAACAGACAGCTACCTAGATTTCTGCATGAATAAATATTGCTGAAAAAACTACCATAATGCAATGCAGCACTGAGCTGAAAGATCATATATGCACCCAATCATGCTTTATGACTTACAAAAACTCACTTATAAAAATGTATTGAAAACGACAGCTCGAGTTTCCAGAGCCCAAAGAATTTGAGAAGTTGAAGTTTTAAATTTTACGTTGTAGTGTGCTTCTTACGTGTTGTGAAGTGTTACGTAATTTAACAGTCAACCAAACTCCGTTCAAGACTGAATCAGAATGGGTTAGCAATGAACGTCGAGCCCTGTTTATTGAAGGCAACTATTAAAATAACATTTTAAATTATAGCGTGAAACTATGTAAAAAGGGAAACTTTAGGTAGCATCTATAAACACCATAAATCCATAAATGCATTAAATTATAAATAAATGATGGGGTAAAATTTGGTCAAGCTAATTATGATTACGAAGTAACACATTTCTGAGGGGATAAAAACATCATGTTGTTGTGTTTGTTTGTTTTTTATTCAGCCACCATGAGAGAGTGAGAGATCCTAATCCAGAGGCCCACACGGCACTGACCTCATCAGTGATGGACATCACCGGGGTGAGCACCGTCTGCCCAGCCTTGGCTTCTTCTGGCATTATCCCAACCTTCGATTTGGGAAACAGCTCTGGGAGGCCATCAAAGCCTCTGTCAAAGAGCTGATGAAACACGTACGTTTGCATTCTAGTGCAACGTGAACTCTGCGTTTCCATAGGCACACAGCAAGACATCTGCCTGTCTATTAAAGCGATATTAAATTTTGATAACAGCATTGACAACCATTCATTACTTTATATTACAAATAATTTCACATGTTGTACATAACTGAGCTCCTGCCTTCCCATAAATCCAACCATTCAATCAAACAATCCTTGGTTTGTAGCATTTTACACAAATTCACAAGCGTCTTACTGTTTTTGAGCCCCTGTGCGTTTCTCCATGTTGACTTCCGATCTCAGAAGCGATCTTCTGCGGCCCTGACAGGTCTCCATTCTCAACACCAGGCATTGTGTGCACTCACATCCACCCCATTCTTCTCCTATTTGTACTTACTACCTGAAGCGCACAGAGCATGAACGGATGCAAAGTACTAAAAGGTGCGTGGTTACCATTTGTTGTCCTCACACCCAGAGCAGTCACCTCGGCACTGGTTACTAGGTTTCCTGATACATTACAGTAAAAGGCTTATTTAAAGTATCCAGTAACACCCGAGCATATTTCACACAGGAAACAACTTCAGAGCACGCCTGACATTTAATAATAAAAGAACAGAAGAATACAGTGATTAGTGTTTAAAAAAGAAAATCAAAACAGCTATTATTTCCACACTTCTTACCCCAGTTATCAATGTATGTGGATATCAGCAAACTGTCCTAAACTCTCTAAATTAATGACCATCACTAGATATGTGAACTTTTAGTTTATTTCATCTTTGGATATCCATGCTTATCTGCTACATCTTCAGAGGTCCTAGTTTTTTGCATTGTACCAGACTGAGGGTGCCTGTGGGATTAGAATACTGGTAGACGCTGCAGAGGCATGGGCGTGGCAGGAGGCACTGTTCAACAGGATTAGCCACCTGAGGTAAAGACCTGAATTTCACACACTGTGAGTAATCAAGCTCTTCTATAGACCCTGGAGTTGACTTAACTGTCAGTACAGCCGGCCACAGTGCCTTATTTAGTGGTCGCTACATTACTTGGCATTTTATTTATTATTATTATTATTGTTGTTGTTGTTGTTGTTGTTGTTGTGTTGTACTTTAAAGCAATTCAGAGCTAAAATTAAGTTGTACCATATAGCCCTCCTGACTTTCACATCGAAAGGTGAGTAGGCTAATCCAAGAATAATTCAATAAATGGTTACCATGCTGTAGTTATAGACGCTTTGGAGACCACGTGATAAAGCACATGCGCATGCGCCGTGATCTAATGTCAACACAAGCCGCATCACGTTGTAAGAATGGTTTGTGCGAATCCCGAGTAAAGCAATTATCCGCTAAGTAGTAAATATTAAGCGAACAGCGGCGAGACTTCACATTTGTCACTAAAATGAAACTAACTCGGAAATTAGTACTGGCAAGGGCTAAAGCTTCGGACCTCGACAGTGTAAAAAAGTTAAATTGCTGGTACGTATGCACTGCAGCAGACCGGCTAGCTGGCTAACGAGTTAGTGCCATCCCACAATGGGGTCTGGCGTGTGTCTTGCACTGGTTATCTGTAATGTTTCTTACAGGGGTGGATGCAAGCTTTAAACCACACAACTGCATCTTCAGCCGCGAGTATTTACAGCTGGCTTGGTGCATTTACTGCCTGGTCCAGCTACTTACTGATACGGTTAAGCAGATCAGCTTTCTACCTCCAGTTGTTCATTAATATGACATATCATAATGTTTAAAATATGTGCGTATATGTTTTGGCACGTTATATAGATATTCCGTAATCTGTTTATACTCAATTGTATGTCATTACCACGGTATCAGAGGGTGGATGTCGATCGAAGAAATCCTAAGTAATTCGTTTAGTATTACTTGTTAAATAAAGTCTTACCCGACACCTATAACGACTGTTGTTCTTTTGTAGGGGATGCAGCCTGACAGATGTAAGTATTAACTTTACCGTTTGCAATGTCTAATGCGGTATCAGCGGGTATTGATTTTTGTCAGATTGATACATATTTTAACGTTGATCGTGAAAATCCAGTATATAAAGTAATTCTAACAGACCAAATATTTTTACACCAGATATCCATATTCTCAGAGATGCCCAATATTGAAGTTCTGACTCTTAGGTAAGGCAATAATTCTGCAGTTTAACTTCACCGACTGTAACAACTGATGTCACTTGATCGTCAAACACATGCGCCGTCATCCTGCTTTTGGCATGCTTTGGAAAATCATGTCATTCGTTTTTCATTGCACCAGATAACTTTCTATCAGACTAATAAGTAGGAAAGTGTATTTGTAAAACAAAACAATTAAAAAGCAATTCTGTCCCTTCCCCACAGCTTTGTGTCCTCACACTGCCACCTCTCTGTCCCTACCCCACAGCTCTGTGTGTCCTCACACTGCCACCTCTCTGTCCCTACCCCACAGCTCTGTGTGTCCTCACACTGCCACCTCTCTGTCTCTACCCCACAGCTCTGTGTGTCCTCACACTGCCACCTCTCTGTCCCTACCTCACAGCTTTGTGTGTCCTCATATTACCATCTCTCTGTTTTTTCCCCAGTGCAAACAGGATCACATCCCTGGAGCCAGTTGCTCGCTGCCTGAGTCTGGCAGAACTGTACCTGCGGAGGAACAGCATCCAGAGCCTGTCGGAGATCGGACACCTTCGGCACTTGGCTTGCCTTCGTGTTCTATGGCTAGCAGAGAACCCCTGCTGTGGTACTGACCCAACAAAGTACCGGCTTACTGTGCTGCGCAACTTGCCAGGTCTGCATAAGCTTGACAACCAAGGTAAGCCTCTCCTTGCCCGTAGGTCCTGACTAGACTTGTCTGGGATATTGAATCACACTGAGGTTCGTTTTCTTGATAAAATGAGACCTTTTTCCAGCATAACACCAAGGAGACACTTATAGTTCTGATTTTACTTCCATATGCTCCTCCGTAATTATAACTGACAGTGAGTTTTCAAATTAACGCTCACTTTCATCCAATTATAATTGCCATACAGTTTTATAACTAATAACGATATCTGTTTCAACATGAAACAGGAAAGGGCGAGGGCAGGGTAGGGAAATATAAACAGGCGAATGCTGTTGGACTCCTGGTGTTAAGAGAAGACTTCCTGTTCCTGCATGCATTTTCCAGTGGTGACGGAGGAGGAAGTCACCCGAGCCCTGGAGGAAGGGGAGGAGATCTTCAGCCCACCAGCTCCTGCTCCCTGCGCCGGTAACGCTACATCAGAGGCCGACAGTGAGAGTGACCCCCTCAACTACAGCATGGAGGAGACCAAGTGAGCTCACCCCACCCCCTCGTGTTTCTGGAGCTATGACAGCAGCTTGAGCTGGGGGGGGGCACCAGTCATACGTGTTGCACCCTTCACTCTGTTGTGAAGTGTGCGGGTAACTGATCACATGTGATAAGTAACAAATTACATATTTTCCTGTTTCAGTAAAATCCGTGAGCAGCTGGGAATGAAACCACTACCCAGAGATAAATTCCCATCATTCTCTTCCCCCCATGAGTCAGGGTCAACTCTCAGGAAACGGGTAAAAGACGCCATTTAATGTTTAACTCATACATATGTAAGGTGTCCTGGCTTATTATACATATCATCTTGTATATTTATTGCAGTCTGCCATGATAACTCCAACATGCTCAGTTCTTCCTGTGGGTAAAAGGATATTGAGGTCTGCGGTAGTACATCGTTCTTATCTTGACAAGAGCCTTAGAGATGAGGAATACTCTGTCCTCTTGTTCTGCTGTCTCATATTTGTAAGCAGAAGTTCAGATCCTTGAAACACTGCCTGTCACGCAGTCAGAAGAATGGTTCTCCTAGTGCTGCCAAGGGGTGGAGCCTAACAACTCTGTGAGTTCTGCTTGCCTTCCTGTTCAGTTTTGCCCACTGCCCTGACCCACCTGTCCTGTAACTTAGGGACGTGTGCTGGACGCCGTCCTCTTGCTGCTCAAGGAGCTGGACTCAGATGACCTGCAGGTGGTGTGCAGGGCGGCGGAGAACAGGCTCCGCTCGCTGCACAGGCGGGAGCAGCGGGCAACAGCAGCCGAGGCCCCGGAGTGCTAGGAGACACTGAGAGGGTGGAGACAATGAGGCATCGAGGGGAAATGAACAGGAGGAAAGAGACAGCAAAACTCACAGCGTGTGGGACAACCTGACCTCTTAGACAGCTGACTAATTGAACCCACTTCCCTCTGGGTTACACTGCACGCATTAACGCAGCAGTCTGACTTTCACAGCCTGATTTCTCATTTTATTTAACAAGCAGGGTATTTCCAGTGGTATGTTTTTGCGGTCTGGGTCCACGCTGCGGTCTCTAGATGTGAGATCAGCTGTATGACGTGTCTGTCACTAGGACAGTCCTGTTTGTAACTGGGGTTGACACAGTGTGAGGGTATTTATCAGGTGAAACCCATGTGGACTTATCCTGTTATATTTGAAGTTTTTCATACCAGTAACATTTCATGTTCAGTTAAACTCTTGCTGTGATTTTTGTTGGTTTTGTCATTATGCGATAAAGTTTAATATTCATCAACAGTAATAGTACACAAATGAAATGTCCGGTATGTTGGATTATAATAAGCAATTAAAGTTAAGGGTAAAAAAATACACATCAAGTAAATAACTGTCTTAGTACAGTGTGATCTGTACTAAGTTGCTTGTCACAAAGATCTACAGAGAAAATTAACTTTTGTATGACATATTTACAAAACATGCTTATTTTTCAAAATTTTATGTAAACAGGAAAATTGTTTTTAAACTGTTCAATACTTACAAGTTTATATGCCCTGCAATTTACAGATGTGATATACTTCTCATATATCATACGGAGAAATACCAAGTGTTGAAAGAGGATACAATTTTTTACAAACGTTGGATTTCAAAGGAAGTAAACATTTTCCTGGGAAAAAAAAGAAACAAAAGACTTTTCTGTTTAAATTTGACGAGTACTGTGATATTGTCGCAACAAGTGGCACTGCGGTATGGAGATGGTGTGTTGCGCCACTAGATGGCAACACTGCTTCCTGTTTGTTTGTTCTGCTTGTGAAAGCGTGAACGCGACGCTGATCAGGACGTTTTGGAATTTCCGGAATGTCACGCAGGTTTCATAGATGTGTAGTTTCTGGTTGCCTGGCGACATTCCATTAATTTCAATATTCTAGAAATAGACCACATCTCTTACCAGGGGGTTGGAGTTGCAGGATGACATAAAGGTAGTAAGTTTGTGTTGGCCCGCACTGCTGAAAGCTGCCTAAATAAGAATGTGTTTTTACACCCTATAGTCCATGACAGCTACATTATAATGCTTAGGTGTTGGTAATCTCTGCACGTCACAATTACTGTTCATTTGGGCGCTTGGCTTTTGTAAGAGCTTGTTGTGAAAGCTTTTATGTATTCAGATATTTACAGATGAACAACATTGTGTTCTGTGTTAAACAGAAATGTAATGACTGCTTTTCATGTGTATACTTCATTTTGGTTGTTCTTGTATAATGTGACATTTACTGGTGTAAGATATTAAACGTCTGTAAAGCAAATATTCTTTCCTGCGTGGGTCAAATTCATCACATGCAGGTGATGCAAGTTAGACCTCAAACAGCCACATTAGTTTCAAAGACAATGTCCATTCCATAATATACTCTAAATATTTTCATGAATGTATAATAAATTATCACTTAAAGTGAAATTTCTGTCGCAAAACAGAAAACCACATTTTCCTTAGAAAAATTTGCAACTGAGAATAAGTTCTGTTGATTTATCAAATCCCTAAACCAGCAAGTAAAAATGAAGATTTACAAAATGACCCATAAACACAATATTTATTCAACATTTTACAGATACATCTCTTCCTGACAGATTTTTTTTCTTGGTCTCATTTTGTACATTGTTTATTTACAAGGATTTAAAATATTTTTTTCCCCATTTACAACATCAATCTTACAATGTTTCACATTTTAAGTGTACTATAATCTTTAAGATTGTATGCATTAATTCTATTTATTTTAACACGCCAACGGCTTCAAACCATTATGGAGTAACAGCAACGAAGAAAATGGCTTACATGCATGAGCTGATTGACCCTCTGGGGACACCGTAGTTAAGTCTTTCATAAGGGCCGCTGTGAACACCACAGACAGGTGCATACATCCCCATATGATGGATACAGCACGCAAAGACGAGGGGACGGAGACGGTCATTTTCATTCCAGTACGAGAGACTGACGGAATCCCTGTCGAAGCTTCCTTCTTTCACTACAGCAATGCAACACAGCAAATGTAGTTTTCAGTTTGTCCTGAAGTTCCAACAGTCCACATGTGACAGCGTACAAGTGTTGTCTGGTACAACAGCTGTGTGTGTTTGTGTGTGAGGTTATACTCATCCAAAATGGTTAAAAAGTCATCAAAGGAAATGATAAATATGTTGCATAGAATTAATAGGTTTTGTTTTCTGAAGACAACTTAAAAAAATAAAACAAAGAGTAAATTTGATAGCCAGCTGCAACAAATAACAAAAACCCACTCATGAGGGCCCATCAAACACACCAAAACCTTTTTGGTTTTAAAAGACAGCAATTTTTTTTGCCCTAGCCTCCATGCCAAAATATTTCAGACTTTTGATGAATCGATGAGTGACAGTGACGAAGGATGTTGCTTGGACACAAAAATTAAACCCTGAATTAAATTACTTTGCCAGACAAAGTGCATTCTGGGAAGAGCCAAACTCTGGCTTGTCCACTGCGTTACACTTTCAAGAGACAAAACGAACAAACGTGGCCGTAAGAACAGAGCCCTCGGACATCACCCGAGTTTCCAGGCTTCATAAGATGTGCCATGATGTCAGGTGCATCATGGGACAACCCAAACGGAAGATTCGGCACACGACTGCCACCACTGTCACCACTTCTTGAATCAACACCACGTTTCAACCTGTCCCGTTTCACGAAGCGGACACCAGTCAGTCCGTAATCGCTGTCTTTTGCCTGGGACTCTCCAAGTACAGGGAGTCATTATACAGTTACTTTGAAGTTTTATGTCATAACATTAGCAATACAACAAGATGATCTTTCAATTTTCAAGTACAATTTAATAAATTTTTGCTTTATAGCACAGATCCCATTTCATTTAGCAGTCATGTTCCCACCAGTCTCCGCCACACATACTCAGGTCATTAAAGTTTAACGAAGGAGAGAGGCCTAACGAAGGAGAGAGGCCCAACCTGACTGTGAAATGTAATACAGCCAAGAGCAGCAGAGAGGCATGATGTGAAAGTCAGTGCTGAGCTCTCCCTCTCTGACTGACAAAAACAAGACGACTCTGTTTGAGGGCGTTACGCCATTAAGCACCAAACGCTGATGGACACCAGAGAAAATACATGTTGAAAACGTCACTACATCTCAGACTAAACGTAGTGATTATACATATTCTCTGAAAGGATACCACGTTGGCACATCAGTTAAGAAAGGGCAGTGTTCTGCTTTCAGTTCAAAAAGTTATCTATCCTTCATGAGACATGGGTGAAATTTGGGAGGGGGGTGCAAGAACAAACGCCGTCTGGTGGGAAAATGAATGAAAACAAGCTGAGATGTCACCCCCCCACATACACACATCTACGCCAACCCATCTTCGTTTTCAAAATCACCAAACAACAATGGAATTTACAGAGTATGGAATTTAGTATTGTGCGTTTACACTCATCACCAGATTCAAACGAGCAAAGGAACAAACAAAACAAACATGGCCTGAAGAGAGGGCCTCCCTGCTGCCAAAATAAATATCAACATGATGGAACATCCAGGCAAGACGCATCACTAGAAAATGCAATGGCTGAAATCTACAGCCTACTGCTCCTGTCTGCACTTGGCTAGATTTTATACAAGGTTTGAAAGTATAACAAACATTTCCCCCCAAAACACAACCTACACAGCAGCTGAGAACTACAAACGCTTGTGTGTGTTCTGCAATCCAGGTGCATGGAATTATTATGCAAACTTAAAGCCATTAACCAGCAGTTTAAACAGTAATTTGATAACCTGTGAGAGACTAAATCCTGTAACTCATTGGCTGCATAAACCTGCAACCACAGAACAGCAAAACCAGCAGAAAGAGGCAAAATATCTGAAAGACAACGAACTGGCGCCCCCCCCCCGGGGACAGCAGCCTCCTGCAGGGAGCGCACACAAACACATAATCGTTTCGGTGTCCGGTTTTCAGCAACAGCACAAACACTGTTTGATTGGCAACATCGTGGACACAGATACGCGCTAGCAAATGAAGCAGTCAGAGGTCCTGCATACATGGGTGCTTCTCCACTGCCAACTGTAGTGTTAGCGTAGTCTCAGAAGTACAGCAGCGTTCCACTGTGTGGTAACGCACATGCACACACAAATTTGGCTACCAGCCATCTCCTGTGGGCATATTTCAAGCCTGAGTTGCTTTGCCAACTTCTCATCTTGGCCGCTCAAAATCCCAAACAGAGTAACGACCCGTCGTCATAGTTAGAATCTATCACACAAACTACAGTTTCCACTCCGTTCTTCTTCAAACTCACAGCAACAAGATGCACGTTCGCATCAAAACCAGTTTTAGATCCAAAGCCCTGCACAAGCTCTGGATCCGTGAGCAGGTAAAGACTCCAGTTACGTCCTCGGTTTTTAACCTCGCTCTTCAACTACACTCAAAAGTTCATAATAAAATAAACCTTGAGTAGTTCAGGTGACTTACGCAGGAACGACGTACATTACGAAAATATATCTAGTTTGCACCGAAAAACTAAAAACCAGTGTATCTCTCTTGGTCCAATTTACCTTGAACAGCAACGTAATTCAAGACTAACAACATTCACATACATCGTCTTTGGGATGCAAGTCTTAAACAGGACTGGTAAAGGTTAAGGAGGCTATCCATATAAATTACTTAAGAAAAAAAAAAAATAAAGTTTAAATTGTAGATTGCACATCACCCAAGGAGAAACAGGGAGGCAGGAAAAACTACAGTGATGTTCTCTTTTCCAAATGAATGACAGTAGGCTTATTGCTGACTGAATACAAAATATAGATCATATGAATCTCAGGATAAAATGACACCAAACCCACTATGATTTCTGCTTCTCGCAATGTTACATTTATAGCCGACTTGTCACAGTTTAGCAGATACTTGCTTCATGTGACGTGCTGTTGGGGTTTATACAGTACAGTATTGCACCCTCTCTCCAAAAACTGTGAAAGTGCGCAAAATGTGGCATTTGGTCAGACAGAGAGGACGCTGGGAAGTGAGGGTTCTGTCGGTCTGGCCACAGGACGGAGCCCTGTGCCCCGTGGCTAACGTTCCTACGCAGGGCCTTGCGCCGTACCCTCTGCTGCCACCTTCTCAGGAGTTGGGGGTTCAAGAGAGAGCACGTCCTGAGTGTGATGACAGAGAGAACGTCACAGCCCAAGTCTGCCCCACCCTACCTCACCCCACGAATGGGCGTCAGAAGACCCGATCCTAAACTGGCCCTGGACTGTGTCTGCAGCTGCAGGGTGAGGAGGAGGAGGAGAATAAAGAGCTCGACTTTGCCCTCACCCCCCCTAAACCTGCGAGATGATCTGCATGTTGAAGCTGGGTGAGCGGGACTGCTTGGTGAGGGGTGCTCCAGGCGACAGCAGCTCCTGGGCCTCCTCCGGCCGGGCCAGGCGCTCCTCCTGCAGGCTGGTGGTGGAGAAGCGGTGGGATCCGCTGACAGAGAGACCCCCGGGGAGCGCTGCCTCCACCGGTCCCTGCTGCGCCCCGTTCAGGCTCACGTCCATGCAGTCGAAGGAGCGGCTGGAGGAGGCGCTGGCTGTTCGCACCAGGGCGTGGGACGATGGCAAGCTCCGGTGCTTTTGGGCCGAGGTGAGCTCAATGGCGTCCAGCGTGATGGCCGGTGGGGGTGACAGTCGCCTTTGCTGCTGGTGCCGTCTCAACACGACCTGAGGGTCCGACAGACTGTCTCGATGCCGGCTCGGCGATGCCCCCAGGTCCTGATCCCGGTCCCTGGACAGCCAGCTGGTCACGCCCTTCTTCAAGCTGCTGCTGCGCATGGCACTGCCCCCGCTGAGCTTGGTCCCACTGGGCTGGCTGCTGTTGGATGCCCCGGATGAGAAGCCCTCATCTGGGTCGTTGAGATTGAACGACTCCTCGCCTCCGCTTACCCCATCTGCTTCTAGCAATGCAGTGGAGAAAAGCAGGGAGGAAAAGGGAGAGAGAGGGAGGAGCGAGAGGGAGGGGAGAAAGGGAGAGAGGAAAAAGGA
>JABJVR010000084.1:464158-481682 GCA_025773905.1 Chitala chitala
CCCCCCCCCCCGGCCACCCCCCCCCCACGAGCGGCCAGCGGCGCCCCCGACCCCCAGCGCGCGCGACCGCGCGGGGGGGCAGATAGGGAGAGAGATAAGAGCCGCTCATGACAGTCCTGGGGTTGTAGTCTGGGACTACTAGCTGGTCCACCAGCTCCGGATCAGCACGACGTCTGGATCAGGTGAACCAGGTTTCCCATTATTTTTCTACGAGCCAGTCCCTGGTTGCCCCGTGACCCTTTTTACCTGGAAGCTAGGAGGACAGGAGGTTGATCTGGGAGAGGTAATGTGGCTAAGTATTATTCTTCAGCTTTATTGCTCCTGGTATGAGTGAAGAATGTGGAAATGGAGTCAGAAGAAGAGACAAAGATCCATGTTGTTGCGATGCAACTGGTTTTACATTCTGTGCATTATGGTTTACATGAGCTTTGTTGAGAAGAAATCCTTGTTTCAGTTTGCTTGACATTTCACGTTTATATGTATGCATATACAAAGAGAGCCATGCAAGACATTGTATCATAATGTTTGATCTGTTTGTTTTAATTTTGTTTAAATTTTAAAATTTGTGTTGCATGTATGTAGAAGCTGTTTGAGCGTAGACACGTCTTGATGGTATCTCCAGCTTTTCTCAGTAGGACCCAAAGTCTGACTGTTCTCTGTAATGGGAGTTCTTCAGCAAGCTTCACACAGAACAGATCGCCTAGGGAAGGTGGCTCTGGTTCTGCAGAAGCTGTACAAGGAAAATAACTGTACTGTTAGGGAGAACTTCTAATGTTAAGCAGAATCTTACAGTTTTGGAAGAGTCTGTGGTCCTGAGAGATGGAAACGCCTGTAATGAAGGGCACATAGTGTTTGGATGGGAATTGTTCTTGAACGAAGAAGCCCCTGATCTGACAGACTCTGCAGAGGGACACATGCATAACGTGGCTGGTTTAGGTTTCCAGAGTAGCGAGAGGTCCAACAGAAAATGTTCGGCGGGGTCTGTCAGAGGCCATCATCAGTGTTAAAAAGCAGCCGACGGGTCGTTTTTGCAGACTTTTGAAATGGGGGTGCTGCTTGTCTGTGTGCATGCGTGTGTTTGTAGGGGGTGGGGGGGGGGATCCTAGGAAACGAAGCTACCCTTGCACTGGGATCCCAGATTCCCCCACACCCGAGGAAAGTCCTTTATCGCAGCATTTGCGACACAAAACATCGCTTCTCTTTGTGAAGGAAGTGCCGGACTGTGGTAACAGGGTGGGGGACAGGAGGGGGTAAACATAGATAAATCACTGACAAGTTCCTGTAAAGGAATACGGACGAGAAGCTATCCCGGCAGCATTGTCTTCTACCGCCAATACACTAAAGCAAACCTGGCTGTGTGCAGCCAGCTTCCTGTGTGGTGACGGTCTCGGGAGGCAGACGGGCAGTGCGGAGAACGTGCCAGGTCCTCCCTGAACAGCGGTAAATCCCCGTGGCACTTGCTGTTTATAAGAGACGCTTTGGGATGGGCGTGGGGGTGGCTACTGAATCATGGAGTCTTAGGCACTAATTCACAGCAGGCCGCAGTGCAGAACTCGTGACTCGAGAAGCCGGGCACGGGTCCCCCTAACCCATGGCAGGGGGCTCGAGGCACATGACACGCATGCCTGGTGAAAACACTCTTGCTCTGGAGCACAAGGCCACTTCTTTGTGTTTGTCTGTTCAGATACGGCCACCTTCGTCCAAGTGTGCATCGGTGCATGTCCGCAAGACAGAATTGTTCATATTTTGACTCTTAGCTTTCCATATCGTTTTGGCTCGTACTCAATTAATACCCTCAGCTGTGGCAAATTGCGGCTTGACCTGTTTGTGCAGCTGTGCCAGTGCCGGCACTTACAGCAGAGCGTTTTGCTTGGGGGTATGCAGAGTGTTTGTCTGATGACCCATTCAGACTTGCAGCCTTTCACTTGTGGGTCTGGCTGTAGACAGTTTGTTTACGTACAGACACCACTGAAACCTGTTAGAGAGAGACGGAGAGTTTTAGCCCAGCTCTTTGATATTTCCTGGTTTGTTAATTAGTTGATTTTTTAATCAGGGATAATAGTGGATCTTTTGAGCACCTCTCACTTAGCTGTGGATGACGATGTGAAAATTAAAATAAGGCTGTAAATCGGTATAGATACTGGTTAGTAATAGCCATATCAGCTAAAGGGGGGGGTGGGGACAGCCTTTTTAGCTGTCTGTCACAGTAGGGTAAGGTTTCCCTGCTGCCAGGGCTTGCACTTGTGAGGGAAGAGGCTTATGAATTTGGATCTCCAAAGAGCAGACAGCTGCCAGCCCGGAGCCATGGTGTAGCCACCCAGCCTCCAGGCAAGGCATGGGGTCTCGAACGGGGCTAGAACAGCATACGATATGGAGGACAGACACTGGGCTCAGGTGTGGTAGCTTAGGGGCACAGCCGAGACAAAAGGCAGCGTTTTTACACTTTGGGAGGCCAGGGTGGATGATGGAGCGCTGAGCGTATCTGGAAGGGTTGTTCTGTACCGTGACAGCCTGCGTTTGAACTCCGGCTCTTAGCACTTATCTCTTATCCCCTGTCAGCTTCGGCTGAGCGGATTCACACCGAGAAGGTCGTCTTTTCATTCAGTGCCGAAATTTTATGGATACTCCTTCCACCTTTTAAGAGTATTTTAAAGAAATGTCTGAATTAATGAGTACCCCACCCAGTTTGCAATCCGCCTCTGGTGCAGTTTATGGCGTAGTGGCTAACTGAACCAAAAGACTCACTGGGCCAGTGTTACAACAGATCCCGACATCAAAGCTCTGTTGGGTCGAGTCAGCGACTGGCAGGATACCTAGACAGACCAATGGAAATCTGTGCTCTAATTATACCTGCATGAAGTATTTAATTTTAACTAGTGTTTATGACAGAGCAGCCAAGGCAGTGTTTATTACAGACCGCGGTACTCTTTGTAATATCTGAAACTTTGAGTAGACGACCTGTCTGTACACAATTTTTATTAATGGCTTTGAAATTGTGCCCCCCCCACCCCCCCAAAGTCCTTTGCCACCACTTTTAATGGGAATGTTAATGCTTCCTAACTGTGGGGGGAAAAAAATGCCATGTGACTGTATTTTGATGGATAAAATGCTCTGCTGGACTCTCGGTGGGGGGGGGGGCTGTTTTGCAGAACCCAGTTGGCTGGGGGGGCAGTTACCAAAGCGGTCCAAAACAGTGCTGCATCTCAGCTGGCTGCCGTGTCGAAGCTTCGCTATTCTGGTTTGATAAATGGTTTCTAAGCTATAGGCTGGAGGAGGCAGTCACGTCGCTGGGGGGGGGGTGGGAGGATAAGAGCCTCCATTGTGTAACCGTGTGGTTGAGCTCCACCATGTATTCCGAGCCACCAGACATCTCCGCCTGGCTCCTGCGCGGGACGGCTTTGTGTTGATGCCAGGACAGCCTGTTTCTGTCACTGTGCTGGGTTGGGATGTACTGGATGTGGTGGACAGTGAGCCCTACAGTGACCTGGCACCACTGTGCCATCAGTGACAGCGTCTTCACATCCCAGGGGAAGAGCTGCTTCTCTGCTGGGTGTTTTCTGTAAGCTCCTGAACAGGTGGATCCATTTCCACATCTTTCAGCCACAGCATGTTATATGTATTTATTTGTCATTCCCAGAGGGTTTAAGCTCTTAATGTGTAATATGCTGGGAGGGGGGCACTTTTTGGCGTGTCTTGAGGGTCAGTCATTCTGTAGCTGACCCCCTCTCCCCTGAGCTTTTATGAGACCTCTTTGTCCCAGGCAGCAAGGGTCTCCAAAATTGAACCAAAGCTCCCAGCAGGCTGAGGGATAACAAGGGGATAAATGTCCTATTCGGCACCCCCTCCCTCCCTTGCTTTTGCTGCCTTTTTTGCCCCGCTGAGGCTTGAGGCCTGTTGCCCCCCACACAAGGGCGTTTTCCCATTAGGGCCGGGGCGATGTCTTTCAGGCGCGACGCAGTCACCGAGGCCTTCGAGGGGCAGTGAGTTGATGAGACAGAAGGTGACCGTGTCTGGTCACAGGTCAGATGGCCCTGGGACAGCTGGGTATTGCGGAGTGTCCGGGAATCTTTTCTGCTTTGGAAAACCAGTCTGAGGACTAAAGCCCTTGTAAAGGGGGTACCAAATTTCTGGTTTTGGCTGATGTGGAAGAGGTGTTGTCACATGAACTCTCCATGACCTGGCCTCGTCCCCCCCTGAACACTCCTGTTTCCCGTTATTAGGCAGGAGTGAGGACTGTGCATAACACAGGATTCGGAATACAGTGTTCTTTGTGTAAAGTATACAGTTTGGATTATGTGAGAAACTCTGTCCTGCTCACTTTCTGTGCTTCTAATGAGCTTCACACCCTGGCACTCGGGCTGAAGGAATTAGTCTCTGTAGAGTTACGGCTGAGCATCCTACTGTTATCGGGGCTCAGACGGTGCTGACCCAGATCAGGGAGTGTGTGTGTGTGTGTGTGTGTGTGTGTGTGTGTGTGAGAGAGAGAGATGGGATCACTCTGCCCTGGGAGGCTGCATTCATTTTGGACTCCAGTAGTGAGTTTTCCAAACAAAACAACTTGTGTTTTTGTATTTAAACAGGCAAATAGATTTCAGAAACGAGCTGTGTCAGCATGCAGTGAAACAGACATCTGTTTTTGGGTTACGCTGAAAGATCTGTTACTGAAATACAAAAACCGTCTCAGCCTCGAAGGCTGACTTTCTAATTAAAAGGCACATACAGTAACTGGGACAGGGAAACTGGTTTCTAAACACAATCTTGGTGTCACCTACATGCCTCTTGTCTAATATGCGAATAACGTCAGACTTGCTGCCGAGACTGTCGCAAAGATGTGTGTTTGTGAAATATTTTATCGTATTAAAAGCTTTTTGTATTTGGCAGGTTTAAGTCATGGCGACCCATTGCTTATATAAGCTCTTTGGTTTTATAAAGACTGTTTCCATTTTCTTGTCAGGAGTACTGTTGAACAGGTGTGTTGTGCCTTAGTTGTAATTGGCTGCAGTAAGAGAGGAGCTGTTTAGAGAACTTATCCAGCAGGCCAATCGCAGGCTGCCGACAGCTGCCCAAGGGTAGTGGCGTTGGTTGAGAAGCAGTGGGCATTGGGAGGTGGTGTATTACCTGTGACTCGGGCGCAGCGGCGTGGCACTCAGCTGAGGACACGGAGGATGAGCACCTGTCGTGGGTGTTCGTGCTTATGTGTGGATGCCATCGGCCGCTGCCTGGAACGCTACAGGGGAAATAAGAACGGTATAGCGGCTGGGTGTGTGCGCACGTGTGCATGTGTGTGTGTGCGCGTGAGCTCGTGCACGATGGAGATGCTCAGTCATTGCTCTGATGGAGGACCAGTCCGGCCCTATCACAGGGCCTGTTCTCTCACCTCTGAATGATCTGATCCCAGTCGCCCCCCTGCCCATTTTTTCGTCCCTGCACTCATCGTACCAGGCTGGGGGGTGGCCAAGCCCCCGCCTGTCCCGCAGCATCGTTCACTGATTGCCGGCTTCCGTGTCTTCACAGGTGACATCACACAGAAGGGCTACGAGAAGAAACGAGGGAAGCTGCTGGCCCCTTACATCCCACAGGTACAAGGTATGTTGACTTCTCCTCCACATGTGTTTGGTGTTGCTGTTAGATTCCCCCCCCCCACCACCTCTGCCAGCTCCCTGGCTTGTGTTTAAGGCGATGTGCGAGCTTGGCAGGTCGTGTAGGGACACTCTTCCAGCAGCTGATTTGGAGACGCTTCGTGTGTGTGCCTTCTGTGTGTGGCTCTCATTCCTCCTGGACTGTACACCTGGGTTGGAGCTCGCTCGCTGTGTTTGCTTCCGTTTTCCCCTCTATGTCAGTTTCTTCCTGGGCCCAGAGATAGGTAGAGGAGTGGTTTTCATGCTGTGTGTGCATGTGTGTGTGCCAGTGTGCGCGTGTATGTGTGCGTGCATGCGCCCTGTGCTGGTATCCTATCCAAAGCATTTCTTTCCGTCTTCCCTCAGTGTTTACAGATAACCAGAAAAAATAATTAATTACTAATTTAGTATGTAATTAATCTGTGTGTAAATATCTGTGTTGCTGTTCAGATTTGTTGCAGGCAGAAGTTGTTGGTAGAGGCAGCAGTTGTTGAACTCCATGATTCATCCGCCTTACCCAGGCACGAAGAACGTGCGTGGCGTCAGATCTGATGGTGACACTGAAATGTCACAAGTGCTACACATGTTTTCTGATTGCTTATGTCAGGCCTGAAGTTTTCTAACTCGGGGACAGTTTTACTGAAAGCGAAGCTCCAGGCGGGCAACGATGTCTGTCTGCTGTGTTTAACACAGCTTAACGAAGGCTAAATTTAATCGTGTGCGTGTGTGGGGTTGTTCCGGTAATAACCGTTCTGGAACTGAAACTTTTCGCCAAGCCGCTGTGCACGCACAGGTGTCTCGCTGAAGTCATAGCTTGTGTTTTGTTAGTGCTCTTTCAGACAGGATGAGCTCATTAATTAATGTATAGCTTACATTTTTTTCCTAAGTTCACCATCCCCACTGTGGCGTCTGTAACCCTAAACGGCACATTATCCCTTCGCCCAAGCCACAGGAAGTTCAGCTTGCCGCGGGGCCTGAGGGTGCACAAAGTGTCCATTATCCCGGGAAGGGCTGGATGTGATAACATGAACCCTGGGTACGAAAGGAGAGTCCCACCGAGTCCCTGTCCCGACACGTCTTCACCGCAGGACGTGACAGAGATGCAGGGGCGCCACACTTACGCCAGGCTTGGGAGATTAAAAAAAAAACACTCTGGCTAATACAGTTCTTCAGTGCTGGGGGGATTGTTTAAATGTGAGATCTGTGTTGTGATCTTTTGGCTCGTTTGTGAGAAAAAGCAGCTGATACGGTGCTCATTTGGTGGGTAACTTTAATTAGTACGTCTGTGTTGCATTTCCTCCAGTCCATCTCGCTGGCTAAGGAAGCCACACATGATCTGTGCTTTAATGAGGTTATGACAGACACCTGTGTGTGTGGTGTGTCTGTCCCCAGCTTGCTAAAAGCTTGAACCCGTGTCACGTCCATCGCTTTTTGTGTTTTAGTATGGTCTATATTTGTGTTTTTAAGCTTCGGACTGGTGTAACCCAGTTTGAATGTTTAATGATTGCTGCACACATGAGTGGTTTTAAGATCTCAGCTGAAGCCAGGCTGTAAATCCATCCAGCAGTCACAGGCTAGGGGGAGGATAAGGCCATTTTGTGTCTTTCCCTGCAGTTACCCCCCTCCACTTTGACAAATCGTAAACTAGATGCTGAAGAATGATTTAGAAACCACAGGATCCATTTCAGTTCCTCGTTGCATGTGTCATGAACATCAGTCAGATCTCATGGCCTTGTTTTTCCAGAATTGTCAGTTTGTAACAAGGTACCAGAGATGTAAAAGACTTTATAGGCTGTGTGGTGGTTGAGAAGACATCTCTACCCCCCCTTCCCTACATTTCACAATTCCCAGCATGCACAGTGTCAACAGATAACAGCAGTTTATCAATATTTTACCACATTGACATTTAAATGGCACATACGGCAGGGTGTGGTGTGTAACTTTCTCTTGCTGTTGATGTCTTGCTAGTATGTCTAAGGTTTAGAAAACTAATTGTGCTTGTATACGAACAGTTTAATTATTTATGTGATCAATATAATTGGCAAAAAACAAGCTGGTAAACTGAGCTTTCAGAACAAAATTTTATAAAATTCTTTCCAGACTTAGTAATAAGTCTTTATTTCTTCTTTTGCTGGTCAAAGTTAAAAGTTTTATTAAGTCTTTCCAGTTCCTATAAACCAAAATTAAAAATGTGTTTGCTTTTATAGGGCTTGTGAAATAGTGTGTGATGATCAGTAACTTGAAGATATTCTCGCTGATGACAAAAGAAGGCCTGTTAAGGCACGTGTGAAGGACGTCTTGTCTTAATATATACGACAGCTTCGGCCAATCGTTGGCCCAGTCTCAGAAGTGAACCTTTCTGTTTGGCTTGTTCTCAAAAGTGCACCTGCTGATTGGCTTATTCTCTCCTCTCTTTGAGGTTGATTTTTCTTCCTCCCCTCAGCAACTAGTCAGTGTCGTGCCAGACTCCATTACAGCATCCTTTTTTTTTTTTTTTTTTTGCAGAGGAGCACAAGTCTGGCTTACAGCTTCTGTCTGGAGCTATAATAAGATGAAATGGGGGTGGCATGTTGGTGTAGATGTTAGGAAGACTGAGTGCACAGGATGATGGTAAATAAATGTTTTTCCCTCTGTCTTTTGATCACATCCTTTGTTTATGACCAGTGGGACACATTTAATAACTCAAAGCACATATGAACTAGGCTGTAGTGTACGTGTGACCAGATGGTGATGCGCAATGTGGCGAGGAGGGTAGCCTTGCTACGTTTCGCTTCCTGCCATCATAGGGGACAGCGTTAACATGGCTAAGCTGCCTCTTAGCTCAGCCTTTCAGTTCCTGGACTCAGCTGTTATGTCAACGTGTCTCTGCTCCCAGAACAGCCTGGAAGCCCTCAGGTGGGGTTGAGTGGGGGTGGGGTTGAGTGGGGCACAGGTGCTTGGTGGTTTGGTCCTGTGTGGGGGGGGGGGGGCTGTCAGTTTACTCAGCTTTGCATGAAGCCCCACACAGCTCCCCCATCTACTGACGGACTTTACTCAGCACTTAGGACATGTTGTGAAAATGAGTAAATCTTCCAAAAAAATAAATTCTGTACTGGCTGACAGTAAGGCTATGGAGGTAAGACCGTGTCATGAGGTAGGGGGTAAGATAATGAAGCTCAGTAGGGATGTGGGGTGTCAGGGTCCTTCTTGGGTGTGCATCCAAGTGTTGGTGGCTACTTCCTGTTGTGGCTCCGCCCCTTCCTCCCTCCACACGTCCGCACACAGCCATGATAAATTACTGGTCTGCTGTGTGTGAATGGGAAGGTAGTTTTGTAGACAAACCATATAAAGGGAACGGAAGGCCCTGGGAGACTAAGGGTAAGTGTAAATTACATGTTTAAGGTGGCAAGCCAAAAACAAGGATTCTGGGAAATTGTTTTTTTTTTTCTCTCTGAACCTGGAATCTGTCCTCTCAAATCTCATTCAGGTGAACTGACTTCTCATTGTGTTTTTACAAACAAGGCTGATGATGCTGTTCAGTTACATTTGAATTTATCCTTGTTTGGACCTTTTGGTTCCTCTTCTGTACCTCTGCAGAATGTTAATGTGTTTTGTGAAAATAAAACCACCACATTCTGTTTATGCTGGAAACTTGGTGAAAGCATCATCATATTTGCCGCTCCTCTTGTTTCTGTGGTCTTTGCAGTGGTTGAGAGAGACATGTCTACCCTTTCACTGTCTGCATTACTGATGGTGTGCAGGGTATCGCGTGATTTAGTCAGAAAAACAGATGACGGAAGTGGAGGTCCTTGTGGAATCCTTGGAATGCCTCAGACAGTTTTGGCCCTGGTGTCGTTTTTAAATTGTTCTTTTTACTGTCCTGTGGCTTGTAAATAAGTTACTGTTTTGCATTTCGGTGTACAAAGCTTTTCTTTTTTAATAGCCAGTAAAGGTCGAGAGCAGGGTGGAGTCAGGGCCTTGGAGGGCCATAGTGGGGGGCAGGTTTTTGTTTCAGCCAATTTGTTCAGTTTAATTTGACCATTATCTTAATTAAATATCAATTACGTCATTTGTTCTCTGCATTCTTCCTGATCGTTTGCATCTGTGTGCACTTAGAGTTCTTAATTTATTTAGAGAACTTTCCTCTTTGTAACTATTTTTAAGTGAGACTTGTAGTTTCAGATCCACAAACAAAAATATAAATTACATGTTACAATAACACTCTAGCTGCAGAAGCAGAGCTGAAAATATTTGGGTAATTCAACATGGTGTTTAATTCAAACCTGTAATCATTAAATGTATTCAAATGAACAACACAAACAGGTGCTAACGACAATGCTTAATCAGGAAGAGTGACTTAAGTGATTAACAAGGAATAAACCATAACTGTTAAAAATGTTAAGAAGCAACATCAGTAAGTCTTTACCATGTGTTTTAAATTCTTATTGAAAATGAACAAAGCCTGTTAAGAATTTCAGGAATGACTCAGTAATTATACAAAAAAGTCAATAATGTTCAGTTGACATTAAGGTTCAGTTAAATGCAGAATTGGCTGAAACAAAAACCTGCCCCCCCCGAGGCCCTCCAGGACTGTGATTTCCCACCCCTGCTCTAGAGGATGTTAACTGAACCAACCACCTTTTGTAACAGAGTAAATTCCTGAAAGGTTTAACAAGCTTAATTACTACAATTTGGGATGAAATATTTTTAGTCCCTGATATTTCTGCGTTAGTGTTACAGTGAGACCTCACTTTCTGCATGAGCATGAAAGTTTCTGTTGAATATCCAGAGGTTTTCTGACAGGAGGTTGAACATGCAGGCCTCTGCCAAATGGGTCACCCTGTGTGTGCCCAGGTAGCTGGGACATGTCTCTGGAGTCGCTCTGTGAACTTGTGTTCACTACTCATTTTTCCCCTGGTCTCCTTCTCATCGTCCTCGTGAGGAATGGCGCACGCCTCACGGTCATGACTTCACGCCTCTGTGTTGCTTCTTGTCTTCTTGTGAATCAGTCTCTTGACAAGCCCTAAATGACAACAAATGCTGCCTCGTTAGGTGCTCCATGTGTTCCGGCGTAAACGCGTTTATTGTTTTTATTGAGACGCATCCTTGTACAATGAGACTGTTGCCTTTCACGACCCATGGCTTCACTACACAGTGTAACACGCTTTAGTCTTGTTTGTTGTCTCAGTCCCTGCATAAATGTAGCTGTGAAAACAGTAATTAATGTTAATTAATGTTTTTTGGTGAAGAGTAGTCTGTAATCATGACGATATTGAAAGAAATTCAAACCTCTGTCTGTTACCATCTCGTTTCGTTACACGTTCTGCTGTGGGCTCCGTTCTCTTCCAACGGCAGCTTGGGGGAACGCATACGGTTGTTCTTTTTCCCCTTCTACCAGAAGTTTATAGGATTTTTACCGCTGTGTGGGCTGTACGTCTTGCTAACCAGCCATCCAGGAGTCCTATGAACCACTGAATTCAATTGAACCAGATCCAAATCCAAGAAGAGTGTGTCAGATCTTGCTGTGTGTCTTCAGGGCACATGTTGATACCAGTTGAGGAAGTGAAGTCCACGTGGTTTTTCTGCCTTGGTTTCAAAGCAGTGTAATTGTGGAAGATTGCGGATTATGAGTGAGTCCTCCTCTCAGAGCTTGATGTCTTCGGTTATAGTATTTTGGGCGCCCTGCCTGACTGATGTCTCCGTATCGTTCAGCACAGGTTCTTTTGCTACAGTGAAACAGAACAGCCATAACGGTGTCTCTTTAAAATCCCGAACACGTGCTAGGGGCCTTGAGTGGGAGCCGAGCTTTGGCAGCCGGCACTTCGTGTTCTGGCTGTTGGTAAACACTGGGGTGGGGGTGGGGGGTTGGTCTTTCTCTGGTCGACCACAGGCAGCTGTGAGTTTTTTGTTTTTTAATGGTTGTTGCTTGAAATTTTTAAGGGTCAGTTCCATGCAGAGGTGAACTTTTTCCTGCTAACCTATTAACCAGTTTGGTGGTTGCTGATAGTGAGGATGTATTGTCATGTCTAAATTTTTACCCTGCCTGTCTGTCTGCCTGCCTGCCTGCCTGCCTGTCTGTCTGTCTGCCTGCCTGCCGGTCTGTCTGTCTGCTTTGGGCCTTCCTCTTGTCTGTACGTCGTCCTGTGGAGGAATATTCTGAGATGCCATGTGCTCTCCCTCACTGACTTGTTGCCGCATTTTGCAGGTGTTGATCCATCTCTGCAGATCGAGAACAGAACCCAGGCATCCTCACAAGCAGGTCCGGTCGGCTCAAAGCAGAACAAGTCCCGACTCACCACCTCGCGGGATGAACGCTTTCGGTCTGGTAAGCACCCCTCCCTTTGCTGTTGACCATTTTGGGTATACCTGAGCACCCTGGTTGGTCTGTAGATGCTGAAGAAGGGCGCCCAGGCAGACCAGCTGAGAATGCCGAGAAGCTGTCCTTCGCTGTTTTCATGATGCTGAGCCATGCTTTGAAATCCAGTCACAGATTCTCTTGTATTTCTGTAAATATCAGCTCACCCCGTCATTGTTGCACACCTTCAGAAACATGTAGCAATTTTACCACAGAGCAGGTCGTGGGTCGTGCTGGTTTCACAAGGCCATTGCTTCGTGGATCGTGCTGCTAAATGGGTTTCACAAGGCCGCTGTTCTGTCCCCCCCCCCAGACCTGCACACGGAAGCTGTACAAGCAGCCTTGGCCAAGTACAAAGAGCGCAAGATGCCAATGCCGTCTAAGAGGAGATCTGTGCTAGTGCAGTCCTCTGTGGAGACATGCACACCCCCAGGTAAGAGCCATGCCCCGGTGACCGGGGGGTTTCGTACCCATGATGCATTACTGTGCTTGCTCTGGGTCTTGGAGGGAAAACGGTGGCTCCAGGGACCTCAGTACACAACAACTGAAATTCTTTAGCAAGAAGTGTTTAATATTTCATTAGAACAATTTATAGGGCGATAAATCTCTTTCTGCCACAAAATCACATATATTAGCTGTTCTCACTGGAAAAAAGGCATAAAACTGTAAATTTGTCTTTAAGGCTCTTGTGTTCTGTGGTTGCACTTCACAGTGTGACCGTTTTTTTTTTCCCCGTTTTTGGAACTCGACCAGAAAGAGTTATGAACTAAAGCCTAGTATTTCTCAGGGCCTGACAAGAGCAGTGTGGGGGTGGGGTCGGTGCTGGAACATGCTAATAAATACTCAGTGTCCTCACTGTCCTGTGTTTTCCTCCAGTTTACCAAGGCAATGTGTGTTCAGGTACGGACTCAACACCAGTCCCTCCTGTGCCGTGCAGCTGCTGCACGCATGTAATGAAAGCTTCTTCGTGTGTGTGTGTGTGTGTGTGTGTGTGTGTGTGTGTGTGTGTGTGTGTGTGTGTGTGTGTGTTCCACAATGTGTTTGACTGTCCTGCCATGGTTTATTCAGCCGTAAGATTCTGTTGCAGTGATTGAACATTAACTAACTGCCGTGTATACACAGGTACACATCAAAGCACATACCCAGTTAGTGTGTGTGTGTGTGTGTGTGTGTGAGAGATGATAGTCACCGCTCCTCGGTTACGTTTCCACCTCTCTTTTAGCCCACACACCCACACACGTTAGCGCTCGGTGTTGTTCGTCATCTTTGTTTATCTGCTGACTTAATTACAGAAGATAATTTACAGTTACAGAATACATTATGTTCACATTGCTGGAATGCCGCCTAATTTCTCATGATAATGAGCAGTAATGTATGTAGTTAAAGCCGCCTCACTGCAGGAGACTTCTGTTCTGATGACAGAGCTCACGACAAAAGTACAAAAATCGGTTGCCATGGAAATAGGTTGTAGGTTGCCTACCCAAGGATAGACCGCTGCTGTTGGCCAGATGTGCTGGGATTCAGTAATCAGTCTTTTTTTAAGTTTCTGAGTGTTTATGTTTGTTCGAGGAATAGAATAAAGTATTTGAACCCCACAAGGGGATAAAATTAATGTTCAGTTTGAGATTCAATAAACATATTTGAATTTAAGGTCAGACGGCATGGGTTTACATTCTAGTGAGGTAATGGTGTGGTTTTGGTTTTCACAAAAGTGGGAAGCATGAGCACATGCAAGAATACGCACGTACAAACACACACACACACACACACACGTGTGCTCTCGCACTCATTTGCACACGCACATAAACGCATGCACAATCGCAGAATAGATTTAACAGAAAGTTCTCTAGATCTCCTATTCTGTTCGTAGTGTCTGTGATCCTAGGTGCGTGTGTGTACCGTGCAGATGTGTGGGTGACAGAGTGGGGGGGGGGTCCTTGAGCCTACAGGTTCAAAAACCTCCCTGGTATCCCTACATGGTTCCTCAGCACGCATCTGCAGAATGTCCCCCAGTGTCCGAGTGTCACACGACACGCTGGTTTGCAGGCATCTCTGCTAACCTCAGACTCCTGGATTTTGTTTTGTTTTTCAGCTTTCCGTGTTGCTCCAAAGCTTGCGGTTCTCCCCATGCCTTGGGAGACATCCAGGGTTGTTGCACAGTTCCTCACAAGCTTGAATTTTAAGCACGTTCTCTTAGCTGGAGGGGACAGGATGCATCGGGAAATGGGGGGCCTAATTGTTTCTGTTAGGCTGCAGCACTAACATGAATATGCATCTTTTTGGTTACAAGTCCTTGGGCAGGAGTGAGTGGGATAATGAGAATTGAAAATGGTTTTCTGTCTCTCTCTGTCTCTCTCACCCCCCCGTTCTTACTTTACATGCATCTGTGTCAAGGTTATTTGGTGTGGGAACAAATCGGAAAAGCACAAAAATAATAAAGGCATCAGAAACAAAGACATTTCCTTTTTAGGAAAGCCTATAGAAACCGTCAAGATTTCTGTGGGGTGAGGCAGGGCGACCTAGTTTTTACTCAGCATTGTTTAGCCATGCTGGTGTTGGTGCTGTGGAGATTATCTGTGTGGCCTGTGCACTCGTACTGGTGCTGTAACTGGTCACTGCTGCGTAGCAGTTCGTGTAGCCGTCATCCACAGTTGTCGCAGTTGGCCCACTTGCCCCCCCTTACCTTTCACAGCTGGTGGGTAAGGTTCTCACTGTTCCTCTTGTTTGGTGAAGTTCCTTAAGTTGGGTCACATTGGGTGTTTTTAGCTCCGGTGTTGTAGAGACAGAATGCAGCGCTTGTTTGTGATTGGTGAAGCTGCAGCTGTTGGAAGACTGAAAGTGTTCGGTGATGGATCAGAGATGAGCTCTTTGTGCTGTTCTCAGACACACACGTTAACGTGCGCTCCTGTGGTGAAGGAGTGTAACGTAGGATCTCCAGACATCCTAGCGTGTCGCAGGACCTTTTGCACGTTGGTATTTAGTCCTTTCTGCTAGTTGAACACACTTTTATGTGGTGTAATTACTGTGTTGCTGTTTTATCGCCTTATGGAGGCAGGGTCACTGTTTTCTGAATGGATGTTCAAAACACCTGAGCACCTGAGTCTGGATTTTATGTCAAACCTTGCATTCCCCTGTTGTTTTCTGTGCTGCCTTTAAAGCTGCTGTTTCTTACTTTACAAATTATTAACCCAATGGGAATGGAAGTGCTGTGTTTTAAGCCTGAGCTGCACTTCACACAGCACACTACCGTACCATGCCACAGAAGTGCTTCTGCTAAAACTGGTGCTACCAAAACCACAGTGTGCATCAAAGAGTATGCAGAAGTACCAGGGTGACAGACTACATCCTATCATTGTTATTCAATCCCATAATTCCAGTATGGCTTTTTGCATCATCAACATTTGGTGAGCAGAGGTGGATGCGTAAGTATAACCAAAACACCCATCTTGCTTATATGCCTGTTTTTGATTAAATTGAAAGTACACTGGTAGAATAATACTTCCTTTTTGAATAATGTGCAGTACCTGAATTTAGTTTGCAGCTCTGGTTTGCAGTATAGAGCAGCACTAACCTGAGCTGGCTCGCTCTGGCTGTGTTGTGGTTTGTCTGCATCTTTATAGTCATTGTGTCAGCAGCGGTATGTGTGTGACTCTGCAAAGGTCCTCCTGTGTGCTGTGGAGTTGTGCCTTTCTCATCATGGAAACAAGTTAACTTGGTTTTCTCGTGCAGCATATTTTCTTAAAAATGTTGCTCTCTGCAAATGATACCATATATAGTTTTGTGTTTTGTAATGGCTATGTGCAAATACGAAGTACATCTTCTTTTGGTGCGTACAGGCCTGTCTGTGTGATGTCTGTCTTTGCTCAGTATCTCGTCTGACCGTGTCGCTGCTTGCCCAGGTCATCGGTTCACCCTTGCGGTCGCAGTGTCCTCTGACGTCTGACCTTTGTGGTCGCAGTGTCCTCTGACCTTTGCTGTACCCTTTTTTGATCTGTGCTTTTTTGGTCTGCCTGATTACCTTTAGGTTATGTTTTCAATAAAGTAAAAATGGATCCCGCTGCACAGAAACCATGCGTGGGGGGGGGTTCTAAGTTTGCCAGCCATAACAGACAAGTGACATAACCTCCTGCCAATCACAGACCTTATGCATAACCATGCTTCATCCATCGCTGTTTCCATGTTCACATCCCATAACTTCTGCCCATTCTCCTGAACCTACTCTTGTTCCTGTGCCGTAGGCGTGCTATGCGGTGACGCCTGCCGCTTGCCCGTGTGAATGCCCTTCTCCCGACCCCCCCGTGTGACTCTGCCTGTCCTTGACCACGCAGACACCTCGTCGGCGTCGGAAGACGAGGGCTCGCTTCGCCGGCAGGGCCGGCTCGCCACCTCCACGCCCTACCAGGCCCACCCTGGCGTGGAGCACTGGTTTAACAGGGTCATCCAGGGCTCGTCCACCTCATCTTCCGCATCCTCCACCTCATCCCACCCAGGAGGGAGGCCCCACGCCACCGCTGCCACGTCTACTGCCGCCGTGCTGGCCGACCTCATGGCGCACACCCAGATAGGTCAGTAATGGCTCCACCCACTCCGCTCTGCCTCCTGGCCCCCTTGGCTGTGCCGCTTGCATTTGGGGCTAAACATTTGAACCAGCTGGCCACAAAAGCTGTAGCACCTCCTAGTGGTCTGGATGATAGACCAGATGGCTGTGCCAAACTGTATGGATCAGCCACATAATCTGTTGTTTCTGTGTAGCTGTCAACACTCCCCCTTTCTCCTCACCGAGAACTAAAGGGGTACCTTTTTCTTTTCATGGGGCATATCGTATCTGCCTCTTTTCTAAAAAGACCTAAATGCTGCTTAACCCAAGAGTATTTCTAACATTTGAACATCTCTATAGCTGTAAATAACCCTGTAAATTTCTAGTGTGACACAGCACACATAGTGTAACAGCAGTTACAGCGCCGCCCTAGAGGCTGCAATAAGGATTAACATGGTGCCAGTGAGTGAGATTTTGATTTTCTTCTCCTTCATGACATATACATTTTAATGCTTCGCAGTTACAGTCAGAGACAGAAGTGTAGAATCCCAGTATTTCTACTTTAAAAGCTGTACTGGGTTTTACAAGGGAGGCTTGCCACTTGCTTTCTGTGAAGTGGTACGATTTTGCAGACGTGGGGCAAACGTGACATGTGCTATCCACACTAGATGTTCAGTGTCTGCCATTTGCCCTGTCATGTTACCATGGCACCAGTGTGCTTTGGTGTGCACATCTTGTTTATTAATGAAAAGAAAAGACAGGCTTTTTGTCTTTATGCAGCCAAACTGTTCAATTTTCCTTTATGGAAAATAAATGCACCAGAATGGCACACGTTATCACTCTGAGTGCAGGAAAAGCCGATCATCTCTAATATAGTGCTGTAAGTAGATGGGATCTGACAATTCATCATGCTGCATGACCTCTAACCTGCCGGGGGCGGGGCGGCCCGGGGGCGGCGCCCGCGCCGGCGCCCGGGGGCGGGGGGGGGGGGGGGGGGGGGGGGGGGCGGGGGAGGGGCCGGAGGGCGCGCGGGCG
>JABJVR010000084.1:482599-500503 GCA_025773905.1 Chitala chitala
TTTCCTTTCTGAACCCTGCCGGGCTGCTGGCTCTTTATTGGTTCTAGCCCCCCCCCCCCCCCAGGGGATTTGGTACCAGAAAACGTAGTTGGATTTTCAACCACATCATTATATTGTGGCAGGTATAGGCCCCCTCCCACAACACACAGACCCCCCCAGCTCAAAAAATACATGTCTGTTTTGAGGATTAATTATATGAATTTCTCCTTTTGTTCTTGCTGAATGCCTTCCTCGGTTGTTACCTGCAACTCAGTGTAGCGGAGGGGCGTGGCTTAATCTTACCTGTGTTTTTTACTCCAGGTTTGGGTGACAAACGGGCTGCTGGCTCCCTGGTCGTTAATGGTATTTACTTAATTTTTTTCCAGCTGACTGTCAGTCCGATGTCCGTCGGCTATTTGTGTTTTTCTCCCTTTTCTACACTTGTTGTTTGTGACATTTTGCCAGCCCCTCTAAATGCCCCATTTCTCGTTACTACAGAGATGAGTTTGTGCTGTGTTATCTCTGTGTCGGCTGTGTGTCGTTAGTCAGGTGACGGTCTATGTTATGTCTCGTGGTTGGGGGGAGGGCATGGGCACAGGTCCCGCCCTCATACCCCGATGCTCACTCTGGGTAATTACGGTGCACTTTATGCCAGAGCCACTTCAGTGCTGTCCTTAGTGCAGTTTTGCTGTTTACTGACAGAACAGAGGTGGTCAGATGGCTTGGGAGCACATCAGCTGCAGTGTTCCGGAGATTTGGACCTGCAGTCCAGCCCACTTCCTGAACGGGTAGAGCATTAGTAGAGCATTACATCTCAGGTCAACATGTGCATTTGGTAGAAGAAGGGCCTATACGCATTTTGTGTTCATAAGTGTTTCAGCAGAGTTTCAGCACTTCAGGTTTAAGAAGAACAGCCAACGATGCCTTGCTTTTCCGTCTCATGCCGGTCATGCTACCTGCAAAGCTTCCTGGGATTAAATTTCGAGTGATAAAGGCAGCATAACTTGCACAATGGCAGATGTTAAAGCACAGTCTAACTGGTAATGTCCAAGGCTAATTTTTATTTTCCAGTTCAGTTCACGATCGGCTTAAATCTTGCGGAACGTTGTGTTAATCCTTCACAGCCATCTGCTGTTGTGCAGAGATGTTGGTGAAGGTGTGTGTTCTTTTTATGAAGGAAATTAAAATCTTTGTTCTTGCTTAGTCATTGAAAAGTAAGAAAGAAATGTGTCTGCTTATTGGTGGGTCTGTGAATATTCAAATCCATGCATGGATTCACTTTATATTTATGGTAATCGGTTCCTGTGCTGTTAATGACTCGAAGCAACGGCACCGCTGGTCGCTGGGTTTTTGTGAAGTGTGAGCGATAGTCCAATTTCATATTCTCCAGTGTTCATCCTGTTTGTTGCACGTTCTCCTCACTGAAGTGGTTTTAATCTGGACAGTCAGAGACTACGAGATCACAAGAGCGTGTTCCCGAATGGAAGGAAGAATGTAATTGGCAAACGGGCATTTAAATATGCAAACCATTTTAACTCGATTGATTCCTCTATGCCTGAGTGCTGTTAAGTTTTTCAGCAAACTGCACGTCGTTTACTGGAAGGCACATAGAATCGCTGTAGACAATTTAAAATGTGTTTATTTGGGGAAAAAATTCACTGGGAGCAAAAGGAGAGGGACCCACAAGCAGTCGTTATAGTGGAGGAATTCTGATGTGACATTGTTGTAATCGTGTGTGGTGATTTGAATATGTCTGGAGTAGACGCATGCTGATCTCACCAGCAGATGAGCAGATACAGGCAGGGGTCAGTGTGATGGGGCGTATGTCCCTGAGGCCTTGACATAACGACCACTGACGTCTCACCAGTGTCCAAAACGGACAGCAGCTGTGACCCTGGTCCCATGTGACGCTGTTAGAATGTCTGAGAGGAGCCTTTGACTTGACAGTGATGTCATCATTAGTCGCCAGAAAGGCAATCCTGTAGCATGAGCACCTTGTCAGTCTCTGGCTGCTTACGTTGTGTGATTAAAGCTACTTAACCTGTGTTATTGTGCACATGAAAGTGTTGTAGACCTTTGCTTATAAAAAATTATTAAAATTACCCTGAAAGCCTTTTGTGCTAGTGCCTTCGTGGATTTCTGCCGGTTTTCTGGAATGTACTGTTAATGTGCGTCATCTTTTTGACAGCAAGAAACGTCAAGCTGTTAATTGTTGTTTTATTGAACAGTATAATAACGGTTGTGATGTACAGAAAGTCTCTTCACTGGCCTTGAAGTGACTAGATGTGATTGGCTGAGAAACGGACTGTTGCTTGGCAACGTTGCCGAGTCAGTTCCCTGTGGATGCGGGCACACCTGAGGCTTGGTTCTGACTGGCTGTTGCAGCATTCCGGTAGTGTTGGCCATCGCAGCTGTTTAAGCTCGGCATACTGTTTTGAACTTGCTCACCGTCTCCTGTCCCGCCTCTTCCCTCTTTCTCTCTCTCGTGTCTCCAGGGGTACCGGTGAACAGTCGCGTGTCCTCGAAAATCCAGCAGCTGCTCAACACGCTGAAGAGGCCCAAGCGCCCACCGCTTCGCGAGTTCTTCCTTGACGACTTTGAGGAGCTGCTGGACGGTAAGTGCCCCCCGTCCCCGATCGCCGAAGTGCAGCGCACACATGTAAAGATATTGGCGTGACGCAGCTAGGCGCTCCAGCTGGTCAGGACTCCTCGTTGCTAAGGCAGTGCAGGCTTTCCTTCCTAGCTAGCAGCGCTGATTTTGACGAGACGTCGGTCTGGCTGGGCTGAGCAGATGGGAAGGTGTGCTGGGATGCGGTTCTGCTGTCTTCCTGTCTGTCCAGTTGCTAAACCTCATGCCAGTGTGGCTAGTGAGGGTTACTGTAGGCTGCCCTTAATGGTTCTAAGAACTCAAAGGCCCGGTGAACGCTGCAGCCCAGAACCAGGATTGAGAATTGCTGACGCGTGTCACCTGCTGGCTTCGCTGCATTGACTTTTTTTTTTCCCCACAGTCGTTCAGAGGAGCAGGTTGTGAGGGCAGCCTTTCACGTGAGCTTACCACCCCCCCTCCCTCCCACGTTTTTCTCCATCTCTCCCCCAGTCCAGCAGCCTGACCCCAACCAGCCCAAGCCGGAGGGATCTCAGATGAGTCCCCTGGAGGGAGAGCCCGTGGGCGTGGTGTCCAACTGGCCCTCGTCGCTGACGGCTGCGCTGCAGTGCTGGGGCACCACACAGCCGAAGAGCCCCTGCCTCACGGCCCTGGACAACGCGGGCAAAGCCGTCTACACGCTTACCTACGGTAGGCTCGCGTACGTTCGGGGAAGGGGGTCTGAGAATTGGAGAAGCGCATGAACTGATGGCGCGGTGTGCCCTCAGGGAAGCTGTGGTCTCGGAGCGAGAAGCTGGCCTACACCCTGCTGAACAAGCTTAGCTCCAGGAGCGAGCCGCTTTTGCGGCCAGGAGATCGGGTGGGTGACGTGCACGGCGTACATACAGAAGCTTGTGTACACATATAAACTCACGCAAACATGCGTAAACGTGTCTGCCAAGGGCTTGGCAGGTTCAATTGCAATACATCAGCTTAAGTTTGTCGTGGATGTGTTCCTTATGTAGGTGGCGCTTGTGTTCCCAAACAATGACCCTGTGATGTTCATGGTGGCATTCTATGGCTGTCTGCTGGCAGAGCTTGTTCCTGTGCCCATTGAGGTGCCCCTAACAAGAAAGGTAGGGTCAGTAGTTGCCTTTTATGCTGCTGCTGTTGTTGCTTCAATTGATGCTAAAGCAAAGCAGTGCCCCCTTGTGGTCAGGAGAAAGCAATGCACCTTTCTTTGTTGCTTACCCCTCTGTATGTTGTTGTTATTGTTAGGCATAAATGTGGTTACCGTGGTGACAAGGAAATGAAGCCAGCCTCGATGCAACTTCCTGCTTGAGTGTCTTTGTGTGTTGCAGGAAGCAGGAAGTACATATGAGTTGGGATTGGCTTCTTGGGATTGTCAGACTGCTGATTCCGCAGTTCTTTAATGACTGTCAGCACCATTACATGGTGTAATTGCCCAGTTATGGAACACTTTCTCCCCCATTGCAAATGTTTATTAATGAAACATTGATATAGGTGTAAATAAAAATGGTATTTACAATCAGAAAGCTCTGTGGGGGTTAGAAGGAAGGAAAATGTTAATTTTTTTTCACAGTAGCTGAGTCTTTCGAGTACAGAACAAAATGTAGTAATTATTTTGGTGGTGAAAACCACCAATGGCTCTGGGGAGGGGGGCAAATACCCTGGCCCTCATTGCACTTTAACAGCGGGCTGGCGGGCTGACAGTGTCTCCTGGGCATGCTGCTTGGCTTTTAATGGCAGTTTTCAGTTGTAACATAAAGCACTCCTCAGAGCAGCATGGTTAAGCATGAAAATGGTTAAGAGAATTTTTTTTTTTTCCCCCTTGAGAGCTTCTGTTGAATGATTAGCATAAAATGTACATGATAACACCATGTAAACCATGACATTTTATTTAATATGTGTGTTTTGCTGATAGATGGGGCCAGGGGATGGGACATGTGGGCCGGTGTGTTGACAGTGTCTGTTCTGATTGGCCGTCAGGATGCAGGAAGTCAGCAGATAGGCTTCCTGTTGGGTAGCTGCGGGGTGGCACTGGCTCTAACTACAGACGCGTGTCAGAAGGGCCTCCCCAAAGCACAGACTGGTGAGGTGGTCACATTTAAAGGTGAGTGCCACAGTGTCTGTGCTACACTGCCACCTTTTCATTGTGAACATCAGTTAGAATTCTATAATGACAGAATTATAGTTCTTTTGTGGTATATTATAATCATTGTTCAGTGACGAATAAATTGTATTTATTGAAGCTGGTCAGATTATATATTTTAAGATGCAACTTTTAATCAACAGCTGTGCATTGTTGGTTATATTGTCCAAAAGCCGGACCCTTTTTGGTGGACTTTAAATTCCATGTCCTTACCCACCTGATTACCAGGACCTGAATTTGACTTGTGTTGTGCGTGTTTGCGTTTTCAGGGTGGCCACGGTTACTGTGGTTCGTAACAGACGGGAAGCACGTTGTGAAGCCCCCCAAGGATTGGCACCCCCCCATACGGGAAGCCAGTAATGAGACCGCCTATATCGAGGTAAAGTGTCGCGGGAGGTGGTCAGGTCTGACCGCCCCACAGTCTACAGGAGCTTGAGGGTTCAGATCATGTGGCCTGGTGGCTCAATGGGTAGAACATCAGGCTGGGATGCAGAAGTCTTGCAGTTCGAATCCCAGCCCAGCCACCAGGTGTGTCCTTGAGCAAGACACTTAGCGCTGGCGCATTGTAACAAGTATATGAAATGTTGTAAGTTGCTTTGAATAAAAGCATCTACTAAATGACAAAAAAAAAAATTACTAGATCATGTTCACAGCATGTTTGTGTGGTGCTGATCAGACCATGACCTTTAACATGAAATTTACTGGTTATGAGAATCACCAGTAGTCAGAACAATGCTTCAAAGGGTGAAGAAACAAGGCTTGACAGAGCCATCCTCTCTTTGTGTGTGTGTGGAGGGGTTTGGTGTTTTGACTAATAGATTGCCAGTTGGCAGTGATATGTCGCCTGTAGCTGGTGTGAGCATGTGAATGAATGGGCTGTGCCTTGTGCCAGCTGTGCCCTGTGCCAGCTGTGATGTGTGTCTCTCCACCACCACAGTACAAGACCAGCAAGGAGGGCAGCACTATGGGCATTACAGTGTCGCACGCTGCCATGCTGGCCCACTGCCACGCCCTTACGCAAGCCTGCGGGTACATAGAGGGTGAGCTGAACTGCCGCAATGCCCGGGGTCCTCTGGGTATGAGGTGGGATGGGTGGTTGTGGCTTGGATTTTCGCTAACAGGTCACCTCCCACTTCTGTTTCCCTCTCTAGGCGAGACAATCACAAACGTCCTGGACTTCAAGAGGGACGCGGGACTGTGGCATGGTGTTCTGACGGTACGGATCGCATGGCGCCCGACTTTCTCAGCGTGTCTGAACTCGGATACTCGAATTAGTAGAGTGACACTTTGCCGGATATTGTTATCTGCTCTGTACTTATGTTGTTCTTGTGCTGTTAAATCACTATAATTTATAGGGGTGCTTTAATAGAGGTTTTCAGGGTTGGCCCAGTACAGAACCCAGAAGGGTGGGAGTGACAGGTTGATTCTGTTACTGATTCTGATACTGTACAGATTCATGTGCCACTCATGTGCCAGTTGTGTTTCTGACGTAGTTTGGACTGTTACCTCCACACGTGTGTGTAACATGTGTTCTTGTTTGTTGCCGGCTCCGCAGAGCGTAATGAATCGGATGCATGTGATTAGCATCCCCTACTCTCTGATGAAGGTGAATCCTCTCTCCTGGATTCAGAAGGTGCACACGTACAAAGGTGAGGTGTCGTCCACCTGAAACCAGGGCTCAGCATTTGCTTCCTGTACATTAGTGAGAATTTGTCCTTGAGTTTCGCAGTGCTCTTCTCCTGTAATCTATTTTTGTCAAAGTCATCTTGTTTGCATGCTCTTCCGAGACTGCCTTTGTGCACTTACCCAAGAAACAGGTTAGGAAGAGTATTTTTTTTCCCCTTCTGTGTGATTCATCCATGCTCCCATTGGCTGAGGCTGACCATGTGACACGTTCTCATTGGCTGCTGTTGTGTGATACTGTATCTGTGTCGTTTCGCAGCACGGGTGGCTGTGGTGAAGTCCAGGGACATGCACTGGTCTCTCCTGGCCCAGCGAGACCAGCGTGACATCAGCCTGAGCTCTCTGCGGATGCTCATTGTGGCTGACGGTGCCAACCCCTGTGAGTGGCATAACTCAGTTGCTAAGTCATCTTCAGTACCTACTTTAGCACAGTACCCTCTACAGACAACTTTTGCCCATGTCTTTCTCATCTGTGTGCGTATGTGTGTTCGTGTTGGTTTCCTCAGGGTCCATCTCGTCCTGTGACGCCTTCCTCAACGTGTTTCAGGCTCGCGGGCTCAGGCCAGAAGTGATTTGCCCCTGCGCCAGCTCCTCTGAGGCCATGACTGTCGCCATCCGGAGGTGAGTCTGAGAACTGCACCATTCAGGTGATGACATCACAGGCCCAGAACAACAGCGAGCACAGTTACAATAAAATAAGCGTTTGTTTTTTCTAAACAATTTCCATCTAGTCACAGTGCTGCTTGTACTTTCTTATTTGTGTGTTTGTGTGTGTATGTCCAGACCTCCAGAGATGGGCGTGCCCCCGCCAGGAAAGGCGGTTCTGTCGATGAGTGGGCTGAGTCACAGTGTGATCCGGGTCGACACTGAGGAGAAGCTCTCGGTTCTGACCGTGCAGGACGTGGGTCAGGTGATGCCAGGAGGTGCATAATTCACTCTTCTAGTCCTGCATGAGCAAATGCACACGATGGACGCGTGAGAAAGTGATGAGGAGTGCCTTTGTCAACTGGCACGTACCAACGAGCAAGTTTGGATGCAGGACGTTTGTTAACGTCACTTCTGCGTTAAACATGTTTGCCCCGCTGCAGCGCTGGTGTGCGTGGTACGAGTAGAGGGCACGCCATACCTGTGCCACACGGACGAGGTGGGTGAGATCTGCGTTAGCTCCTCCAGCACTGGCATCTCCTACTTCGGCCTACCGGGCATGACCAAGAACGTGTTCGAGGTGCGTGCAGCCTGCGGCCAGCCACGTCAGCCGTCACAGCTGTAGTTTCTGTTCACTCTTCGGAGAGCAGACAAGGGCGTGGTCAGCAGGGTTCTCTGTGTGACCGTGTCTGCTCTCTGTCCTGTAGACCATCCCCGTGACCACATCTGGAGCCCCCATCTCTGACAGGCCCTTCACTCGGACCTCGCTCTTGGGCTTCATAGGACCGGTGGGTTTCGTGCAAGTGGGACGGGCTGAAGTTTCTCCAAGTGAAGCAGACGGTCTCTGTGTGTCAGCACGGGCTCCTCGAATCACACTCTTCTTCACTCCCTCGCTCTTTCCCCGGGTACAGGACAACTTGGTGTTTGTGGTGGGAAAGATGGACGGCCTGATGGTGGTCAGTGGGCGTAGACACAACGCTGATGATGTGGTCGCCACGGCCCTGGCGGTGGAGCCTATGAAGTTTGTTTACAGAGGAAGGTGAGTTACAGGGATAAAGGGGCCGGGCACCAGTCCTGATGGTCCTATGCTTCCGGGTTTCGTCTGGGTTCACACATTAGGCCCTGCCCACTTTGTTCCTGCAGGATCGCCGTCTTCTCCGTGACGGTGCTACATGACGAGAGGATCGTGGTGGTAGCGGAGCAGAGGCCCGACGCTTCTGAGGAGGACAGCTTCCAGTGGATGAGCCGCGTACTACAGGTGTGTCCTTTTGTACACCTGTACGCATGCACACATAGTATGTATGCATATAAACACCCATGACACAAATGGCTACACCTGTGTACCATCACCCTGATGTGACCTTTCCGCCTTGGAAAAAAACCTCCTCTGTTGTCATGGGTGTCTCTGTCCATGCAGGCCATTGACAGCATCCATCAGGTGGGCGTGTACTGCCTGGCACTTGTGCCCGCCAACACACTGCCCAAGGCCCCGCTGGGTGGCATCCACATCTCAGAGACGAAGCAGCGCTTCCTGGAAGGCTCTCTGCATCCATGTAATGTGCTCATGTGCCCACACACCTGTGTCACCAACCTGCCCAAGCCCCGGCAGAAGCAGCCAGGTATCCACAGCAACACAGGGAGACACCTGCGACTGTACTGTGCTTTTACTTGTTTCTCAGTTCTGCCCCGCTTGTCATGCTGTGTCTTTAATGTGGTGCATTTTCATTGGAACGTTACCTGAATTATAGTTAATTCCTAATATTAAGCTCTGCATAGGGGGCGCCGCAAGGCGGTTGAGAGTGTGTTGCATCCTGAGTCTCTGCGTGTGTGTGTGTGTGTGTGTGTGTGTGTGTGTGTGTTTGCTGTGTCCAGTAGAGGTCGGACCCGCTTCCATGATAGTGGGAAATCTGGTGGCAGGAAAGAGAATCGCCCAGGCTTGCGGTAGGGACATAGCCCAACTGGAGGACAATGACCAGGCACGTAAGGTACATGTCCACCCCCCATATTACACCCCCATCTGTGGAGACAAACGTAAGGTGCTCCTCAACACCTGTCCGTTTGGAAGGTAGATGCCAAGTCATTTGCACATCACTGAATGGTCATGCAACAAAAGTAGCCAAGGTGTAAGCCTACCAGCCTACAGAGGTGTGCCGAGGTGTAAGCCTACCAGCCTACAGAGGTGTGCCGAGGTGTAAGCCTACCAGCCTACAGAGGTGTGGCGAGGTGTAAGCCTACCAGCCTACAGAGGCGTGTACATCCCCACACTGCCATCCAGCCATCTGTGGAGATGTGTGTGCATTCTTCTGTAGTGACAGCGGTCATAGCCACGTGTGGGGGGACATGAATGATTCTGTGAGTTGATGTTCTGGTTGGTAAGTGCTAGGACCACGTGGGACCCGCCTTTTTGACTTTGTGCTTCTTGCCTCCGCAGTTCTTGTACATGCAGGACGTCCTGCAGTGGAGAGCTCAGGCCACCCCAGAGCACCCGCTGTTCCTGCTACTGAACGCTAAAGTACGGCGCCCTGACTCGGGCAGCCCCGCCGCTCACAGCAGTCCTGTTTGTTCCTTAAGCTTGCAGGGAACAGGGTTATAAATTACACTGTTATTGACATGCAGCACGATAATGAACTGCCTGTAATGAACTTTAGTACACAGCCTGACCACTCTGTGCTCGCTGTTATCGTATGTGTGCATGTGTATGCATGCGTTTGTGTGTTCGAGTCTCGTGATGATATGTGCGTGCGTTTGTGTGTACGTGCAAATCCACGCTTATGCGTTACTGTTTGCGCACTCGTGTGTGCATGTGTGCATGTGTCCGCACGCCTGTCCCTGACGTTCTGTGCTGTCCCATCCAGGGCACCGTGTCCTCCAGCGCCTCCTGCTTGCAGCTGCACAAACGCGCTGAGCGCATAGCCGTGGCCCTCATAGAGAAGGGCCGTCTGAACACTGGGGACCACGTGGCCCTCGTGTACCCGCCGGGTGAGTCCCTGCCCTCACCTGGCTGTATTATCTGGTTTCAGAATAATAATGTCTGTTAACCTTCACGTCAGCTAACATTGGCTAATGTATCCAGTGGGAGACCGTTTGATGGATGATGTTAGACCAGGAGTTAATTACTTCAGTATAATTAAGCACTTAAAAAAATACAACACAACTGGCAGACAGCTTTGAACACTTATTTGAATAATTTTTTATTTTATTGTTTTACACCGTCGTGTCCTCTGGATGACCTTCAGGCATCGACCTCATCGCCACCTTCTACGGGTGCCTCTATGCGGGCTGCGTGCCCGTTACAGTCAGGCCACCCCACCCTCAGAACCTGGCCACAACTCTCCCCACCGTCAAGATGATTGTCGAGGTAGGAAGCCCCCAGCCCCATCTTAATAAATTTAATAAACGTATTTTTAACCACCACATATTTAATTACAATTACAGGTAAGGTAGAGGACTGTATTATGTAATTTTAATAATTTGTAAGCAATTTTATAAAAATGTAATAAATGAAGCAGTGCACCAAAAGGTGGGTTTATTCTGCCGTGGGTGTGGGCCCACGTTAGTTAGTGCCAAACGCAGCAGTGCTGTCTGAGAGGTGGGGGTGAACAGCAGACTAACACTGGCTGCTCTGTCCCCTTCAGGTCAGCAAGTCTGTCTGCATCCTCACCACCCAAGCAATAACGAAGCTGCTGAAATCCAAAGAGGCCGCGGCCGCTGTGGACGTGAAGACATGGCCCGTGGTGCTGGACACAGGTAACGTTCACCTGCGCGAGGGCGTGCGCAGGTGCAGGCCTGCCAAACGCACTGTCTTTCAGTGTGGATTAGCAGTTTAGCTTGGCCCAGTGTGAAAACATTGGAAACTCCATTGTAACGTTATCCCGGCATCTTTAAATACCAAAGGGTTTGTGGCGAGAGCAAAGGGCGGCGAGCTGCACTTCACACCCTCACAGTTTCTCACACGCGCACGCACACACACACCGTGTTAGTTTGTAGCCGTTGTAAAGCGATTGTGTGCCCGCTTCAGCACTTCACAATCCGCCCTTCGATGTTTTTCCTTATTCCAGACGACCTTCCGAGGAAGCGGCTGTCTCAGATATACAAACCACCGACGCCAGAGACTCTGGCCTACCTGGACTTCAGCGTGTCCACCACCGGCATCCTAGCAGGGGTCAAGGTATGGCGGCAGAGAAGGGGCCCCCTGCAGGTCATCAGCAGAGCTGTTGTCTGAGCCAGTGCAGAGGGGAGGCCAGTCTTGTGATTTAAATGACATCTAAATGGGTGTACAAGCAGGGATCGAAGAAACTCCAATTTTTAAATGAAAATTGTGTGTTTGTTAATAAAGGGTAGAGAGCCTGATATTGATCCATGAAGGACCCAGAGGAATAATTCATCATTGTAGTTCAATCCATTAGTGCCCCCCACTGCCCTTCACAGTACATTATATTAAAACATTGTGTTTTAGCTCCTTCTAAATCAGCGAGTACTTCTACTCCACATCTGTTTGTATAATGTTACTGTTGCATATTTATGTTTTTGCAAATTAACTTAGAATATAGTGTTTACTATCAATGTTTTGAGTATTTTGTTAATATGTATCAGGGAATAGGGAATATATTGCAGTTATACACGACACATGCTCACTCGGAGGCGCTGTAGAGAGCTTTGCAGACCAAGGCCTGTGCTCTGATGGTCCGTCTACTGTGCCCCCGGCAGATGTCCCACGCAGCCACCAGTGCCTTGTGTCGCTCCATCAAGCTGCAGTGCGAGCTGTACCCATCCCGCCAGATCGCCATCTGCCTGGACCCCTACTGCGGCCTGGGGTTTGCCCTCTGGTGCCTCTGCAGGTGAGACAAGGTCGGAGGGTTGCAGTCGGACGGGTCAGGATGCAGAGCTGCTGTACAGGGGCCACGAGTTCCTACCGCACTCCATACATATTTAAATAAAAGCTGTTTCGTGTCACATGGAAGCAGCATGTCAGTGTGGTTTTTCATGTCCTCCACGGTGATCACCGGCTTCCTGTGCGTGACTCCTGTCCCCTTACCTGTCTCCCTCCCTTCCAGTGTGTACTCAGGACACCAGTCTATCTTGGTGCCCCCCCTGGAGCTAGAGAGCAACGTGTCACTGTGGCTGGGGGCCGTGAGCCACTACAAGGTGCGCGTTACCTTCTGTTCCTACTCCGTCATGGAGATGTGCACCAAAGGACTGGGCTCGCAGACCGAGGCCCTGAGGGTGAGTCTGCGCCATGCCCCCTCTGACCTTCACCCACCACGTACAGGATTGTGGGTAATCTGTTGTCCGTGTGCAGATTCGGGGCTGGATTCTTGTACTTGCTTTGGCCTGAGTGCTAATCACAGCTGATGTGAGAAGGTTTCCCCAAAAGTACCAGAAGAAGCTCCTTTATCTCTTCATCTCTCAAGTTCTCTCTCCTGACTGTTTTCTCTCCCTGCCCTCCTCACCATGCCCACCCTCTCAGATGCGTAACATGAGCCTGTCGTGTGTACGCACCTGCATGGTGGTGGCGGAGGAGAGACCGCGGATTGCCCTCACCCAGTCCTTCTCCAAGATCTTCAAGGACCTGGGGCTGTCGCCGCGCGCTGTCAGCACCACCTTCGGTTGCCGTGTCAACGTCGCCATCTGCCTGCAGGTAAGAGGATGGGTTTGGGGTTGGGGGGGTTAGGCCTTGTGAGAGGCATCCTAAAGCAAAGTGTACCTGTGAGAAACAAATTCACACAAAAACATTGCATAGATCCATAAAGTTCTGTTGTGCAATTTCTGTGTTAATTTTGGATTTTCTGTTTTTGTTTTTATATTTTAATACGAGTCCTTTTTTGTTATTGAGCTATAACTTTTAACGTCTATAACTTTTTCTGGGGGTTGTGGGGGGTGGGTGGTTTAACATCAAAGTTATTTTTAATATGCCAAAGACAATGTGGGATGTAAAGAAAATACTGGATATTTATGAATAATATTCTCCATTTCCTATACAACATGTATGTAAAGGTAGCGTGCGTTTGACTAACTAAAAATGAAATGCATGTAGGTAATTGTTATTAAACCCCTCTCTCTCCCAGCAGTTAAACTTTGTAATTTTTTAGACAATCCCCTAATCTTTGCATGTTCTGTATATTAGAAGCTGTAGCTGCGAAGGTGACCGTTCAGCTGACGGTGTTGTTGCGGCGCGTTGTTGCTCTGTACAGGGATAACTGCACTGTGCAGAATGCCGCCCCAGGTCAGCGAGCTTCTGTACAGCTGCTCGTGCTTGTAGACAGTTTGGAGACACATGAGTAGGAGAGTCCTTTTGTCTCGCGCCTGCACCTTCTCCAAGGTTCTCACGTTGTTGTTTCTTTGTCCGTCTCACTGTTGCTTTTTTATTTTACCTTCTCTCTGTGGTTCCTTTGTGACTGTGTCTGTCTGTCCTGCTCCACGCCCACCCCTGTCTGTCTGTCTGTCTGTCTGTCTCTCTGTGTGTCTGTCTGTCTGTGGGGCGGATGGGGGCCGTGTCTGTGCGTGTCTCCCCGCCGCCCCCTCCACACCCCACCCCCTCCTCTCGCGGTTCCCCCGGCCTGCCTCCTCTCGTCAGCCCAACAGGCTGGGGAAGCTGGCTGAGCAGGTACCGTGTGCCGATCGTGAGGACGTGTGTGTGTGTGTGCAAGTAGGTGTGTGCAAGTAGGTGTGTGCAAGTAGGTGTGTGCAGGAGAGCCTCTGTGTGTGTGTGTGTGTGTGTGTGTGTGTGTGCGTGACAGTAGGTGTGTGCATGAGAGTGAGTGTGTGTGTGTGTGTGTGTGTGTGTGTGTAGGTGTCCCAGCGTCTCTCCTCAGATGATGTTTGCTGCACAAGGCTGACCTCTCTTCTTTCCCAGACACGTTGCCTTTGTTCAACACAAGCCGTCCACTCTGAAAATGTGTTCTGTGCAGAGTGTCGTTAAACAACACAACATACAACTATTAATTAAATTGGAACATAATCCTGTTATAGATGAGAACCAGGGAGTTTTGTTTATCAAACATTTTAATATATCAAAATTGTTCTAGGCAACACTAAAATGTTTTTATTCATACTAATTCTTAACAGTCAGCTGTTGATCTATTTACCCATTTGACATTTTAAAAAATCTGTTTAAATTTGTAAAAAGTTAGCATTTAGGTTCCTATACTAAAATACGATAAAGCCTTTTTTTTTCCAGTGTTCTCTTGCTGTTTTTAAACACGATAAGACTGGGCTGTCCTTTAAATGAGTGTCCCGCCTGTGGCTCGCTGGCGTTTGGAAAAGCAGGAATTTAACTCTCAGAGTGTCTCACCACAAGTTCAGAGAACCGTATCTGATCCATTTCAGGCTGTGTCAGCTACGTTAGCTATGCTAGCTTGGCTACCTCAGTGTCCTTTTCTGTTCTCCTCCATCTCTCATGTTTCTGTGGCTCCTCTCCTTTTTCATTCCTGTCCTTTTTTGTATTTTTTATTAATTTTTTAACTGGTTTGCTCAGCCCTTCCTCTTGGAACCCTTCCCACGGCTTGGCTGGGCTCGTGTCTCCATGGCTGGTATTGCTAACATGTTCTCCACCAGAGCTGGCTCACCTGCAGGCCTTGGCTTTGGTTCTTAGGGCTTAGTGTCCATGTGACATTTTGGAACACCCTCCTCCCTCCTTGTCTTGTGACCTAACAGCCAGAGGGCTTAGGGCTCAGGGCGTGCACTGTGTTTTGGAACACTGTGCTCTCCAGTGCCCGGCTCTCCTTCCTTGCAGCCCGTGAATGTGCCTGAGCCAGCGTTCTTCTCCTGTCTTTGTGCTTGGTTATGTGTTGACACGTTCCTGAGCAGCCCTGGTGCTGCTTGTGTGGGTGTCTTCCCGGCCCTAACTTTGCGCATCTTTAGCACGCTTGATAGCCTTTCTCGCTGCTTGCCGTTCATCCTGGGGTCCATCATGCCCTCCTGGGGCCCTGCCCCTGTAAAAGACCTAGGCCTCTTGCCGTCCTGCCCTCCTGGTTTGCTCCTGTCTTCACAGGAAGCTTGTGGTGTCTTCTCTGGCATTCTGGGAAGTCTTTCCATATGTGCTTCACATGGTGCTGTGACAACGTGGGCTGGCAGGGTCCGGTAGCCTCTGCCTTCATGGTCTCCCCCTTCTCTCTCCTCCACAAGGGCACAGCCGGTCCAGACCCCACCACAGTCTACGTGGACATGAGGGCTCTCAGGCACGACAGGTGGGTGTCCTTTCCTCCCTACTCTGTGGTCTTCAGTATGGTGGCCCGCTGGGAGCGTAGGGTTTCATATTGTCTGATATTGTGAGGCGCAGTATTGCTTAGGATATTACTGACCCATTATGGGGGGTTGGCGGGTTTCTGTGTATCTAGAGTGCGCCTGATGGAGAGAGGGTCACCGCATAGCCTACCGCTGATGGAGTCTGGGAAGGTAGGCACCTGAGCAGGCAACACAACCTGTCTGCACGTCACCTTATGAGATGGTGCGCTGTGTGCATGTTTGTTTAATTGATACATCGTTTGTGCAGATCTTGCCAGGAGTGAAGGTGATCATCGCCAACCCGGAGACCAAGGGGCCGCTGGGAGATTCACACCTAGGAGAGGTGAGCTGAGGTCAACCCTACTGGATTTAACGTTCACGTAGCTGTCCGCAGCGTGACTTGTGTTTGAGAGCAAGACTGAGAGTGCATCACTCCTGCCCCCACAGATCTGGGTGAGCAGCCCCCACAACGCTACGGGGTACTACACCGTGTATGGGGAAGAGGCCCTGCATGCCGACCACTTCAACACGCGGCTCAGCTTTGGCGACACGCAGACTGTGTGGGCGCGCACAGGCTACCTGGGGTTTCTGCGTCGTACTGAGCTCACAGACGCCAGCGGAGGTGAGTACACGCATGCGCACAGGTGCATGGCACAGGTACAGGCGTAACACGGCACAGGTACAGGTGTGACACGGCACAGATACAGGGGGAAGAGGTTACAAGTCACACTGAGGTTAGCAGTAAGGTAGCACGGTGACGTTCCCTAATGTGCCAATGTTTTGCAGAGCGGCATGATGCCCTGTATGTGGTGGGCTCCCTGGACGAGACGCTGGAGTTGCGTGGAATGCGTTACCACCCCATCGACATCGAAACGTCTGTCATTCGATCGCACAAAAGCATCGCCGAGTGGTGAGTGACTGCTAACACCAGCCAATTAGTAAACAGAAAAAAACCAAATTATCTTGACCAAGTATGAATAAGGCAGTACAGCACGTGTCTTTGTGGGCCTCGCACTCTGAGTGACGGAGAGAAACTGACATTAACTGACATTAAATGTAGTGCAGAATAATTTAATCCCCAGAACTACAGAGTACAGAGTACATGTTGAGGTGTTCCATGAGGACTGTAAATACCATGTGTGACAGTACACAGAATATTACGAACACATGAAATATTGTAGAGTTCTGCAGTCAAAAGTGTGGTGGTTACACATATAGACTTGTCTGAGCCCAAACTGTATCAGCCTGTTGTACCTTTAAAATATTTGAGAGTTAATGCAAAAATAGAAACACAATGTAAATGTGGAAATTAGTGCAAGGATTGAAATATCTTATTCCATGCTTGATGCTAAAATCATCTTGATGTAAGTGATGTCTGGGTATTTAAATGTTTTCAAACTTTGTTTCTCCTTGTCTCCCCATCTCTCTGAACCCCCCCACATTAGCGCCGTGTTCACCTGGACCAACCTGCTGGTGGTGGTGGTGGAGCTCGATGGCTCGGAGCACGAGGCGCTGGACCTGGTTGCCCTGGTGACAAGCGTGGTGCTGGAGGAGCACTACCTGATCGTGGGCGTGGTCGTGGTGGTGGACCCTGGTGTGATCCCCATCAACTCGCGTGGCGAGAAGCAGCGCATGCACCTGCGCGACGGCTTCCTCGCCGACCAGCTGGACCCCATCTACGTGGCCTACAACATGTGAAGGCCCAACGCAGTTCTTCATCGGCAGACCTGAACACTCTTTCTGGGAGTGTGCTTGGTGATACGGTGTGTTAGCATAGCAGGGGTGTGAGTTTCAGAAAAAAAAACCTTAGTGTCCCTTTGTCCTGCTTATGGCAAAGTTTGGGATGGGGGGGGGGGCACTGAAGGATTTTATCCAGGTTTCTTTCACTTTACCTGAATGTCAGTATTTTTTGCATTGTCCTCTGCATTGTACAGGACCCCACCTCCTTGCTTTTTGTCCAGTAACACCAGTTATGGTCAAGCTGGAAGGTGGATTGTGGAGGGGGGGTCTTGTATTGTCAGTGTGCCTCATTTCATTCTGAACAGGAGTTCTGCACACCTCACTTCCTCTCATTAGGATGTTTTAGTACACATACTAGTCTTGAGATTTAACTTCATGTTTAGTGCCTCATTGGGAAATGTAGGATTTGAAAAATAATGCATTTCATGTCATTCTAACAGACTTAAAATGTCATTCCTGTTCATGTTGGCAGAGGCGTTCAGATACTCTGCGGGTCACCAGAAGCCTTGTAGATGTTGATCGTATTGTCTGTCTGATTGTCTTCTGTTTAATGAAAGGGTTTTGGCTTTCAATTTTTTTTGTCCCCTCTAATTTTAATCTTTAATCCTTATATTTCACAGATTATGATATTGAGAGATCAGGATGCAAAAGGCCAGTTTTTAAATGAATTTTGGTGTTCTGCTGAGCCTCTCGGACTGATCACAGGTTTGCAGTAATAGCCTGACCCTACTGAACTGAGGAAAGTTGGAGAGACCCCCCCCCCCCCCCCCCCCAAAAAATAGGCCTAAATTATGTACGTTTTGATAATGTTTGAGGATTTGATAAGAAAGTTTGTAGTGGTGTGTTTATGAACGGGGCGGGGGGGGTGTGTTTGGGG
>JABJVR010000084.1:510203-541265 GCA_025773905.1 Chitala chitala
TTTTGAACGTATGTCACACTATGTCCGTCGCTGTATCTTATAATTTATAAATTTATAGTCGTTATTAAGTAAACGTTCATTTTAAAAAATCTACAAACGCAGCACCGTAAATAGGTTTTGTGTCTGTTGTAATTTTCTAGAAACAATTTAGATATACGCTTTTCGGTTACACTTGTAATATTAAAAAGAAAAAAAACTGCTTGTAAAAAGACCGCATTACAATTTTAAATAATTCATTAAATATAACGACGTCTGACCACAGTCCCGCTTCAGTAAGAATTTTAAAAGCAAAATGTGAGATCAAGAGACTAAGTGAAAACGAAACTGAACAAACCCGGTTTTAAAATGTTCACTCGCCTATTTCCATTTCTGTTCGAGTCCCTTAACTACGCACGAATGAAACCCAGACTTCTAATGCAAGACCATCTTCTTCTTTCGAAATTACTCCACAGATACATGCTTTATAATACGTGCAGTTTGATTTTGTTTTGAAATACAATAATCCGAAGTTCTCAAACTCGTGGTGTTTGGAAGACCCAGGTTTGCTTTTTTAAACCTTCCAAACTGATGTTGCCGAAATTCATCAGTGTGAACGCGGAACATCATGGGAAAGCGGAAAGCAAAAATTAGCTGTTTAAATGCCACATTAAAGAAAATGAGTTTAGGAAGAAATGCAGCCCTACACACTATTACTTGTGTGAAATTTTACTGTATGTGTGTGTAATATTCGAGTACAGAAATAAATTAATCCGCAATATTAACACAAAGTTGGCCATGCCGTTAGATGATGAGATAAGTCTGAGACGTGTGTTTCTTCATGTTACTGGTACACACTTCTCCGCAGTGTTGGGTGTGGTGAAAACAAACTCTACTGGTGATTATAAGCGATCATAACCTGTCTTCAGCGCCCTTCAGCTCATGGTCAAGATGGAAGCTGGTTCAAAAGGCTTCAGGTTACTGAATGCACTGAATGTTAATTTTCTTCTTCAAAATGCATTTCTCACACGTTTTGGGTCGCTGTGCATTCTTAGACACTGTACAGGAGGGTTAGTTACCAAAAGACAGTGCATCATTTCCACAGGTGTAGATAACCAGACTCAAGAAATCGTTGTAATTTAAATGTATCATCTCTCGCCAATTTGAATGTGTTGCATTGCTGAACCACCAGAGCGATTGGTCCTGTGTGCTGTGTTGTCGCTGGCTGAAGAGTCTTTGTGTTGGGTGTCAGTACATGGGCAGGGATGGCAGTGTAATGAGATGAAATATGAATGCCTGAAATAAACGGGATCTTAAATTACTTTATTAGGGTGTCTGATAGTAAATGTCCTCTTGTAAAAAGTGTGTGGGAGACACACAGTCTGGCCGTGCGGATCAGAGTTTTTCAATTCACACGATGTCGTGAAAGATATATGCAGTAGCTTAGCCGCTTCAGAAGAGGTGGTTTGAAGAGATGACCTCGTTCACTGTGGCCACCCTGAGTGTCCTGGGACTGGTGTTTCTGAACCACTCTCCTCACTGCACCAGTTTCCTGAGTTCCACCCTCATGGTTACCTTCACACAGGCCCTGAGGTTCACTAGGAGAGAGCAGCCAAATTTCCTCACCTGCAAGAAGATCTGCAGTTTTGCAGTTTAATTTCAAAACCTCAGATTAGCATTTGTTCATGCTGAACACCACTATAGTTCAATAAAACACCAGTGTTATATATACTGTATAAACTGTAAAATAAGTTGATTTTAAATGAAATAGTTGAATATTAACTGGAGTATATCTGGACAATCTTCAAACCCAAAGGGTCTGCTTGGGTCATTCTGAGCCTCCATAAACTCCCATGTGTCGTCATGGACACCAGGGCAGCTTCAGGTTTAACATGTTTGTTTTCAGTTACGTTTAGACAGTGCTGTTCTTTTATTTTCATGTTTTGCCTTTATTTTTTTTTTGCCACCCTGTAGTGACCATACTTGACCCACAGGGGGTGCTGCTCCGGGTGTTGTGCGTCTCTTGAGTTACGTTGAATCACAGGTTTTGGTGCATCCAGTGTAACTACAAGACTGTTCATATGGTATAAAAATTAGTGAATGGAAAATGTGTTGTTAGGGCAGTTTCGCTGGTTATCAATATCTGTTTTAACATATCCTCTAATTGGTCACAACTGCAAATAATTTTATTGCTTTTAAAAAAATCTATATTTATTAACACATAAAATCCTGTCCTTTATTAGAATTATCTTTTATGATTCAGTGTACGTCTTGCAGTTTTAGTGTAATTTTCTGTAAAAAAATGTTTATACATACAAGTTATCAGTTTAATTTGTGGGTTACTTGGTTATTATTCCTGAATTGCTGCTGCTAACATGTAAAGTATATTTCAATGACAATTAAATAATTTTGTGTATCACGTTTATTTTTGTATTGCATGTAATAGCAAGTTGAATAAATTAGCCTTTAGCTGACACTGGGCACAGATAAAGCACTAAATATTTTAACACATTAATGTAATTTTCTTCTTCTCTGTACGGTTCATTCATCATTTGCTACCTTCACTGTAAAATCAGACCGTGACTTTAATTACCATCTGTATGGTATTTATGTGGTGCTTTGAGTCTTGCTGAAGTGATTTGGTGTTCTTGTTATTTGTATGGCCCTAAAATGAGTCCTGGAGTTTTAATGTGAAAACGCACTGCTGCCCTGTAACACAGAAGTGTCCTGTTCTGCGTTAGTGGTCCTGGAGTGGTTTGACAGTGAATGAATGGGGGGACGGCTCACCTCCTGACCCCTTGGACCACACTTGAGCCACCGTGCCTCACAGCACAGGAAGAAAGCACAGTCTTTTGACAAATGGTTAAGATTCATCTGAAGTAAATAATCTTTACTGAAGCATTAAGCAGACATTTGCTCCTAGTGAAAGGGTCTAGCAATACAGCTTCCGGTGTCTGGTGATGGCATTCAGTAAACCAGTGCGTTAAGGCTTTCCCCAGGGGCCCTCCCATTCTGTTCCCTTCAGTCTCATTATGTAGCAGTTTACTCAGTACTTTTTTTGTACAGTATATGCAAAGGGACACGAACATGGAAAAGTGTAATAAAATATAGGGACAGCAGATTAGGAACAGGACCTTAATCTTATGCCGCTGATACGTACGCAATGGGTTGATTGATTAGTTTTTCAGCAAGCTTATGTCAAAAAAAAAAAAAAACTAATCCGCCTTCGGATTGTGCCAGCCTTGTCAGGTTTATGCTCCGGTACTTTATCATAGTGGTGAATTACTGAGCTGCAAGACTGTGATAAGGCCCGCATGGCTTTCAGAGGGCTGGCCCCTGGACAATAAAAATGCTGTTTATATTCTCCACACCTGCCTTGGGCTACACTGTCCGTCCGCCTCTCTCTCAGGCACGGGCTGCAAAATGAGGGGGGGGTAACAAACCTCAGAAATTTACTGGGAATCTGGGGCTGATGGACAAACAAAGCAGATAAGAAGCCATTGAGGGAAGTCCGAGCTGCGTCAAGCAGACACTCCCTTCTCCCTTGTGCCGATACGTCTTAAATATGAGAGTATTTTAAATATGAAATCTTCTTGAAGTTTTGGCCAACATTTTGTAGATGTGAATCTCAGCCTATATTGGGGTTACATTTTGCTGTGACCCCGTTGGGCTCCTTAATCCCAAATCTCTAGCCACAACATCGGTGGCAGCAGAAACCCTGCGCAAGAAGGAAGAAAAGATGCTTTTATCTTGGCCTAAAATGGTGGTTTTTGTTTTGCATGTTTGTGAAAGGACGGTTATGGCAGCATTTTCGCTTCCCAAAAACACATTTCTGTCACAGAGCTGAGTTGTGTGTGCAAACAAAATTACAGGACTACAGCAGAGCATCTTCTCCCTGCAAAGAAATTTTGAAATATTTCTTAGGATTGATGTTGCCTAATTTTTATTTTTTTTTTTGCTAGCATGCCATACTGAAGTGCTAAATAATAAGAACTAAAATTGTGTTTATGTATAGGCTCATGTAAAAAATTACAAAGTTAACGTATGTTGAAGGCAGTTGGCTTTATGCATTGAGTATGGCAACAGACATAATGTTCCTGGCGTGCTCAGACAGCCCTTTTAACTTCATTTAATTAACAACTGATAATGACTATAATGACAATGACCTGAGATGTTCACCTTATTCCAGGTCTTAATAAAATGTGTGAATGTGGATATTAACAGAAGTATGATATTCTGATGTATATTCACCTTTGGCTGTCCTGTGAACATGGTTTAAGCAGATGTGATCATATGCAGATATGTTTCAAGAAACCATGTGCAAAAGGTAAAGTTGGTGGGATTTTAGGCCTCGTCACAGTCCATAACTTGTGAAATATTCTAGCAGGTGCAGACATCAAAGAAGCATCCACACGTCAGGTTTTAGGGAAATTGAATCGTCAAGCAGATCATTTATTCTGTTTTGAAATCTCCCCGACATGTTTTTTCCCTGCAGCTGTGTAGATCTCACGTTTGTGGATTTAAAGCTAATCCTGTATCAGAATGTCTTGTTGTGTAAGATCACGTGTGCCATAAATGACAGGGTGTGTGAAGACGTGTGAGGCAGAGTGTGCGGCCTAATCTCACCCGCTTTGAACACCCTCAGTTCGCACCTCTGGTTAACCAGCATCTGGATTCTAAACTGAAACATTTGTTGCTACACTTCTTAGTCAGGATTTCACATAACTCAGATATGCTGTGATGGTATTTCTTTAAATTGGGACACATATTGTTCCTGTTAAGGAGTCGATATCTTTAATGGAGACAAGCACGTCCAGCTATTGAGGCTCAAGGCACTTTTTACATTAACACAGATCAGCGTTAGTGAGACTGACAGATTATTATTTTTTTTGAGATGCAACCATCAGATTTTCAGTGATCAGTCTTGCAATAAGTTGATTCTGCGTTTCCTGTCCTACACAGCCTTTCTCTGGGCAGAAATATCATGAAGACTATTAAGTCCACTGAACTTTTTGAAGCAAATGGTATCAGCTAACACTGATGTAAAGTGAGGTAGTCATCTGGATGACTGGATTTCCACGTTAACTGTGGAAAGTTACTTTAAAGGCAGTCACTATCTGTGAGAATTCATTTTTTAAAAGGGATTCATGGTCTTTTACACAAACGCTGAAGCTGGATAGAAATATAAGAAAGAGCTTCAACATGTACAAAAAAGCAGGGGTGAGAGGGAGAGTGTGGAACAGGAGCAGAACAGCAGGGCTGACAGGGAGAGTGTGGAACAGGAGCAGAACAGCGGGGCTGACAGGGAGAGTGTGGAACAGGAGCAGAACAGCGGGGCTGACAGGGAGAGTGTAGAACAGGAGCAGAACAGCGGGGCTGACAGGGAGAGTGTGGAACAGGAGCACCATGAATGTTATTCAAGCAAGACATAGTCCTGGAGGAACATGAGCTTTCATCTGCCTGGTGTGGTTCAGACTGTGTTCTCATGTGACAGTTCAAACCCCCTGTGCTTTTTCCCACGGTTTCTGTTTTATTTCCACACAACAGTGCTGTGTGGCCTGTAGCCAATCCTAACCCTCTACTCCTCTTTATCCTTTTCTGTTTTATTTTACAACTGTTGTTTAATGTCTGAAAAGATAAATTCTGATATTTGTAGCTTCTTTCATTTTAATATTGTTTAGGACACATGCTTAACTCTGAACTGTTTTATTTGTTGACAGCACTCACAGCTTACCAGTGAATGTGTCCTGTCACCCACACGGGGTGATACTTTTGTCAGAAATTACTGTCTTGTGCTAGAAAAGGCTAATCACGCCTCATGCTAATGCACTATAAAGCAATCTGCCCCATTAATTAAATCTATTACTTTCATCCACAGGACGGGATTTGACAACCAGAGAATAAGCAATATAAATCTAGTCTGATTGTGCCGGCTTTTTTCCCATTCCCCCCCACCCTGCCTCCCCCCAGCGATGAGAGTTCTTTTGTAGCTTCTCATTTTCATCCTGACAAAGTGCTGTCAGAATTTCTCTGTCTTTGCATATTTTCAGTGAAGTACCTGTCTTCACTGTTAGAGGGAAATAACAGGAATGCCCCCCCCCCCATTTCTTCAAAGGAACTATCTACAGCCTTCCAAAATCCTGTCACATCGCACGCAGCTCAGAAGACAAAAAAGGACATTTGCTTAGTCAAACTGGACTTACGTCTCTGTTAAAGCAGTATGAAAATGAATGAAAAATCAAAGAAAGCAGACTTCACACATAATGAGTCATGCAGGCTGTTTGTGTGCCATTTCGTCTGAACTGGCCCAAAAGCAAGTAGAGTTTGTCTGTTAGGCTTGAATCAGGAGTGATTAGTCTCTTTGCATACACTGCTACTTGTTTCAAAATCACGTTACATGGAAACGTTTGGAAATTATAGTGGACGGTAAATGAGCATAAAAATAGGTGAAAAATTATACTGAGAAAGTGCTAAAACCTCTTCAGATTTAGGTAAATTTTTTGGTGGGGGTGGCAGTAGTATTTGGGTGCAGATACCTTGCGGTTCATGTTTCTTAGAAAGTATCATTGTAGCTTACAAGTTTGTGAGCAAGACAGAGAGGTGTTGCATAATGACAGCGGTGTCAGTGGGGGGAGGCAGGACACCACCTTAGGGGCCAACAGCACTCCCAGTTTCTAGTTTTGGTGTTGTACAGTTGTGACAATTTGGCTCCTGCACCTTGTTCATCATCTGCATAGGTACACATAAACAGGTGTTTTGTACTGTAGCATCTGTCTAAACTAAAATCTATGAGGAAAGTGCTTTTTTGATACTTTTTTTGCGAGTATAGTTTTTAATTAATAAACCAGTTATACGTACGTGTGAGCATTCGTTTTCAGTTCTGACGTGCCTTCTGCACCTGCATCTCACTCAAGTGTACGTTCTTATTTTTTTTAAACCTGCAAGCGTAGTTCCACCCTCAGTGTTGAGTTGCACTCTACAGCCACTGAACATCTTTCTTTGGCGCAGCGGCACTTTTCTACCCTTTGTTCAGGTCACCTGCAATGTACACAGAACACTTGAGAAACCACAAGCAGGATCAGCCGCTCACAACCCAGCGACGGTCTGTGTGACCGCTGGAGGGCAGCTGAAGAGATGGAGGAAGATTGAATTTAACGGCCTGTTCATTAAACAGAGCACCGCTGAGTCAACATCCATTTTCCATGAGTGATATCTCAGCCAAATAATTTAGTACAATTCTCATCATATCTTAGCGGCAGGGGCCTGTTTTATCATACCGGGAGGGATAGTGTTCAGAGCTGTTAGCTACGCAGAAAAAGCCGCCTGTGGTTCTCATGATGCTGCAGTGCTCTCCTAAATCTCTGTAATGTCTGAACACGAAGAATAGCATGGCTTTAAATTGAACACTGTTGTGCTGTTAGCCTCTTCCTAACACAGTCAGGTGTTCAGCAACATGCCCTCCAGCTGGATAAGGTGGAGGGTGTTTGGGCCTCTGCTGAAATTGAAGTTCTTGTGTCTTGTCTTGAGATGCCGAGCATGAAGCACGAGGTCCCTCTGTCCGGATCCTGACCACAGAGGCAGCGTACCTTGTGGTCATCTATAAACCCCCATGGGCAGCAGGTAGTGCGTATCCACCCTTTGCTGTAACTGCTGTATCGCTGTTAAGTTGGGGGCGAGAAACCTAAACGCTAGTCTGAGGAAGTGAACGCACATGCAAACTTTTCACATTACAAAACACAGCTCAATTACCAAAAGAGTAGAACTGCAGCCCAGGTAATGAGTGTGGCCACCGGGTTAACCACGACGCGCCGGGTTAATTACTGTTTTTTTCCTTCTGTTGTGAGGAATGTCAGAAAACGTTTCTCAGAGGCAGCATGACTGAACCTTGTTATTAACCAGAGCAGAGATTGTGCTGGCGCTGCATGGATACTCATTTTTTACATTTATTTATTTATTTATTTTATTTTAAAGTAGTTCACAATTCCATCCCCCCCCCCTTTGCCATCTGTATCAATATATCTGAATTTCATTAAGTAGAGTTATACAGAGACTAGAGGTTAATTTTTAAAATGCCGATATATTGCATCACCACTCTGACTTGCATACTGGGCTGTTTAGTTTTACGCTGAGGGTCTGCAGGAAAAGCAGACACGTCCTGACCAGAGGCATACCAGTCTTTAGTGGAAGGTGACGTTAAGACAGACTGCACAATGACCCAGTGGCCATTGTTAACCATGTCTGACCCCTGTGTTGGGATAAGTCACTTTGCTTATTTCAGTTACAGGTATAGTGGATGGGTTTTTTGCTGAAAGCTCCCAGTTGTGTTAATGATGTGTCATCACAGGCCTCGGTGGTGACAGGGCAGCGTACGGGTGTCTATTTCTGGATTACTGTAAAATCACATAAGCACCAGACCAAGTACATGAAATGGGAATTTCTCTGACCTCCCAGAGAAAGGTGCCAAAAAATGATGTGGGGGGTGGGGCAGCTTTGAGCTGTGCTGTGACTCCAAACCCCCCCCCCCCCCGCCGCCACCTCTGACTACTTAATAACATTCTGGAAGCTAGTCACCGTGGCAATTACCTTTACATCAAGCCGTAAAGGATATGCCCGCCCATGGGACGAGAGCCCTGCTCGTTACATAAGGCTCATTACAGGCTAATGTCGAGGCTCATTCACCCAGCCTTCAGTTGTCTGCTGCCCATCCAGGCAGTGTAATTGCAAAACTGAAGCTCCTCCCAGACGCCACGGGATGACAGCTGGCACATCACACGTAATTAAATCAGGTCCACCAGTGGGAACTCGTTCATTAAGCAATGACCTTAAGAGCTAGACCTACCTGCACTTTTGTAGGACTGAACATCTTTTGTGGGAGTATGCTGCAGTCGTGTGTGTGTGCGTGCGTGTGTGTGTGTGTGTGTTGAAAGCTTCCGTGAGCCCGAGAATTTACGTATTTATGTCACCGTTATCGTTCAAGAACGATCTGAAACCGTCAGCAATATATATTTTCTGCTTTTTATCCTAATTAACTCTGTATTTCTTGATCTGGAGACGCTTCGGGAGACGCTTTCTGGTTTGCCAAAGTCTTTGCATCTTTCACAAGGACTACAGAAGCACACGTACACTTCACACATGTACTTAGTTGACTTTACTCAGAAAAGGCATGGAAACCGATTGCCTTATAAAATAAAGGTACTTAAGTCGTGTTGGAATGTCATGTTAATTCCACTTTACTTGAATAAAGTACTTTACAATTTATAAAGCAATCGGTTTCCACGCTTTTTCTGATTAAAGTCGACTAATTATATTTACAGTGTACTAATATAATAAATATGTACTAATCGCAATGCCCTTTTTATTGGATAAAAATTCAAAACCACTGACTCAAAAACGTGTGTGCAAAAATACAAATATTGTGTTAGATCAAGCAATTTGGAGTGACTGATTTTTTTCTTCTCTTTTGCTCCAGGCACAAAAATTGATTTTTTTTTTCTTGTGATACCCCCTACACCTCAGTGCAATTTTCTCAGTAAGTCATCACGCAAAAAAGGTATTTTGCCACATTAGCATTTTAATCATCTCATCAGATATTCGTTGTGCAGCTGAGGTTTTGCACAGAAAGCTGGTCAAACGCCTTTCATTATTACTAGTTCCAAAAGAAAGGGCTATACACTTGCGGTACATGTTATTCTTGCGTCAGTCATACTGACGGGCTTCGTGTAGGTATGAAAGTTCACAGGAATGTTGCGTATGGGGAAGCCATTTCCAACTCAGGCGTTGTGCTGATTCACTCCTGCAGTGGTGAGACACTGATTGTGTTCTTTCATCAAACCCCCTGTTGTGTGCATAAATAGCAAGCGAAGGTGTCTGTGGAGTGTGTCTCTCCCATTCTGTTTTATTAGGGGTATCTGTGTTGCGCACTGAGTACAGCAATACGTTGCGGTGACACCATTTGTGAACGGCGCGCTGATTTTGCGGTGAAGCATCGAGACTTTAAAATCATGCATTCCAGACTTGTCTGCATATTTTATTCACGCTTGTATTTTGTAGCACGCACACTGATTTCTCATTAGAATGCACTAAGTGTTACTGTTTACATTTTTACCCGCTCATGCTTACATATATTCTGAGTACAAGTGAGGAGAAAACTATGCAACTTAAGGCATTATGCAAATGCAATAATGCGGCACCTATTAAAACACTTAGAAGGCACTGCCGTTGGAGAGATCCAGTTTGTTAGCTGTGTACACATATGCTTCACTCATGCTTACAGGAAAATTTATAATTAAGAGGAAAACACAGTGCAGTCCTGGCCTGTGATTACCAGCAGGCTTCTCATCTGCCGCTGTAAATTATCCCCTCGACCGAGCCTTAGGAACGCTACCACAGCTAATTACCAATGAAATACCAGCTAAGCTTATTGCCGTGAATTATTAAGACTTTATCTGAAGTGGACCAGGAATCAATCCCGAAGCGAAGTGGAAGTGCCGCGAGGCGCGCATTAACCTCGCGCGCACGATGAGTGATGTCGCGCCTCGCGCTCTCATCCCTTATTATTCATTTGGACAGCTGTAAAATACCGTAGCATCAAGATGATTTTCACGCTATTGTGTGCAAAACTCTTACAGTTCATAAATGACCATTTACGCAGGGGAAATGAGTCCTTTAAAAGTTATTTTAAATTGGGGTAGCACGAACTATCTGAACATTACAAACAATACAGATTGTTGTGTTTGTGCTGGTTGTGTATTGTTAACTAGGAGTTTGATTATAGCATGAGTGTGAAGTGCACACAGAGAAACAATAGTACACACTAATTCACTTAGTTATTCGTCCTGTAACCATAATTAGCCAATTATAGAAAATGGTTAGATGGAAAGAGGAATACTTAGACATTCTGTCTTTGTTCTTGCCATTTATTTTTTAAAGTTTCTTAAGAAATCTGACAGCCAGTTACTCATCAAACTGTTACGAGGGGTGGGCATTTCAATGCTACCTCTTAATTTTCCTATGTTAATCCACCTCGTTTGTGTTTTCTTTAAAAGGTCACTAGCAGCAGACTGCAGGCCCCGGCCACCGAGCTTATTGAATGGGACATAAACAACAAGGAGGATAATCTTCATTCCAGTGTGGCGAGCCCCCGCGTGCTCAACCCGCTGCGCTTGTTTTCCAAAGGCCCCCCTGCCCTGAAACAGGTCACCAGGGAGATGTCGTACTTGGGAAACATGGAGGACCTCTGGGACTGGTTGTCCAATCAGACGGACACTCAGGAGACGCGTGCCAGGGCCAAGAGGCGACCCATCGTGAAAACAGGCAAGTTCAAAAAAATGTTTGGCTGGGGTGACTTCCACTCCAACATCAAGACAGTGAAACTCAACCTGCTCATCACAGGCAAGATCGTGGACCACGGGAATGGGACCTTCAGCGTCTACTTCCGCCATAACTCCACTGGCATGGGGAACGTGTCTGTGAGCCTAGTACCACCCTCCAAGGTTGTAGAATTTGAGATCTCTCAGCAGTCTACACTCGAAAGCAAGGATTCTAGGTCCTTCAACTGTCGCATTGAATACAAGAAGACAGACCGGGTCAAGAAGACAGCCTTCTGTAACTTTGACCCGTCCAAGACATGTTACGAGGAGCAGACCCAGTTCCATGATTCATGGTTGTGCTCAAAGCCTTTTAAGGTCATTTGTATCTATATTGCTTTCTTCAGTGTTGAATATAAACTGGTGCAGAAGGTGTGTCCCGACTACAATTACCATAGCGACACTCCTTACCTTTCCACAGGGTGACCTCGCTGTTGCATGTCCGTGGGTCTCCAGGGTCAGTGATGGCCACTGAAGTTTGTTGACCCATTCTGTGATCCTACAAAGTCATAAGCGCCATGTGTTCCATTGTCTTCATAAGCAATTACAAAGCTTTCTCCAGATGTTGAGGGAAAGGGTAGGCTTTGGGCATGTAATTAGTAATGAATTCCATATTTCGCACCAGTTGACTTGTAGTTCCATATTATCATCAACCCAATTTTTAGATGTCGAGTTACAGGATCTACAGCTGACCCTCGTTCACCACTAGTCTAATGTAAACGTTGTTATTACAGTGTTGAAGCTATTCAGGTATTGCAGAGATGTAAATCCTTACATTTCACTGTAACTTACCAAGTTCACAGTCTTTTGTTTCCCGCGTTTTCTTCCAGGCAGGACTTTTAGTTTAGTTTATTGATAACCTAGGGGTGACTGACATTGTATAACATTGAACACTTAAGTCCAAGATGACATTTTTGTAACACCCTCCCACTCCAAACAAAGCTGGTAAAAAAACCTTATTTCAAACGTTTGAATTTTGGCAGAAGGCTTTTGGCTTTAACAGACTGCAGCTCTGGCACCAAATGCTTTCGAGTATCACTCCAAGTAATCTTCAATTTTCCTCCAGCCACATGGAAATTAAAATCCTACTTAGAGCTGTCCAGCAAGATTGAGTACCAGCCCCAACTTGCAGCTGACACAAGTTCAATTGGCTTAGTTTCAGTGCTGTAGCAGAGTAAGTTGGAAGCCTCCATGTGTGTCGTGAGGAGTCATTTCCTGTCTCTTCTAGGAGAGCAAACTCACACTGGAGACTCCTTCATTTTACCCATATGCAATTAAATTGTTATATTGTAGGAGCCATATTGTACTTACAAGAGAGACGAGACTACAGTAGAGAAGGTGAACTAGACATAAGTATCTGATACTTATATTTTGTAAATATGCATTATGGAATATAGTGTTTTTCCTGATTTTTTTAAATTTAGGTGTGTTTCATGATAAAGTGTGTTTGGAAATGTATGCTTAGATGTGTCAGAACCTTTGAGAAACTGAGCTTTCCCTTTCACAAAAAAACCTCAAACAAGAACTGGATTGCTGAAAAAGTGATTAATTTCAAATCCTGGGAGAAAAGTTCTTAAAAGGGAGCCAATGCTCAGGTGGATAGAATGAAGCTGGCAGCCGCTAAATATAACTTTGTCATGGTCCTGCGAAAGAGCTCGACATTTCTGCGCTTTAATTAACAGTAATTATAGTGAGAAATGAAATTTGCATATCATGACTGAGCAGACCAATGGCCAAAAGTGAAATTAACCTTGCCGACGTGGAGGCACAGAAGCATGCCCATTTTATTTTGTTTACCCATTTCTTCTGACTGAGTTACAGAGGACCAAAGCTGGCTGGGGAGTAGAACCCTGTGCCGTATCCACTTTAGTCCCAAAAGATAAAGACTGAGTTCATTGTCCCTTTTTGTTATTCCTCAATGTGGTCATTTGAAACTGCTCAATCTTGTTCTGCAACTAGAGACCCCTCTGCCTGTGCGTTTCAGTTGCTCTGTGTAGTAGTGTGCACTTCTGAGTTTGTTGATGGACACTTTGCTGACAAACCACTGTTTGTAAGACACCGTTTCATGCAGTTGCGTAGTGTCATTCATTCTGGTTATACGTTTGCTGGTGATTTACGTCTAGATTTTTTTCATGGCTCTTTATCTGCAGTAGATGAGAAATACCTGCTTCTTTACCATGCTCTTTCAAATTGACAACAAAGACGTTTTTAAGTTTCACTGACAGCGAACCTCTGTTTTTCTGTGTACCTGAACACTGTTTATTTTTATTGTAAAACGTTAAGGCTTTGTATAGTGTACTTTTTTTTTTTTTTGATGTTTACTCTGAAAGCAGTTTATTTTGTGAAGATTAAATTTTGTTTGGAAATCCGAGATGGGTTGTTGCATCATTTGCGTAATTTAGATGGGCAGAAATGCTCGTTTGCATCATCGCCCTACATATTAATGTAGACATAAGAAAACCATTATCTCTGTTGCTCTCTCCTGCTCCAAGGCTAACTGTGTGGTAATACTGTGACCCGTTCTGCTCTGCCTGTGAGACTTTCTTTTCTTTTTTAACTAGCATTGCAGCTGTGAGCTCATCCCAGACTGCCTGCTTTCCACCTGCAGTGCTCATTAACCCCCTGTTGACTCTGTTCATCACCGCTGGTATGCGAGGGTCAGCCCATCCCGCGCCGCCATTCTGAGATACCCTTTTGTGCCACTGCACCTGCGCTGTCCACCACACGCTGGCAAGGCCTTTACCCGTAAGAGCACAAATTAGTTCAGCTGCCTTTTGGAGCCCTCGCTGCCAACAGGGGCACGTTAATTTATGTAAAACCGGATGATACCAAATGGACCCATATGGACAGCGGTTCTACAGCTGGGCTGCGCACTGTTGAAAGAGGCTGCTAGCCCATGTGCTGGCTGGGTTCCTGTTGACCCTCAAGCATGTCTGACCCAGTTAAATTGCCCGTGCCACGACCGAACCCATACCAGATTAAATAATGATGGCAAAACAGTTCTGCTCAAGCCTTGTAAAAACGCCCATAACAGCCAAATCGATGCAAGATGTTTTGCGTGCATAACACATCTAGCTTCATTACAATGATGGCTTGCAGACTACAACCCCCTGCATCCCTGCCTCACATTACATCATCTTTCTTGTTAAGATAAGCACTTGTTAAAAGCCTGTCATCCCTGCAAAGACTGGTTGGTGAACAGAACGGTTTAAAGAAAAAGGGAAACACAGTTAGTGCCCTAGATTCACAAAGCCTTCTGGGACTTTTGGCTTGCACAAAAATGTCCCCTACCCCTTTTTTGAAAATTATTGACGGGACTCCTGACTGGGCTGAGTGGCGATTTCGGCTCGTACAGGAAACCATCTTCTCGGAGAGAACAAGAGAGGATCACTCTGGAACATCGTGCTGGAACATCGTGCTGGAACATCGTGCAGTCACCTGAGCACTATTTCTTCCCCACGTTGTTACCTTTAATTAACAGGGATGTGGGAACTTGACATGACTAAGATATTAATTTACAGGAGCAGGGAAGACACACTGCAAAAGAGATAAGAATCTCGGTGCCTCATGCACAAATTGGATTGCAGTCTATTTTTTGTTTCCAAAAGTGGAAATTGGAGTTTGTGGATTTTCAACAAGCCAAAAGTCTTTTATCTGAACAACATGTGGCCCATATATATAATTCTTTTTTTTCCTATAATGGGAGACAGTCTGCGGTCTGCAGGTTGGGACTGACAACATTTCCACTTAGGGCTATATGAACAAGACCAACAGAGAGTAGGTCAAGCAAAAGTGACAAAAACACTCAATAGATAAACTCAAAAACACAAACATATAAACCATGCAAATCATTTCTTATCATTTTCTATAATTGGCTACTCCCTTGAGCAGATGAAAAACATAGAAAAGTACAGAACAAAGCCGGCAGCATTCATTTAACTCTGTGTTTATTTTTAAGTCTACACTGACTCAGTTAATCCCAATAAACACCTTCAGTGTTGAATTAACACTGCCAGCTCTGCTGTGTAGCATGTTAAATTATAACACAAGTAAGGCTCTCGTGTTCATGTTCTAATTTTTGAGGAAGCAGGTTCTTACCCAAGAAAACGTTTGGGCAGTAAATTTACTGAAAATAATTCATAATTAATCCTCAATACATTTACACTGTGGAGTTCTTTCACAGGACTACAAGACACGCTTATAATCTTACACTTGAGAGGTGCTCTTATTTCATCAGCTGTGCAGGAAGGTGACTGAGGTTTACTTGGTCAAGGAGGTGTAGCAGCAGAACACCTACCAACCCCCTGATTGGTCATCAATCCGTTACCCAAAACTTTGTCAATCATCACCAATGCCCCTCAAATAGAGAATCATCTTTTTTTGTCCCTGAAACATGCAAGAGATTCATCTAGAGGCAGCAACACTCTCTATTAACACACGACAGCTGCTAACTCTCAGCAAGCACGTTTTGCTGCGTTGTTTGAATTTCTTCTTGGCGTAGCTACACCGCTGTATATCTGCAACAGCAGACAGAATTGATAAGCAGCAGCAGAGAGGAGCCCTAATCAATCAAGTGTTCCCCTGGCAGCATCGCCATCTCTGGAGTCTGGAGATCGCGTGACTCAGCAGCGATGCAGGCATGTCTGCAGTAAGGCGGGGAGAGGAGCGGGAACAACACGAGGTCACGGAACCCTCCAGAACAGGCGCACTAAAATGTATGCGCTAAAGCTGGATTCAGGAGAAATTATTAATGTTCGTAAACACTAAATGTAAGGGTTTATTATCATTGCTATTATTAACATAAGGTGGGTAAATCATTATTAATAACAGTATTCCCATTTTTAAAACAACGGTTTTCTTGCCTGGTAAATGTGATAGTAACTGCCTACATGAAATGCACGCTGCAATGCAGAATTTTCTGAAGCCACATCTAGGTTTGGGTGACTGCTGAAAAGGCAGTCCGGTCTGTTTACAATAGTCAGAGTACGCCACTGAGTCATCAACAGCAAAGTACTCATCTCAAAAACAAAAGAGAACATTTTAACATAGGGAGCACAAAACATCCTGAATACATTCTTGGCCTGCAAAATATGGCACTGTCACCTTTTGATCTTGGATAAATTTCGACAAATGCGGATTGGATATGCCCTGCAGAGACCAGAGGCGAGGCAGTGACACATACTTACTGCAAACATAAAAACCATGAGCGTAAGATAAAAGACGAGTTGGTTACAAAAATTACAAAAATGCTAACAGTCAATGGAAGCTGACTGTTGAAATGTGTCCTTTGAAAAGCCAAAGGAAGTGCTGTCTCAGGGGTTACATGACGTGGGCCCAAAGTAGCGCGTTAGCGTCACGTGCCTCCAGGCACTTGCCCACACACCGTGAGGCTTTTCAAACATCCCTTTTCTCACCTAGTTGCCTGGGGAAAAAATAAATAACATCTACACCTCTGCCATTTAATATTTCCGTCTCTCCCCATATCTATTTTGCATCCCTTTTGAAATGATTGAGGGAGATTTTAAATTAAATAGATTTAATTTTGTGGCATGGCAGTCTGGCTCATTAGACCAACAGCACCCAGCTGCAAACAATTAACTGTGGTTATTAATTAACAGGAGTTATTCAGCAGAAGGGAGTGAGCAGCCGCTATCGGGGGAGCAGCTCTGTGTGGAACACAAGGTGGCAAAAGATAGGGCAGATGATGGGCTGTGAGACACTGAAGAACAGAAAACACACATGCTTAATTAAAACATAGTCTTCCTCACCCTATCTGCCAATAGCTCAAGGCATTTCAGCAGCCCAGATCACAGGAGGCCGGTGCTAACGCCAGAGAGCTACACGATATGCTACCCCCCCAGCCCCCCCTTGGCGACCTCACCTCTTAATGGCTTTACTTATGGATAACTGTCAGCATACTGGGTCAGCCCAACAGGGTCCTTTGGCTGTCAGTGGGACAGTAATTAACGTGCAGACTCAAAGACCGGCCGGCCAGCTCTGTGGGAAATCGTGTTTTGTGAAACACGCCATCTTCACTGCTACAGTACAGCAAACTGCTAATAACATGTATCTTTTCTGCTTCAATTCCAGTGATTCTTAACCCCTCTTTTACATGATTGTGTCATATGGTTATGGGGCTAACTATGAAATCGAACCAAATACCACCGGCCTTGTTATCCCACATCAGATAATGCAATTCTTAAACATCCAAAATGCATTTGAAAATGAAGTATGAATGCCAGCTAAACCATCACATAGAACACAGATTTTGTGTATCTGTATATCTGTATCAAAATAACTGGTCTGTACGTATCTGTATATCTGTGTCAAAATGACTGGTCTGTACTTAACACCAATGGCTTAAACTGGCCCAGATGCATCCATGCTTACCAGCAAATACAGCAATAACGTTCCATATTGGTAGATATTTTTACCCCAAGCATTATAAAAATACTGTTAACAGTGCATTGCCTATCAGTGTAGTGTCCCTTTATTAAAGCTATACAGCTGAGGACTATTAGGTGAGTAACTGCAGAAACAATAATTTCATTGACTGGCACAAGGAGACTCAACATTGCCGGAGGCAGAGATTCGTGGCTATATGAACTTATCACCATATGTAACTGAGTGCCTCAGTGCTCAGTGGTTTCTGCAGATACAAAAACACACCAGTATGACCGCTGTGCTTCAGTCTCACATGGGGAAAAGAAAGAAAGGACTTATAGGTGGGTTAAAGGACATATAGGATTTTGTGGCTGTAACTTCATACTGTTTCACTGTGTAAAACATACAGTGTTTCAAATGTTTCTTAAACATTTTTCTTCTGCATTATAGTGTAGAGGACATCCACAATTGTCACTTATGCTGATCTACATCATACTGAATTAATTATAAATTGGGCAATGTAGTTTTAATGTGGCGCTGGCTATGGTGAAAACATGCAAGGACAAGAAACAACGTTAACTGTGTTGCTGAGGCCACGTTTGTTGTGTAATTTCTGACCACTATGGGATGGAATCCCACTATTTGGAACAATTCTAGAACATGATCTTTTAGTAACTCCCTGGACAGAAACATCTCAAGGGTATCACACAAAAACTAAAAATATCGCCTTGCAATTTCTCCCATTTCATTAACAGAATGGACCCTTTCGTGAGATCATGCAAGGAGAATTTCATTAATAACACTGATCGAGATAGGGGCTTCAGTGAACAACCAAGCCCTCCTATCTGTTTGTGACCTAAGAACAAAAAAGGGTACCCTAATGCATCTTGTTGGTTGAGATAAGAGTTTGTTATTAATCGTGTGTCACAAGCATCAGCTAATTGCATTCTTGTTATTCTGTTTTTTTTTTCTTTCGCAACTTTTCACCTCAGCTGTCGTAGGGCACCGCACCTATGATAAGAAAAAAAGCAAAAACATCACCAAAAACCCGAAGCCCACACTTAGGAAAGACAGCGTGAATTTATGGCTTTGCGAGTCCTTTGCAATACTTGCCTGTTAATGAAGTCAGTGGCCTGTGCTCTGAGATGCTCAGCCCTCCATAGGTCTGTGAGGCTGAGAAGGTCAGCCACATTTTCCACAGGGACTCTGCCGTACAAAGCTGTTTCACACATGACCTTTACGTGCTCTGGAGTGTGCTGCATCAGGAGGGTGGGGGTTGTAGTCAAGGTGGTGAGAAAAAGAAGAGGGTGGGGGGAGAGTGCAGACAGGATGATAAGTTTCCCCCACTCCAACCTGGTCTGTTTAAAAAAAAGAAACAGCCAAAACAGCAAGGCAGGCTGAAACTGCAGGAAATCAGAGATCAAAGAATTTTCAGGTCACTGGCATTAAGCTGCTTAAAGAACTTAAGCAATAAAATAACTTGAAATAGAGTTTGTTCTTATAAAAAACAGCTCAAGCCTTTAACCAATCAAGGAAGTGTTTTGGATGACTTTAAAGATGAAGATGATCTTCAGAGATGATGTAACCTTTAAGCACACACACAGCCGCTCATGCAGGAACAAGAAACAATGTTAACTGTGTTGTTGAGACCACGTTTCTTGTGTAATTTCTGACCACTGTGTGTTACGTACAGACCAGTCATTTTGATACAGATACAAATACCCATAATTTGTGTTCTACATTATGGTTAAGTAGTTGGCCGTCATACTTCAGTTTCAAATGCATTTTGGATATTTAAAAGATTATCATTTAAGATTTGATACAGTTGGCTAGGTAACGACTCTCATTAAAGTGAATGGACTGAGTAAAGGACCATGCAGAACATCCTGCCAATAGAAGAAACTGCCATTTTTCCTCGTTGAGAGTTCTCGAATATCCAGGGCTCTAACACAATCACACGCTGCACCTGATCCACCTGACAAACCCTGTGTGCAGAGGCCAGTAAGTCATCGGCCATCTGTTCCAAGATAAGGGCCTTCCCCGTTTAAATAAACCCCATCACGTCCTTGAAAGCTTCAAGGTGTGTGTCATTGATGTCCACACCTGTCCAGTATGAAGCTCAAATCATGGCCGGTTAAATGACCGGGGTTTCTAAAGTAAATACATATGCTTGTTTAAGTACATACCCTCTTTACCCTGGTCACTTCCACTGATTAACTTCGGGAGCTACAGCCTGCACACCAGGAGCATGAAATATGTACTTCAACACAGCATTAAAGCAGGTGACCTTGCTGTAAAACAGAACATAGAAGCACATTTAACATCACTTAAAAAGAAGAAGAAAGAAACAACCACAGGATACAGTGTCACAAGACATTTGCTATTGTCACCACTTCCTAATGCTTCTCTCCCTCACGTGCAAGGGGTCTGGTGTGGAGGAAAAATAAGTGTTAAAATGCAATTCTGGTTGAGTGTTGCAATCACAGGTGTAGATAAAGTATAAGAGGATCAACATCCGGCTGCTCCAGAGCAGCACCTCTCTCCAGACCCCCCCACCCCCATGTGATGCATGTGCCAGGTTGCTGGGTTAGCTCACTTAATTACAGCGCCGTGCTGACAGAGGAGTGAGTCCTGTGGTGCACCCACAGCTCCCCAGTCAGCGAGGTTCACGTGGGGACTGCTAGGCTGCTTTCAAGCCCAGGGACGGGTGCTCTTATTCGCTAACGTGGATCGCTGGGTTGCGAACTCGAAGCAGTGAAACCAGTTAACTCCCATAAGCTCCCTGGGTTGGCCAGCAGCTGGTGTTTCAGAACCTTCACTGTGTTCAAGTTGGAGCAGCTTGAGATGCTCACCGAGTCCTGTGCCAAAGCTCACCTAAACAGCATTCGGTTGCTATCTGCTTTTTAGCGTACCTAAAGCAGGCTTCACATTTTATCATTTAAAGCATTATAATAATGAACGCAGTACAGACAGCGCAGATTCTAAAGTCATTTTATTGTTATGTTCCCCCTGTGCTGAGTCAGGGAGTTGATAGGCAGATGCACAAGGTCATTACAGTGAGGTGTAGAATTTTGGAAATGTGACAAAGGACAATAACACGAACACCAACAGGTCCCTCCTCCACAAACCAAACATAACAACTAACCAGAAATTGAGTGTCCTCAAATTCTTCCAACAGAGAAAGTCGATAATTAAACAGCTTCCATGGGATCGCTTTAATCAATGTGGAGTAATTCAAGCCTTCAATTAGAAGCTAATCTGATTGGAAAAATGGCAATTACCCCATAAAAGTTGATGAACTTCAGAAAAATGCAACATTGTACTTGATATAATTGCAACATCGTAGCCCCATAAGCATTCATGAAAAATTACAGGACAATTTAATCTGATGTCCCAAATAAAGGCTGCAAAGCTGGCAAAACAGGCCTCTCCTGCAACTTCTATGGCCACAGTGATTGGCAGGTGTCATTTAAAACTAACAAGTGCTTAGATCAGATCAGTTACACTCCTGATGACACAAAAGACATAGAAAAATATGGTTCTTTTCCCTAGAAAGCGAAACCTAAAACACCAAACACTCGTCACATGTTCAGACGACGGGGATGTAGCAATAATAAAGGTATATTTATGACTTTATGATTTCCATATTGTGAGCTCTCCCAGTGTAACAATGCCTGCAAGGCCACCTCCTGTGAACGGGCAACAAAGATGAATTGATATTGTTACAACTTCAATATATCCATATTTTACACGTCTTTCTCATATTGTGAATATTGTTATAAATTGCTGTGTTAATTGCACAGTATACCGAGCATGTAAAACTAAACTAAAGTGCACAGTTCTTTAATCTAAAGTGTTGACTGAGCATTAGTATTTATAAACAAATGACAACGTGGAGCCGCTGAAACGGCAACTATCATCATCTTATGAATTGGTTCACAAGTCCTGTTTTTAAAGTCAAAAGAGTTTTTTTTTTTTTATAAATTATGCATAGTCTTGGAAAGATTAACGGGAGTAGGAGCCGTCAGCCACCGTGCTCTATTACCTCACACAACAGTTCAAGCTTGATGATGTCACCTGCTTGATGATGTCACCTGCTGGATGATGTCACCTGCTAATAGTCCATTCGCTTCATCAAGCACAAAAAAAAATCTCTTCTAATGAATTTCTTGAATCCCCAGCCCCTCCTCTGAAAAAATCAATATGCTGTTTGGCTTTTTGGAGTGCGGGAGGAGAGCGCAGTGTAGCCACATCTGGAAAACACATTTGCTTCTTTACAGATAAATGTTCGAGCTCACTGAACTGTGGCACAGAGTGTCATAAGAACGCAGACAGTATTAAACACTGCTGAAAGGAGTCCATGGCTTGTTAAAATCCCAGAATAATCCAATAGTAATATGAAACACAAGGGTGTGGGAGCACAACAAAGAGGTAATTGGTGCTCAGAGCACTAGTGAGAAGCTGCTAAATACCAACTGGCATCACAAGCCATCCCAAGACACAGGGATGAATGTTTCTGAATGTGCTCTTTGCCCCGTACCTACCCGTGGTGTTAATGTCCTCACTCAGTGTTCAGAAAGGAGAACCTTAACGTGACTCACACCCCACTTGTCAGACAGCAAAGGAGCAGCAGAAACGGTGATACAGTCTGTTCTTTCTTTGTCAACTGTCTTTGGATTTACCCACAGGCACCTGGGTACGCAAACAAGAAGCGATGACAGAGGAGTTGGGATGGGGAGTGAGGGGGGGCAGGGTCAGGCTGCCATGGACAACAGAAAGCAACAATTTAGAGCTTTGGAAAGTGTAAAAGCGGGTGCCAACGCCATCTCTGATGCTGTTGTTTGAGCCCAACGGGAAAACTGACCTCTCCAGAGTCTCCCCTATTTCCTTTTGGCCAAAGATGAAGCTGGTTATGGTCCACACGTGATAGGCTCTACCATCATCACCTGACAGAACAGCACATGTGACGGCAGGTTAATATGTCAGAATGTTACGAAACTAAAAAGGACTCCTGCAATGAAAGCTTAACAGTGTTGCACACACAAGCAGACACACACACAGCAAACTAAAGCTCCCACTCTTGCGTGTAGAACCTGCTGTGAGACACAGGCCACCCGGGTGTTCCCCCTAGCGGAGGAGGTGTGAGGACCCTGCCCACTGCCAGTACAGCACCTGCAAAGCATAAGTCCCCAAAGTCTTCTTAGGTAAGACATAAGAGTATTACACTAATGACCATCTAAAAGATACAGGGAAGGGAAAAAGGTAGTTTTGAAGAGGATGGAACACCTGTGGCTATCTAAATCAGATGGGATTATGGGAGGGTGACACATCTCTTTACCCTTCTTACACACTGACGGGTCCTGTCACCAGGCACAGACAGCTGTCTACAGGATTTTAGTCTTGCTCTATAGTTCACACACACATACGCATGCACAAATACACACACACCGCACAGGTAGAAGAAACTGAAATTTCTACAAACTTGGCATTTCCTTCATGTTACCAAAGGGATTAAAACTGCCATGTTAAATTAACAGTATCTACTTCCTGTACAGAATGTGTGTGAAAACTTTATTGTAAATTAGAATCCAAAAATACTTAATGATAATTACTTCCTCACACTATGAAGATTGTGAGGATGGGTTTTACTTAGCAGAATTACTCATGTTTACCTGTCACAATTTCAACATCCATATACATAAAATACACAAACGCACAAGCACAGTGTATGCTTTGACAAGTTGAAAACAAGAAACTGTGAAATGTAACCCCGTCCATCAGAGAAAGAGCAGTTTTTATTCAGCTTCATACCTGCCTAGACTCCAACCAGAATAGAGTCAGTTAAAACACCTCAGTTCCTTCTCTCTTAATAGTAAAAGATGAGACTTTGGTTTCCGTTATGTGTGTTTGTGAAGCAAAGAGAGCCAGAAGGACAGAACAGGAGGACACGTCCAGCTGGACACGATGCCACTTTGATAACAGCATTCGGCGATGTGTTTTGACTGCTGGTCAACAGGGCATTGGTCTCCTATATGCTGTTTTAAACACGGCGTTTTGTGTTGAACTAAGACGTGAGGAAATACAAATAAACACGAAAAACGTGAATGGGAAAACATCCAAAGAGTTCATGGAGGTAACCAGGACCTGGAATGCTCAAAGTGCAGAGAGACCTTCAGGGGTGTGTTCTAAAAAACAGGCAGGGGGGGGGGGCATATTTGTTGATAATACAGAATTATTACTTAGATTGAGGGGTGCGATCATTTATTAGAAAAAATGCTAAGTGCTAGACCTCCCAACTCCTCCCCGGTCCTAACGTACCTGATTTAGACCAATTAGTGAATAGACAGGGACTCCTAGCTAGGCCAAACCAGGTAAGACATTAAAGCTGACCCTGACCCATCCTCCCGCGGGACTCACAACGACCACTCCTAAACCTTCACGATACAGTTCAGTTTTATATTGTACATAAAACAGAACAACGTATTAAGACACGCCAGCGGCAAGCATCTAATAGCTATGTTGCACATCAAATTAAGACCTCCATCATTTCGTACTCCTGTGTATTTTCCAGATTAAGTTCCCTCAAAACCAACATCGCGTTTGTTTATACCACATAATATAGTCTTTCGTCTACTTTCCTCATAGATAATAAGAATTGGAGTTATTGCAGCCATCACGGCGTTTTGGCCAAGATGGATTGGACCGATGGATTATTCAATCATATGTTAGCGCAGACCGTAATTTAAGGTCATATTTCAGACGGATAAAGCATGTCTTTAAACACGGCCGATCAATGACATCATTTCACACTATTCATGCATAATAGCAACAAAAAGGTTCTTTGTGTGCGGACTTTATAAATGGTCGCCATTTATTACACACGACAGGACGTTTTATTCCATATTCATTTGGATAGTTAAGAACTATGGTGTGTATTCGACCTGTGCGCGTGACTGTGCCTCTGCCTGCAATCATCCCAGACCAGAAATGCTTCATTTAGATCACGTTTCACCTTCTGCACGATTGCACAGCGGCAGTCTGATACGTCGCACCTTAAAGCCTACGGCTCAATACCCAAAAGTGCTGGTTGGAAACATGCGCTTCGGATGCGGGTCTTGAGCCGCACCTCTGAACGAAGCGCGCGCCGCCGCTGAGCGTATTCACATGAAAACCGCAATTTTCATTAGTCGTTTAAGCGTTAAATTAACACCGGAGAATTTGCTGTGCCTGCGATAAGGCGGCAAAAAATTGCAACAAACATACGTTTGCTTAACATAAATGGGATATTTTTGAATTGTTATTTATATTTCAGTAATTCTTTTTTTGTTCTTCTCAAGAACACCTCTGTCATGGTTCAACAGCAGTTTCTTGCTTGTTAGCCTTTCGGCTTTCAGTCCAACTTCTTGTCCCTGAATTGTCCATAGCATACCAAAGAACAGTAAACCTGGGCAGTAACAGACAGGCGTCAGTGCAGTACTCCTCTGATGTTTCCAAGTGCGTGGGACACTGAATACTGGGGACTCATTTGAAAATTCATCTTTATATATATATATATATATATATATGGGACATAATTTGTGAATTATAAATAATCCATTACCAACTATATGTAATATTAATCCTAGTGTAATGCACCATATAGAACAAGGCAGCAGTATCAGTGTTCACTGTGGTTTTAAACAGCTCTTTCTTCCATCCCCACCCCTCCCCACTGGCTGTTAAAACAGAAGGGCGCTTTGGGCAAAGCGGCTCTAAAACAAGGCTGTGAGACAGCTCTCTGCAGGACGCAGATAACACGGCCCCTTTATGTCCGCGGCTTGATGTTCTTCTAATGCAGCTGAAACCAAAGCAGGATTAGCATTATTAATATTATAATTTGCAGGAAACAAGCCTGGAAGAGAAGGGCTTTTACCCCTTAATTGCTGATATTAATCATTATAACCAGGATCGCTGGGTCGGCTACCATTGCAGGTGGCTGTAGAGACAGAAAGTCTAGGGTCTTACTGCAACAAATAACCCAAGCCCACGATGTGGTTTATCATTAGGATGCGCTAAAACTTTAGTCCTCTTGCTAATAATAATTGACTAATCTTCATCTATTAACTCTCACTTTAAAAATTACTGGTGGAAAAAAAAAAAGACAAGACCAGCATTACAAATATTCAAACGAGCTACAAATTTCAGAGATTTGAAAATACAGGTATCCAAACGCCGTGTGCCTTGAAGGAATTTGGCTGCCGTTGTGTAATTTAAGAGGAGTTAGACTAATCATGAGGCTATTCATGTATTATCAATAACGCCAGGCCTCACGCGTCTGTCCTTTTCACAATCAGGGCCATTTATAAGTACTGGCAAGACACAATCACAGGAATCACTAGAGTACAAATAAAGAAAGAGACCCTAATTGCTTTTAAAATGTGTTCTTTATTAAGCATGAATATTGAACTGATTGGCCGTTCAGACCCAAAATACAGGGCAATATGTACATTCACTCCTGTGTCTGGGAAATTCTGTTTCCCAGTGGTCATGAATAAAATAATTATATCATCTAGGAGCTTTGAAAGATCTATTGGCTAATAAGAGATGATTGTCTGAAATGGGTGTTTGTACTGAAGACTTCTTTACATACAGAAAGTCCCCCCAAAAAAGTTTTTAAAAGTTTTCTAGAAAAGCACAATACTGGTATTTCAGCCTGTTCTTGTTAAGCAGGGATCGTTAGAACTTTACAGTTAAAATTATACTTAAGTACAGCACAGAAGGTGCTGATGAAACGTAAATGTTCCATTGATAAATTCTTTAAAAAAAAAAAAAAGATTAAGAAAGCGCTGTTTTTGTTGTGATTTTTTTTACAGAGTAGTTACAGCTAACCAATATATATGCTGTGTGTATGTGTTATATATTACAGGAAAAGGTCGAACCGACGGTATGATGTTACTTATCTAAATATCACATCGGGTATACAAGTTTTATCAACTTCTGGAAAAGGTCCACACATGTTTTCAGTGTTGTAATAACTGAAAATGATATATGGCATACAACAATTTACTTAAATGTTGCATCAATACTTGTTAATTATGAGTCGAATTAACGTTTCTCCTCATTGCACCAGTAGCTCTGTGAATTTTCAATAATATGAGTACAACATTGCAGCACTTCTGCTGCCTTATTGATAGATTTACAATAACATTTCCTTCCTGCATCCTGATCTTTGACAACTCTGTTCAGAACAGCCGTGTGTAGTTAATTTATTGGCAGTGTTCTTAGAGAAAGAAAGCCGATAGTGTATCCCAACCAGTTTGCCCACAATTTCATTTAACTAAGCAACTTTGTGGCAGTGTATTAAAATTGCTTTTCTTAAACAGAAATGCACAAGTTATATACAGAGAAAAAATTTAAGTCAGTATATACATAGTAACTTTATATAGAAACCTCTACCATACATACCTGTTTCTTTGCATTTCCAAAATGGCCTTTTGACTGAAAAAAATATATAATAATTTGCCTGTTTTTGCAAATGTCAGCCAGGTGACAATGAAATAATGTATACATTGGCAAGCCAGAGAAAGTATATTAATGTACATTACATCCCCAAACTGTCTCTTTGCATCACTGATACAGATGTCTGCTGGCTGGCTGGGTGAGTTGCATAACATGTAAAAACTCTTGACTGAAAACAATTAACTGAAAATTGTGGAAAACTAGAAAGTTGAATCAAAGATGCCTTGGTTGCCTTGGTTACAACTGATGCACAAATCTAATCTTAAAGGCTTTCAAATGTTTCATGAAAAGTGAGGGACATCTTCCACAGCTCAAACCACAACTGAACTATGTCACCCCAGTAATCGGGACCAGTTCTGTGGCGTCAGGGAATTGTTAGTTCAGTTCTTCAGGGGAAGATGACAACTTAAGATGACAAAATGTGACTGCTGCATCAGCAGCCCCCCCAGGGATGTTCAGAGCAGCAGACCGCTTGTGGAGAGGGACACGTTGAGGTGTCACTCCTACTGTTCCTCCTGTCCTCCTCGGCCTCCTGTCTGATACCACGTGACTCTCAGGTTCTGCTCCCTGACAAACTGCAGTGAGCTGACAGAGCTGGAGAAATGCAACCATACAATCTCGGTTTCTCTCTTCTCCCTTCCACTCGGAGGATCTCTGCACAGTTCAGTACAAAGAGCCCTGGAAAAAGCTTAACTGTAAAAAAATCATCAGCTGCCTAAAACATGGCAGCCTTTTGGACTGGTCTCTTATATTGCACGGAGAAGCAAAAGGTAAAATTTGGATCACATTTTGAATAAAAGTTGAACTTCGTTGGTTGCTAGGGCATGGGTTTTTGTCAGACACCTACTTATTAAAATCCAATGTGCACTACATTGACTATGGTTTGTTTAACTTGGACTTTGCATACATTCACTGTGTTCCAAATGCACCTTATAATCAAAACGAATCCTGGCCACTTTTTGGCAGTACACAGCTGTGACAGGTTCAGCCTCATTACACTGACACTAATGCAGCCAATCTTTATTTCTCTCTTCCTGATGCTCTCAGACACACTTGTGTACATCACTGGAGAGCCACAAACACAGGAGATACCCTCTTATGTAGCAAATGCTTCCAAAGGACTTTCCCCACATCAAGTGGTTTCCATGATGAATAAATGTCATGGTTTTTGTCCCATCCAGGAAGTACAGTAGTCTATCCATTACTTACCTTTTAATCCACAGCCTAAACAGGCAGCCCAGGGCACAAGGCAAGGCAGACCCTAGAGGGTCCCCACCATTTTGTATACAAAAACAATCACAACAACAAAAAGCACACATTAAAAAAATCAATTCTTTACCTAAAATTAAAAAAAAAAACAAAAACGTGAAAAAACAGTAAACCAAAACTATAATTTACAGCACGAAACTAATAAATACATTTTATTTTTTCCACCTCGCCTCATAAAAAATTATCTTTTTGGATGCAAAATGTTAATTAACTGGAGGATGGCAGCGTTCTGATTAACAGTTCTAACTTTCTGAGGTTCTCACTCCCCAACCCTCACGCTGGGATTACAGAAATGGGGAGCTGCTTGGTGGAAAACAGCAGTAACACACCATTAAAACACGTACCGCCGTGACTCACACTCATGTCTCTATTTCTCATAGTTTTCAATGGGAACGGGAATGTACTATGTTAATTAAAAGTGTTTTCATAGATTTGAGTGTAGAAAATTTGTATTTTTAAATGTTATCCTTGTTTTAGCATAGTAAAAAAAAAAAGAAAATAAAAACTCAAAATAAATTAACATGAGATGAAAACTAATAATTTCAGTGAAGGAAATATAAAAGTAAAACAATTAATACTCTTCTAAATGTACTAAACTGAAATTTGACATGCAAAATAAAAATTTACAAGTCTCTGCACCTACAGATATCACAGTTATCAGAAATTACACACAGGAAAATAATCACTGTATGACCCCGTACAAATCAAACGCTTTAACACATTTCTTAATAATTTGGTGACCATTTCACATTAGTAGGTACGGAGTCACTCACACATTGTTTGGAAAATATGTTACAGTAAAAGCAGATTTAAAAATTCAATTCATGCCCTATATTCTTGTTATGTAAAGGTGTCCTTAAGTGTTTGCAGCTCAGCTGCTCTGTAGGAACTACGTGGAAGTCCTTGTAGCTGTTACATATGTGGCCATTCTGCTGTAATTCCTTTCTATGTCAGCCACATACGATGTTAGGCTGGATTTCACACACAAGCTGTCTGAGCTCAGGAAACGCGAGCCCCCAGAATAAAGCACGGCGAGGGGGGGTGTTCATAATGAGCCAGATCAAACAGAATCCCCCGTCCTGTTCGTGTGGCGCCTTTAATCTCTTTAGGAGCTGGGTTAGTCATGTATTACAATGTCAGAATAAACGAAGGGGCATGTGTTATCAGTGTATTATTTTTAGTCCCTGATAATCCAATGTGGCCCCCTTCCTCTGATCAGAGGAAGCCTTTGGGATGTTGGGAAATGCTTAAACTGAAATGTGGAGAAAACGCTTGGTGAAAGGTCACACAAGTACTACCTTTGGCCAGCAAACTGCGTGTCCTTCGGGTCCTGGTGCTGCTAAACCGGCCTCACTGCTCCCAGAGCTTTTGTCCCAGGCGGGAGTTCTGGAACAGTTCAAGGTACATCTTCAGCTCACTGCTGGACCTGCTGAGCACAGATGAAAAGGCAGCATCTGTCTCAGACAGATTTGGTCCACGAATACAGGAAGATATTTTTGTTTTCAGGTTATATCCTTCAGTCAGAGCAAACAAGTCCAACGGAAACCACACACAGACACCAAGGCTCTGGCCTTCATAAAATTATTAGTGAGTTTGCCTGTTTTGAAGCAACTGCCAACATGTCCAGTGATGTGTCCTTTATTATTGCAGATGGTTTCAGTGTGAGCTGGCTGCATCGCTCTCTCCTCCCCACCTGCAGCAGGTGTGTGGGGAGCTTTCTGGCATTGCTGTGGCATCATCTGGGTGGGTGCTGCACACTGGTGCTGGTGGAGACTCCCTATTCCATTGTAAAGTGCTGTGCATGTCCTGAAAAGCACTATTAATGTGTAATATATTATTATTATACATGCACAAGTACTGACAATAGCACTCATTAATTTAATTAAAGTATATGTACATTAATGAAAACCACATATTGTAAATCATGAAGACATTTCACTCACATTTTGGGGGTGTATTGTAATGTCAATATCACAAAGTGGCTACAGTCTACATGGAAAAAGAATTATACATATAGTTTCCACATGTAAAACCCCTTACACAATACCTTTGATAAGCACAGGAATCAACACAGTAGATCAAAAAATTTGAAAACAATGGCTGGTAAATTCAGTCTGATGAGCTTTCATTGCATGCTGGGATATGAGCAGTGTGTCTGTTGTTGTCATGGAGATAGGCCAATTGTTCTGCTGCTGAACATAGGACATTCTTACTTTGGAGATACCATTGAGGAGCTTTAGTTTCACCAGTGGATCTAAAGCTAGTCGGTTAGTCAGCCTGTGGACCACAATGAAGCCAGTCTCCTAAGCCAAATAAAAACCAGGAGCTAATTTGTTAAGAGAAAGACAAAGTGATTTAGTAGTGCAGTAGGGGAATAATCTGAAGAGTCTTCTTACTGCACACTAACTCTCTACAGCGTGACTCAAGGTGTAAACATACATGGTAAATAAAACTGAACAACCTCTTCTACACAGCACATGGTCATATTTGAGATCCTGAACCTCCTACACATGTACACATCTGAGATCCTGAACCTCCTACACATGTACACGTCTGACATCCTGAACCT
>JABJVR010000084.1:541365-556952 GCA_025773905.1 Chitala chitala
ACCTACACATGTACACATCTGACATCCTGAACCTCCTACACATGTACACATCTGACATCCTGAACCTCCTACACATGATTATATCAGAGATCCTGAACCTCCTACACATGTACACATCTGAGATCCTGAACCAGGAACACATGGGTGTTATTTATAATTATTATTCTTAATAAACAATTTTGCAGAAAGAAGGCAGAGATTCCAAAGGGGATCACTGTTAACTGAAGTACTTTGTATCGAAATTTGATGCTAATTTCATCAATACACAAAATTTGAATTCTGGTTAATTTGTAAATACAGTGCTGAAGTAAAGGAATGATGTCTTTAGTGTTACATTAAGTATTACACTAAGTTTTGGTGTATTTTCCAGTTTATAACGCATTGAAAAGTTGCTTGAAAACAAACACAAACTTTTATTGAGTACGAGCTGTTAGCGCCGTGCTAGTCGTACTTATTGTTTCGCATAAGAACATTTGCTCAAACTCTGCTTTAAACAAAAGGCAGCTTTCAAGTTTTTAACTTTAAAAAGGTTTCATTTTGAATTACTGGAAATATAATTAAAAAGTCATATGAAAGCATTTAAAAATTGTTTCTTTGTGTTTCCTGCGTTGGTATTTTATTTTATATATCAGCTCTTTTCAAAGGAGAATGCTAATGAGTGTTTAATTGCTGCGGAATTTATGTTGGGAGACTACAAACAGCGGACAGAATTTGAATTATAAATATGCTTTTCCGTCCTTTTAAGAGCAGGGGTTTAATGGTCCTTTATGGCAAAACATTGTCCCGTGTCCCAGCCGTCGTCAGAAGACAGGGAGGTTACGTGTGAGAGACAAGAGGTGGGGAGAGCAGTGGTTCAGCAGTATAGCAGCCGTTCACTTCATCTTCTGTTGTGGGGAGTCTCAGCCAACATAAACCCCCCCACCCGCCCCCGGACTTACACGTGGGCAAACAGCTGGGCAGGCCGCTGCTGCTTGACAACCCTCTCCCCCCATGACTACCCATTTTAATCTTCCTCCGTGACAGGAGGGCTTTGGAAACCAAGTTTTATGTATGACTAAATTTGTATTCCTCAGCAAAGGGAGGTGTCAGGTAGGACACATCAGCGGCCTAAAAACCTCAAATCTTCATGCTTAATATGAGCACAGAGGTGGTTTCACTACAGAGACGTTTCCATGAGCTCCTAGGTGAATACCTGCAATGGGATTACGTAAAGGCTTCTTCAGCTAGTTGGCTTCGACTAAACTTTTCTATGGGAGATTATTTAAATGTTTTTAGCAAACAAAATACACCTTATAAACAGAAAATAAATGCACCTCAGAGCTGAGGGTAGTGTGCAAAAGTGAGTCTGTCCCTATATAACTAAAACAAAGGTTTCCTGTTTAACCCTTCATTTACCTTTGCAGGGGTGTCATGAGGGAGGGGGAGCCGTGATTGGGGGGCTGCCAAAGGATTATAGGTGTTTGTGATGTTATACAGGGTGGGAAGGTGGGCGCAAGGTGGGCATCTACCAGACAGCCCACGATTTCTGGGTATGCTGTTGTACCTTAATTACCGTGTACCATTCATATACCATTAATTTTTGCACATTTTCATTCTATATACAAAGTAAATAAAATCAAGAGCGAGAAATTATACGGGATGATCGTGGAGACCCTCATTCTGACTTTTCATTTTGGTACTTTAATGTCATTTGCTACTTCAGGGTGAATAACTGGGACTTAAACTTTGGGTCAGCAGTTCTAAACAGCTCCAGAACACCCAAAATGTGAAGAATGTGGGCATACACATGTTAAGAAAACTCAGTGAGGTTAACATTTCTGAGGCTGTTACCAGGCAGTAAAGGTTATTTTGATTACTTTATTTGATTGGGAATTTCAAACATTCAAAAACAAAAATCTAACAACACTGACAAGGCTCAGACCTATGAGAAGAATTAGACAGTGTGATATAAAGGTTATGTAAGGTTCTGTCTGCATCGCAGTTTGGTAACTGAACTTGGTTACCAGGATGTATAGAAACCTTTAACTGTACAAAGGCGTGACACACATTCTATGTGTGTATTAGTTTTACTGTGTCTAGTTCATTAGGGTGACAGTGATTTGAAATCTGAAACAGCGAGCAGGACAGACAAAACAGACGGACACACAGGAAGAAAGCAGGTTTTAGTCTGTGTCTAAGACAGAAGATGTAGAGAAAAAAGGCAGGGAGAGAGAGTCCATGGTTAGAAAGACTGTTTCCTACTGTTGGAGTCAGACAAGCTTTATGCACCTTCTCCTGTGTGAAGGTCATCAGCAGAGAAACAGAAACCCAACATCTCATCTTTGCTTTGCAACTAAATATGCATAGATGGGGGGGTTATTTGTGGATAAATATTTCTGAGGAATATATCATCTGCTTGTGTTTTAAATGGGATACAATCCCTCTGTGCACGTCCAATGGTACCAAAACCTTACATCACAAGCTGTCATCACGTGCCACGTGGTGTGTGTGCCTGATCTGGACGGAGATATGCACGGGGGACGGTCCACCAGGCGTTTTATTATCTCTGCCTTTGCATGTTGTCATTTTAAGGGCGAGCTTATCTCTGACTGCGGGATTAAGCACAGACTGAAATACACATCCCATTCCGTTTGCCAAAGATCTACCTTAGCTATGCTGAAATCACCTTCATTTTTTTTGCTTTATGGTGTTCAGCTCTATGACATTGAACTTCTTTGGCTAAGATTGGCGAGGGAAGATTTCTCAAAAACTCCAGATGACTTTACCATGTGGAACTGGTTCTGTTGGGACACACTGCCTTTTCAGGCGAATGGTATCAGCTGTTCAAAAGTAGGAAACGGAAAAGATGCGAGTAGTAAGCAAATATGAGTGCAAAGCTTCTTTCATACTCAGGCTCAATCTGCACTTGTTTCAAAATGGTGATAATTAGCCTTTGTTCTGAGTTAACGTGTTTACACTGTGTATGACTAATTTCCTGTTGATGCAGATTTATCACTTCCTGCTGGAGTACTGTATCATAGACACATCTCATCTTACAAGTTTACAGGTAGAATATTGTATGGATTTTGGCAACCTGACAACATGTCTTCATGTGGATGACTAATGACACATTATGAGTTCCATAACATTCAAGCAAACCCACGCAACGTAATATAGAGCACAAACATTCTCAGTGACTTGCCACTGCTGTCCCTTTTTGACCTTGTTTCAGACTTTTCAAGGGCAATTAATTAAATCTGGAATGCCCTAACAGGATTATCCTGTAAAAGATCCATTAGGCCACGCTCAATATTTGATGAGCTGAACTGGCTATTTTTCCTGTGTTCGTTTTGTAGTTTTTTTCACGTGAGATTATCGCATGAATGGAATCAGTATAGTCTTCACCACATTGCAAAAAATTGCTAAATGTTGAAAAGCTCTTTTGAGGAGGTGTCCGAGCTGAACCTAATCACTGAACCAAAAAAAAAAAAAAAAATGTAAGTGAAGAAATGCAGCAAGAAAGTTTAATCTAACAGCAATTACCAAGTCCTATTATTAAAAGATGATTTGAGACAGAACAGAACATTGGCAGGCAATGCTTAATAACAAGAATTCATTACCTAACTAACAAGCTTTGGCATACCCGTAGAGACACTGTGATTATGCAGGCACAGCGTGTGTGTGTGTGTGTGTGTGTGTGTGTGTGTGTGTGTGTGTGTGTGTGTGTGTGTGTGTGTGTGTGTGTGTGTGCGGTTTCATGCACAGTTGTGCTTCTTATCTGCTCACCTGTAATTTCTATTTGGATGTTTAAAAAAACTTTCTGAGTATAAAAAATTGGACACTGCATGTATTTCAACACATCACTGCTGATAATGTTTAACATTTTCAAAAAATGCAGCATGAAGGTTACGTTTAGCAAACATGCATGATATGTTTGTCAAATTTTAACTTAAGAATAAGGCTAAATTCACCAACAATAAGACCACAGCCTCAGGATAAAACAAAACTGCCTAGTTCTCTTCTCAGAGAGCACAGTATACAAAACACTCCAGGTTACAAAGGAGCTACTGAGAGGCACAAAAGAACTGTCTTGGATCATCTTAATTACAGCTAACACTTTAAAGCCCATTTTCCCAGTACATTTTCAGCTCATTTTCCTGCATCACGTTCACGGCCAGGTGCTCAGCAAAGGCTTAGCAAATTAAATGTGGGATAATTTCGCGTTGATTGATGCAGATGCTCTCCTAGTTCTGAAATACCACCTGGAGTATTTGGGGTAAATTACTGATGTCATTTCCGTGCGCGGAGGAGTCCTTACCAGTGAGGCTTTGGCTCTAGGCGTTGCCCAGGGTGGGGGTGGGGGGCCTCTGAAACTACTGCTTTGACAGCAAGAATCACTAAACCCTTTAATTGCCTTCTGTGCAAATGGTGTTTTTTTGCTCTTGATGAAGAGTGTTGGATTATGGGAAGTCAACATGAGAAAGTGAGTACCAAAAACGATGCTATAGTTATTATGGTCCTGCTTTGAAAGAAAGATGAGCGTAAAAGAAAAACATTGACTAAAGTTAATCTGCAAGATAAACATAAAGCGTGAACATTTGTGAAGCCAGCCTGGAAGCTGGTTATTTTTCTCTCTTGTTTCACATGAAATGCAACACACAGTCCATGGCCCCTGTGTAATTTAAAGGTAACTAGAAGAACTCACCTAATAATGTTTCTTTTTTATGTATAAATATCTACTGAAGTTCTAAGGACTGTAACCGTGGGAACAGAAGTAAACAGTTGCTTTTCAGCTCAGGGTGAGCAGTGCATTCTGCAAACTGGCAGCGAGATGAGAGGCATTATTAACTGTGGTCCTGTCCTGGCAGTGCTATTTTCTGGAAGGTAATTGCAGATTCAGATCTCTGAGAGGACTGACCAGGAGTAAATGGTGGCCCTTTAATTATTGTCTCCTCTCCATCTCCTCCACTGAGCAGCGTAGATGCCTATCGGGCGATGGGACCCTGGGCCATATGAGTCTAATGGGAAATGACCAGCGTCTAGGAAACTGGTGCAGATTAGAAGTGACAATTCTAATGGACTGCAGCAAAATTCCTCAGAAAGATGGCCGAAGGGAGGGGTAGGAGGTGGGATGGGACACTCCCCAGGAAATGTAATTGGTCTGATGTGTTTCTGAAGGCATGTAGCTGGGTTCGTTCCTCTTGATGCCTTCACCACTTTCCCGAACCTCATCTGCCTTGTTCTGAAAACAATACTAATATGCTAGCAGCAAACGTAGACAAAGGGGATAAGGAAAAGTAATTAACACCGTTAAGACGAGTGCTCTGAATAACCTGGACTTCTGGTACATTTACAATTAAAACTACTGTAATCAAAATGATGACATTTTCATACTATTGAAAAGGACATAGAGCTTAAATCATGCAAACATTAACGGGACTCCAGCCAATCAGGCCAAGAACATTTTGTGGGCTGGTCACATCCCCGAGTGATGAGGTTGCAGGATATCCTCCTCCTATACCGCACTGCCATCTGACGACTCTGACACACTCTTTCACCTCTCTGTGTTGCCTTTTCTGTATTTTAGTAAAAAACTGGCTTGTTTAACATTTTTTCACTGTCTCTTTTGGCCAGATGATTTAGCCACGTTAGATGTCTGGCTAATTAGCTGTACACAGAATACAGTCCCCAGTCGTATTTGCTTTATGTTTCTGTGTCTGTGTGTCTCTTTGATCTCTTGTGGGACTGACTCTGAGTTGGAGAACACCCATTGGTCTTCAGAAATGCCAATCACTGGCCTGAAGAACCAAAGAAGAGCCAAGACATCAAAGGATGTCTCTGGTTTTGAAATTAAAATGAGTGTAAAAGTGACTTCCTGAAAGATGTGTGTTGTTGGGTTGTAATTACTCACTTGTAAATACAATTTTACACTTTTTTAACAACCAAAATTCATCCTCATTATTGTCTACTCCATGCTACAGTTTGCCAGAAACGCTGTGCGCAGTCCCCAGTACTGGTGTCAATCGGGGCGCCCTCTTCATCATGTTTATGCTTTCCTGTACATTATGCACTTAATTGGCAAGCAGTTTAAAAGTTACAAACCATATTTTTGTAAGTTTTATATTTAACTTTTTTTCCGCTGTTGACCATGCTTAAGTGGATCAGCGGATAGCAGACCTACTGTATACTGGTTTAGTTTAATAAACAACGCACGAAGAATGAACCTTTTTTAAACGAAGAGAATTTCAAATTTTGTGAAAGAGATGTCACTCTTATAATTACACTTTAGTAATGTACGGTTGACCCTTCAACAGTGTCACGCTCCACACAGGTGGCCAATTGCAGAGGGGGAGGTTTAATCAAAACAAAGCAAAACCAAACAGAACAAGGTACAAAAGGAGACAGGGTTTAAACCAAGCTGGGGACTAACAGATCTTCTACATTTCTTACTTAATAACACAAGACTGCCGTTCACACTTAGAGAAGGGATCAACACATAAGGGGAACTTAAGTAGAACTCAGGAGAACAAGACACACTTGGTAGACACTAGTGACATAATTACTCTGATTTAACGACATGAAACACAAGGAGGGGTGACACCTGGAGGAAATAAGACAGTATGACAGGGCAGGCCATGATAAATAGCATGGGTTTGAACTGTGCAGGTCCACTTATATTAAATTAGTCATTTAGCAGATGCTTTTATCCAAAACAACTTACAACATTTCTGTCAATATCGATTACAATGAGTTAGTGCGGGGTGTCTTGTTCAAAGAGACACCAGATGGCTGGGCTGGGATTCAAACCAGGAGACTTCAGTATCCTAGCCTGATGTTCTACCCATTGAGCCACCTGGCCACTTATATATGAGTTTTGTTCAATAATTGTATTGGAAAAAGTTTTTATAGATTTACAAAAATCTGAAAAAACACAGATGAACTGTGTACCCTAGAAATATATTTTAAAAAAAGTTAAGAAAAAAGTCATGTCATAAATGCAAAAAATGTGTAGGTACTTGTCAGTCATCATCTATACTGCTTAATCCTGTTAAGGGTTGCAGGGAAGCCTGGAGCCCATCCCAGGAGACATAGGGCACAGGGCAGGGGACACCAACCCACCACAGTGCACACACATACACACTATGGGCAGCTGGAGATACCAGTCAACCTAACCTGCATGTCTTTGGACTGTGGGAGGAAACCAGAAAAAACCCACCAAACACAGAGAGAACATGCAAGGTCTATGCACACAGACCCAAGGCAGGAATCTAACCCCAGGCTTGGAGGTGCAAGGTAACAGTGCTTACCACTGCACCACTGTGCCTCCTGTACGTGCTTGTGTGTTTTCTAATTCATTACTATTCAAAAAATTTTTAGGGATCCAAAAGTTATACGCAAATTTTCAACTGAATGGAGGGTCAGTACCCCTAACCCTGATGTTGTTCAAGGGTCAGCTGTAATATGGGTGAACAAAAACTGAACAAACATAAATGAATGCATGAATGAATGAATGAATGAATTAACACTTTGGGGCAAAGTTGTGTTGAGTTCCAGTGCAACTCGAGGCTGTGACCGATGCTGTCCCTCTATAGCAATGAACAAAGCTGCCCCCCAGTAGGTCACACGGTTCTGGTACTTTTACAACCCCCCCCCCCCCATTGTTTCAGGATGTGCAGCTGAATCTATCATACCACTGTCAGTGAGAACAAATTCGTCGGTCTTCCCCAACAGTGCAGCCGGCGCCTGCCACAATCACGGGAGAGCGTAGCTCTGTATATCCACAGCTTGGCTAAAGGTCCAAACGGCAAGAAATAATAACAGCATTCGTCTCCTGTCAGAAGATATTGACACAGCATTACTGGTGCAAAATTGCTTTGTGTTGTGGAGTGTGTCTTGAAGATAAGTCTAACCAGTGTGTCTTTGGGCTTCTGTAACTATAAATGTAGACACGGGGCTTGTGAGTTGGGGGCGTCTGATGTGAGGGAGTGACACCCTTCAGTAGGAGCACTGGAACGACACCAGAATCAGGAGCTGATGTATGAGAAAGCGTTTACGTTTTTTAAGTCAGGGAGATCTTGATTTGAAAACACGATTGCTGATAATTGCAGTTATAATTAAAAGGTAGGCCTTCCTACCGAACTCTTAAACACTACTTTGTGTTTTTTTCCATTAAGCCCCTAACATGTTCAAAGATTTATTACCCAAATGTAATTAACTGTTTAGAATTTAAATTGCTGAAAACTATGTTTTCTATAATTTAGGAATTTTATGTAGGTGTTATGAAGGATTTAGCCCTCGGAAATTACGGTCGGAATCTGTCGTTACAAAAGTGTTAATAAAACAAAATTTATTTATAAAGCTTATTTTTAAACAAGTAAAATATTTACAAAGCTTATTTTTAAACAAGTAAAACATTAATATAATTCAATGTGGATTTTTTTTTTGCTGACAAAAGTAACTGCTGCCTGTCATCTTTACAGTATCATTAATATTAAAATCACAGTAATATACTGGAAAAATCCCAAACAGATAAAAAAAATTGGAAATACTGACCTTTGACCTCTTGTTTCTGCTTTCCTCAAAGGTCAGTAATCGCCTTTTATTTAATAAGCATTGATTGACCTTGTCACCCAAGAACGATCTGCCACTTTGTGCAGTTTGTAAAGTAACGAATAAAAGACCCAAGTGGTGTGTAATGGGAAACACTTTTAATTTCCCTCTGACATTAAGACGCCAGTGCCCTGTAGGCGTTCAGCCGCACAAGGCAGCATGGCAGGCTCACCCGCCACCCTGGTGCTCTGCACGTTTCAGCTAAACGCTTCAATCACAGCAAAGGGGATGAAAGTGGTGTAAAGCTAATCAAGCGCAGATGCGGGAGATGAAAACCCCAGTGTGTTTAGAGTTTTTTTACCCAGTATTTTTATTACCGCCTGTGCTATTAAAGGTAAAAGAAAAGGCACAGAGAGATTTTGCTGTTACGGAATCAATTGTGTGCGAACAGTCCGCAGACCCTGACATCCCAGTTGCACACGTGTCTGTCTGAAGGATACAGTGGGTTGATAATGAAACTCAAGGTAATTTTTCTTTCACTGTAATGTCAAGCAGTCAGGGGTGAACTATTTAGCAGGTCAGGCTGACTTATTGAAAGGAAACATATCCAGAAAGGGAAAGTAATCTTGGTGGCCGCTGCTTGTGGTAATATTTGATTGTTTACACTCAAATTTTTACTGGAGTAATGGGGAATAACATATTTGTAAATGCACCATTATCTGCTGCTGTGCTCAAACTGACAACACCCCTAAAACGTCATTTTACATTAAACACAACTTCTCGAGAAAACAACGGTAACTGGGAAAGACAAAACGACATTATATGCAGACCACTATATTCTCAGGTGCAGTTCTACACACCTTTACATAAACTTATATCCAAACGTTTTATCCGCGTTCTCTTGCGAACAAAAATATAATGTCCACCAGAACACAGGTGCTATACTTACTTCCCAGAGCTCAAGAAGATCGACACATTACTGTTTAATCTCAAGGGTCCATTCTAATAATATCCCAATAACAAACTCCTTCTCCTGTTACTCTAGCCGAAAATGCAACAGCCGCATAATAACCCGTTACCTGGTAACAACAACACATGCCTGTTATAGACAAAGGTCAAAGGGTACGACACCATTTATTTTCCTGGTGAAACTTATCTAAGTTTCATAAGCAGAGATTCTGAATGCAGAGCTCTGTAGTAGAATAGTGACTTGGAAAGTGACTTGGAATAGTGACGATTTGTAGTAAAATCTTGCTGGTTAAGCACAGGTGAAAACGCGAAAGGTACAAAGTGAACAGCTGCATGAAAGACCTCCATTTATAAAGATTTATATTATAGCTTACTGCAGTTGTATTTATTTGTAATGCAGTAGAAATACACTAAGGCAGCTTAAACACTGTCATCAGTGCAATAAAGAGCTGCTACAAACACTGACAGTACCCATCAATAGAATATTTAGATTCATGCTTTTTCTGCTTTTATTGTTGCTGTTATTATTATTATTATAAAATGGTCTATGAAGTAAGAGGGTTGGGAAGTTTGTCAGGATGTGGTTGTAATTACTATGGAAACGTCAGCTGGACACACACTCCCTCCCTGGCCTTCTTCCTCTGGCTTCCTTCCCCCTTACTCATCCGTCCTTCCAACAGGAAGTTAATGATCCTGGCAACAAGATGAATCACTTCAGACACAGAGTGGGGCCTGTCTGACAAGTGAGCAGGACTGCTCCTGACACCTGCAAAATGCCAAAGGAGAGCATAATCCCCAACATGCCTGTTTGCCGCTGGAAACAGAACTACCTTAGCTTCAGGAGGAAGAATTACCGTGTGCTCTGAAAAGGACACTTGCTGAAAGCTCCCTGCACCCCCACCAGCAAACACACTCACGTGTCCATTGTAGGCACTTTTGGCGGTGGCCACAGGTCAGCAAGGGTACCCTGAGCGGTCTGCTACGCAGTTCCATAAGAAACAAACTGCTATCAAGGTTTTCCTTCCTGTAACCACTGTTGGTAGGTCATGACCACTGCAGACTGGGAACATCCCTCAAGAGCTGCAGTTTTGGAGTTCCTCTGACCCACTCATCTAGCCATCACAGTTTAGCCCTTGTCAAAGTCGCTCAAATCATCACACTTGCCCATTTTTTCTGCTTCCAACAGATGCACTTCAGGGACAAAATATTCACTTGCTGCCTAATAGATTCCACCCACTTCCAGATGCTGCTGTATTGAGGTAACCACTGTTATTCACGTCACCTCTTAGTGGTCATAATGTTATGGCTGATTGGTGTTTACTGTTTGCTACTTTTTGCAACACACACGTAGAGTGTTTATACCGCTTTGGGACAGTCTGAGTGGCAAACCCAGGCAGCTCACACATATAGAAATGGATTTTCCCAGCCTGCTGTCAACAACCTCTGCTTGGGCAGGGAGTGCGTGACAACAGGGCATGGTGATGTTCCAGAGCCACAAGTTTCCTTTCCTGCTCTGGATCCCCAGTTTCTAATTCTCGTAAAATGACTAAAATAACAGTTTAACCCTCAAAAGATGCAATACTGTATGCTTAATGTCAAGAAGCCTGAGCCGGGTACAGAAGTATAGAAGGACTGTTTATCAAAAACTGCAGGTGCAACTTCCCTGGCCTGGCAAATGATTTACATAGTCAAAGAAAGGGTTATGTTTAAAAACAACAAGCACTGAGACTTTGGTCAGACAATATTGCTCAACGACAACGGGTGAAAGAAAAGTGTCCTATACGTAACGAGAGGGTGGTGGGAGTGGGAGGGGGTTACTGAGCTGATGCATGAGCGGCAACTTGTCGTCATATAGGGGACGAGTCAGTGAGTCGGGGCCCGATCCGTCACCCAGCCAGGGCACATTAAAGGCGGGCCCGGTGATGTCTGAGGGCCACAAAAAAAATTTGATAAAGGTGTAGTGTCAGGCTTTTATTGCCAACAGAGAGTCGCTGATTGTAATTCTTCGTGACAGGGAGCATGATTTTGCGACCCCGCCTGCAAGTCCGAGGTGAGGAAGTGGTCGCGGGCGGCCGCCCTTGTGAAGCACGTCCTGCACGCTCATTTTTCTCGCCTCCTTCCCTGCGCCTCCTCCTCCGGGGGAGGTGAAAAGAATGTCTCAGGTGACGGCTCTGATTAAGGTCCCAGTCTCGCAGGAAGCGGTGCGACTCGAACCTGAGGTTCCATCAAACTCCCTCCCACCATCACGAGAGGGCAGGAGGGCTCAGGCGGCAGAGTAATATGGTGTGGGGGGGGGCACAGCCCACATTCATGGGCACACACAGCGGCCACCTTTGTGCAACTGAAATAAACCCTCACCTCTGTGGCGTTCCCATGGCAATGCTGAGCCTCGAACAATGGCCGTGATGCGGGCCAATTTCGAGCTTCCTTGTTTGCTGTATAGAGACCTCTCTTCAGGGTGAAAAACAAACTCGCCAAGCCCCATTAGGCACGGAGTTAAGGCTGCCACTGACAAAAAGATATAAGGCCCGCTCATAATCCAAGCAGTGGCACGTTTCACCATTCCAAACTCCCAGAATTCCTAGCAGGCTGGCCAACCCTACTTTGGGCACACACACAATCATTCTACTTCACTTCTCATGCATGAAAATTAATATCCTATCTTTATAGCATAGAAAAAAACAGCAAATAGTGAGATAATGTAAAATTATTCAAATAACAAGAACGTCATAATAGCTGAATAGGAAAATGAAACCATTTGTCTTTTCTTGGGAGATTTTTCACATTTGTGTATTGTCTCTTTGGATATTGTGATTTTTGTCATTAAGCTGATAACCGCAGAACAAAAGTAATGCCAAATAAAAAAGTGTTGAATGAAAGATGTGACGAGGCCCACTTATTAGGGTTACTGTTGGGTCAGCTGGTGCTTTTTATGAGCTTTTTCAATGTAATGTTAATGTAATAATGTAATAATTTGGACAATAGCACCAAAAGAACAACAAAAAGGAACGGTCAGGTATTTGCATACAATAGAGACGGCCATTGTGACTCTGTGTTTTCGGAAGAATCGGCGAGTTCGTGCGGATTTCACTTGCAGATTTCATTTCCTTGCAATTACGGCTGCCTTTGATTGCGCCTTTGATAAGAGCCGTTGGATGTGGAACGTGCCGCACTCCGGCCAGCAGAAAAATGGGGCAAAAGCATGGATCGGGAATCTGATCTCACAGCTGCAGTTGGGTCGAATTGAGCAAGACCGCTTAGTGAATGGAGTTGGACCTCTTGTCTGAGTGGTAGAACTAAAAACCACCTTGTGTATGTGGTGGGGGGGATATTAAAGCCAGAACTCCAAGGTGGGCTCTGTATGAAACCAACCTACAATCTAAATTCTATTTCTGTTCATCTGGGCATTCCAGCATTCATAAAACAAGGTTGTTCAGGATTTTGGAGAGCTGGGAGTTAAATCCCTGCAACGAGACAACTTAAGACAACAATTTTATGGTTTTTCCACAGACAAACTATACAGAGGCAGAGGAGGACAACATGTGAAACCCAAATGGATTTTATCAAGACCCCAAATGCCACCCAGGACATCAGAGGCATGTGTCACTAATGTAAACCTGTGTAAAACCTGCCTGAACAAAGTGGATGATGAGTTTAGTAATTTAAACCTGTGTAAAACCTGTCTGGACAAGGTAGATGATGAGTTTAGTAATTTAAAACTGTGTAAAACCTGTCTGAACAAGGTAGATGATGAGTTTAGTAATTTAAACCTGTGTAAAACCTGTCTGAACAAGGTGGATGATGAGTTTAGTAATTTAAACCTGTATAAAACCTGTCTAAACAAGGTGGATGATGAGTGTGGCGATACAGGAATTCTTATCAATTAAGTTCAATTTATTTTTATATAGTACATATGACAACAGAATTGTTCCGTGGAACTTAGAAAAAAGTGATGCAACATACACTGTAATAAAGTCAGTGCTGTAGTCGAATATATAATTGATTAACCTTTCAAAAGACCCCTTATTTTCCTACCTGAACAGCAAGTCCTTTCTGTCGTTAGCAAATAACAAATGAACTTCAGTTATCATTTTCCACTGTACAGATGGTTTCTGTTCCACTGAGACGACTTCAGAGTCAACACCCTTTTTTCTGCGAGCTGCTGTGTGATTTAAGGGCTCCGAGCATAGAGCGGTTCTGCGCCATACCTGCAGAGGATTTGGGAGGAAGGACGATGGGGGCGGGGGTTACTTCACTCACTGTCGTTCTCCAGCAGGCGGGACATATGGCATCTTCACCGTCGAAGGGGCATCGAAGCCCCAAGGTGTGCTTCCCGGCGAAACTGGCATAATGTATGACAAAAGTGGAATAATGAGGGAATAATGTGGAAGTTGATAGCAGGCTACATCAGGACAGGATAGATGGTGTTGTCAGAACGCCGCTCCTGGGCTCCAAGCTCTTATTCACCGGGAGAGCTGCCACAGCTTCCTGTTTGCTCATTTATCAGACCAATATCCTTACAAACACAAACACGGAGAAGCCACAGCGCTCCCTTAACTCTGCTCATCTTCAGCCATCCATGATGTACTGAAGGTTCACCACGGCTGGTTGATGCCATTTAAAATGCAATATGCACACGTCCTTCTAAGGAGCACGGCTTTCTTTCTAAGGAATGCCCAAATCTACACTACGAAGTGAAGGTCACGCTTCTATTGTTGGACGAATTGCTCAGATTATGTTGAAAGTCTGCCTGCTAACAGATTTTTGTGCTTGTCTGCATAGAGAACATATTTCTGTGTGTTTTGCTGTTGGGCTGCAGGCACATTTACAGAAGGTCTTCATGCAGAATCGCTTCTGTGAAGCTGAAATCGCTGACAAGCTGAAATGATTATTGAAGTCTATCTTGTGCTAAGAAAAAAGGACAATGGTACTTCATTGTGTTGGGTGTTGGTGCACGGTGTGTGTGTGTGTGTGTGTGTATGTGTGTGTGTGTGGGTGTACAGGGAACACTTGCTATATTTCTTCCTATATTTCTATACTATTTTCAAGTCCTCTTCCTGGTGTTGGGTTGAAACTTTGAGGCGGCGTGAGGCAGGATAGAAGACATGCCCGAACTGATTTAGCAGTGGCCAGTGGGAGGCGATGCTGAGCATGGCAAACAGGAAAAAATTAAACCGCATACTAGACGTGTCATCAGTTAGCAAGCCAGACATACTGCATTGGGTCATGTTATGTTTCACTGTCATACAACTGGATCTGACATAGGCACTACCAAACAAGCAAGAACCTCACATCTTTCCAAAAGGATAGCTACTAAAACTCTCCTTTTTAGATGTGAATTGAGCATAACTGCCACATTAAAGAACACAGAGAAAACATAAATTTTACCAGGAACAGATTTTTGAAAATATTTACAAAATGTACAGGAGAAAAGGAATTGTAGTTACGAAACTATGTATTTTATAAACTCGAGGAGTTTTTTTGTACATCTGCACTGTGTAGTCATTGCATTACAGTGGCTATGCCAACATTCAAACATGCAGAGTGAATTCTATAAATGTCCAAGTGCCCACATTTTATATTAGGAAACCTAAAAAATCTTGTTAAAGCTGAACCAAGATCAAAGTGCATCAATTGTGCTTGATGTGGCACCGTAATTCAAGCAGACTTCAAGCTACGTGGAACACAAAAAAGTACCGCTGGCGCAATCGAGTAAGAAACGTCAAGAGATGATTATGAGCTTCCATTTATTTGAGTAATCAGGACCATATTCAGCAAGACGGGCCCATATAAAAGTAAGTGATGTAGTGTGGTGTCAGGACTGAGTGTCCATGTACGATTGGATGGCTACAATGTGACCAAGCGTGGTCTTCTGCTGTAATACTACCTCCAGGGAATAAATGATATTGTGCAGTATAACAGGAGTAATTTATGAAAGTTACTGGGAGTTCGGAGCAGCTGTAGGGGCCCTTCTTTAAACAAAGTCTGGTGAAGACAGCTCTGACTGGATGTGGGGGTTGGGGGCAGGAATGCAGATAATTTTCCCAAACTGCAAGCTTTTATAGCAATGAGGCTGTGCTATTAAAATG
>JABJVR010000084.1:557052-574458 GCA_025773905.1 Chitala chitala
TGTTGGGCATTATTAAGGGAAACAGAGGGCCTTGTGTGTTGGGCATTATTAAGGGAAACAGAGGGCCTTGTGTGTTGGGCATTATTAAGGGAAACAGAGGGCCTTGTGTGTTGAGGATCTGGGTGTGGCAGGGAACACGTGACATTCTCAGTTTGTTGCACAGGGCTTGTACCCTAAGGGTGGTGAACTCCTGTCCCCAACACTGTCTGAAGTCACACAAAAAAATGCTCCAGTGTAAACCAGTGCCCATTAATAGCTTCTCAACACCACAGATTCACCTAGGCCCCCTGCTCGTGCGTGAGCCACGGAGCACGGTGTTGGATCTCTCCAACATCACACGGTAGTGAGCGTTCTGAAGTGGGAGCACGCTTTGCCCACAATCAGAATGTCTGAGGCACCGTCCCTGTTCCTCAGGGCACACTGACCTTTCATCTTCTTGAGCGCCCCCCTCCTATCTCAACCCCACCACATGGGGAGCTGATCTAAGGGACAGTCCCAGCTGGTCTCAGACATGCTTCTGGTTTCTGGGCTTCCATCCCTACCCTGGTTACTGGCCCAGTTAGGTTGGTGAATGAAGCAGAGCCCACACCACCCATGTGTTTACAGGGTACACATCACTGTAACCGCAAAATCTTTGATTGATGTTCTAGAGAAAGAATGGCTCTTTTTTTTCATTAACCTTTCTGCTGTGTCTGTCCTCAGGTCCAGCTGGGAACTGGCATTCTCTTTGCTCCAATATATCAGAACTACCTCCCCCTCCCGCAACATCACTCCCCTGCCCCCAAAGAGAAAACAGAAAAAAGCACAACCAATACCGGTACTGGAAAACACTAGATTTAAACTGACGAATGTACCATTAAACTTTAAAGACTTTCCTTGATCTTTCAGCAGAACTCCTTTTCCCATCCCAGTTTCACAATATTAGTACTGTGTACAGTAGACGTCTTATTCAAACACGTTTTTATGAATGTCATTCAAGACAAGAATCTCCCCTGTCAAATTTATCTCACCAAATGAACAAAACCACATTAAAGACTTTAACCCTATTCACACTAGGCCCGCAGAGGGGAAAAAAAAGCGTATTTCATCTCATAATTGTGCAAGTTTATAAAACTTACTCCGTTTCCATTTCAGGACTGCGCCACAGTCTACATATATAACTTATCATGAGATGCAATCATCTCTGCCCGCGGACGCGTGGAGTACGTGCACGCGTTAAAAACACGTCTGTGCACGAGCGTGTCAGGTGTAACACGCTGGGCACCCGCAGCGCCGCCCGTGCCAGGACGTAAGGCCAATGCAGTGGCTCCGTGGGGTAGTGGCGGACGCTTGCACGTTACTCGTGATTTTTTTGGGGTCTTGTTTTAACTTAAAAGCCGCGTGGACTTGAATCGCGTGTGGGCGATGTATGAAAGTGCGTCATACATCGCCACTCCGTGGTGACAAACGGCATTCATTCGAAGCATTTGCAGAGAACGGTCTCTCTCGTCCCAATTCTTTCCTTAAATTGATTATTCAGGGATATTGAATAACATCATTGCAAAGTACTGAAGCGACAGCTGGCCGGGAGAGAGGAGAACAAAAGGGACATGGCGTGAGGAGCAGCAAGACTTCGCAGCTCCAGCCCGTTTAGCACACTCCATTCCGCGGGGACGCTGGAACACGCGGGGGATCGGGTTCACAGCACAAATTGTCCTGACGAGTTTTCTGTCTGCTGTTTAAAGGGCATATTTACCAGTAAATGTAGCCCTTAGGGGGTAACATTCCACACCACTGCCCACCTCCCACACAAAAAAACCCTCCAAAAAGGATATTCTAAGATGTGCACCATAAGCCAGAAGGGGCTCATGCTTTAGATTAAAAAATGTGTAATTCCAGGGCCATCTGGCCGGGGAGGAGGAGGAGTCCGTTCCCCGAGATGAAGCCAGCTCGATGCTGCTTCTTGGAAAGGGTTATTGCTCCCTAAATGGCTGTGGGCTCTATGCCCTCCAAGCATTTGAGAAATGGAATTAGCCACCCCCCCCCCAACCCATACACACCTCTCCTTCCCCAACTCACTCCCCAAACCCCCATCCACAGCTCATAGACCTTCTGGTAAAGTTTAAAAAGTAATCTTGACTCAGGGCGGGCTGTTGTGATAAGGAACCACAACTGGGTCAAGGACTCCAAGTAAGTCATTGGACAATAATTACAGCATTCAGTGGTGCTGCGGTTCAAACACAGTCAGCCATAAGCTTTGAGATAAAATCCAGTGCAGGATTTGAAAATCCATTGTTTCACATTCCTTGAGTGTGAATCAATTTCCTTGCTATTTTTGCAGCCTTTGTAAATGGGAGCGTGTAATTAAGCTTATGGTGTTATCATCGGACCATTTTGGGCAACGCACGAGCGCACGTGCACGAGTACCAATAAATAAATAAATAAAAATGAGAATCAGATGTTTTCAGAAAACTTACAGTAACTTCATCAAACAGAACTCACTGTCAACAGAGATGAACAAGCAGGGACGCGGCGTGACGTCCACAGGAGAAAAGCTTTCTGCCGTGTTACATGTTCAAGTCTAACATACATCTGGCTGACCAGTAAAAAGCGAATGCAGTGATCCCAGCCTTATACCCAAACGCCACTGAACAGGTCCGTTACTGCAGGCCGCAGAGGCCCAAAGCAGACTCGTGGGACGCGCGGAGTAACACGGCACTGACCAGCGCGGCACCATCAGACTAGTCGAGACAACGCCAGTGTTGCCTGTCTGTGTTCTTACATGATAACGGTGATGGAGACAAGGAATGGTCAGGGATGCCCAATGCCATCCCAGCCGGCACCTGGGCACTACACTTTGATGCTGTTGTGTTTGTTGTTATGTGAACATAATAAATAACTTCCACGCAGTTTAAATCACCAGGTCTTAATACAGCTAAGCCCAGCTGTAAATTTTTACTTTTTTATTTTCTTATTTGCTGCTGTGGCTCGTCGGCGACAGCCAGTTATACACTGGGTTTCTGAAACCGAAACGCTTTTTTTCCCGTGTCACGTCTTCCACAAACACCGCTCGTCTTTTTCGAGTTTACGACCTCAATATTATTCATTTTAAGAGCTGAGTGTACCGCCTGGGGGTATTTCACAGAAATGCCTGATATTCATATCGATGTGCCATGTTGAGCCGTCGTTTCATCTGCCCTTTCTTGGTCTCCCACCTCCATTGCCATATTGCTTTACGCATCACTTGCATGCGCCTGTCAAGCTTTTTTGACAGCAAGCGAGGTAGATAATCTCCCCTTTGACAAATGAAGAGAGTTTAGCAACAACCGACAAAAAACAGCAGACTGCCCTAATCAGTATTGCCTTTGTTTTATTGCTGCTGCGGCCTCGTGTGGTTCACGCGTGTTCTTTTTCTCCCCATTCCACGTTCAGAGAGACTATAACAATTTAAAGTATTACTTCACACCTTTGCGCAGCGATTAGTTCAACATCGTTATTTTGCCTTCCATTTCGATGATCCACTGGGTGTGATTGCTAGACAGGTTCTCTATGCGGTTGTCACTATTAGTGGTGTGAGATACTTCACACAGATTGGCCAGCAGGTGGCGGTAGTGACTTACGCCTCCGACGTTGCTGGTTCGAGACTGGTCAAAACAATTTATGTTCATTTTTTTTCTTACTAATTAAAGACGTGTTATTTGGATGATTTCGTGAGTCGTACTCGTTCTTTATATAAGATTGTTGTGCAGCTGAGTTTTAGTCCAGGGTCTCCATGATGTTACAGCAAAATGCTTTTGTGTACAAATAAGTTACAGTCTCTAACCCTAAATTTTAAAAGTTGTGTTTAACTTCACATCGTTCCTAGAGGAAAAGTGTAACTCAGCAACACTCTTTAAAATCTCTATTCAGATCAACATTTAAACTAATCCACTCTGACCCAGCTATATTTTGTTAGTAAAGATGGATGTTTTTGTGTTAAACTTGACCCAAACACTCTCAGTGTTAAATCAACATTGCTGTGTACAAAAGGTCTTCTTGTACCAGGATTTCAAATAGTGCCCAGACAAGTCAAGAAGACCATGGCCTGCAGATGTAGTGAGCTCTGTCAAGGCAGGGAACGATAGCACGTGCTTATAACTGAATTGCAGGGAGTTTGTTTGTGTGTGTGTGTGTGTGTGTGTGTGTGTGTGAGAAACAGACGTCTCGTTTTTGGAAACGCCACGCTAGGGGCAAGCAAGTTGCTGAAATCCGTTCTGTAACAAACCGATTTTTTTTGTTCATAAGCTGCAAGCCACCGTGGGGATTTTTGCCAACTGAGACGCAGCAAACCAAAGCCCATAGAAGTCCGTCACCGATAATCAGGGCAGCGCAGTGACCCAGGGTGACAGAAATAATCACTTTACCACCACACTTCAAAGCAAAAGACTTTGAATAAGGGACTCACGTTGCAGCTGCAAACGGAGTGAATTTCTAAATATGTTACTGTTATTTTGGTAAACTGTAGACATAAATTCAAAAGTTTAAATTTCCACTGTGGTATTTTATGCCTTGCATGTTTAATTGGAAATAAAAATGAGAAAAAAGATTTCAGAAATTAAAAGCATTAATTTGTCAATGTGATTGTGTGAGGAATTGGGTTGTTTGTAGAATATATAATGTTTAGAGAAACAATATAGAAAGTCCTACAAGGTCATACTGTACGAATGCATTTATATTAGTAAGTGCCATTATTGCCTGGTAAAATGTAAAGCATGAGAAGGTTTTACTTGGAGATCTGTGGCGTGATCTTCATAGAGTCCCAGGCTCAGTGATGAGGTGGAAGGAGGGACCGGCCCAAAGCAGATGTTTCTGCAGCAGAAGTGTTCCACTGAAGTCCCGGAGCAATGCCGAGATGCTAAGCAGGCAACGGCACAGATCCAAACGGCAAAGTACCGACCAGCTGTCTTCTTACTTAGAAGCTTCAAATCACAGAAAATACAGAGTTTTAACAGGACTTTAAAAATATTACTAGATCCACACACTGGTTACATAACATAATACTGAACATTGTCAAAATGTGTTTTGTACATTTTGACATTCTGAATCCATGACTTTTACGAACGTCAGATAATGTAACACTGCTGTAGTAGCATTATCTCAGCACTGACAATCTGAAAGCAAATTTCAGATTGTGTTTGAAATTGTGTTTTGCTTAATTTAAAAATGATTTTACTATCAATAGTATCATGTAAAATGTGTACACATGCTTACATGTGTGTGTAAACAGCTGAATGTTATACACCTGGAAGGGTCTTTGGTGAACATGCGGAAATATTATTCCCCATCTAGTCCTCTGCATTTCTGAACATGTATAGGTGTGTTTTTCTACATTCAGCTGAGAGGATGGACATAAAGGACGGCTATTATTCAAAGCTACATTTTCACGACTTTCGATAGCAGCATTTATATACATGTTCAATTTGACTAACTGTTGCTGTGCTAGATTAAAGGACAGAATTATGGTGGGGCATCTCTAAATTGCCTGTAGTGTGTGTGTGTGTATATGTGTGTGTGTGTTTATGTGTGTGCCCTGTGGTGGGTTGGTGCCCTGCCCTGGGTGTCCCTTGCCCTGCGCCCTATGTCTCTTGGGATGGGCTCCAGGCTTCCTGTGACCCTTAACAGGAGGAAGCGGTATAGAAGATGAATGACTGACATGTTAATGAAAAAATTGCACTGTTCAATTTACATCATTAACAGTGCTGCCAGACTGGGAACGTTTACAAAAAATTGACACATATTTGATTTGTTTGTATGGTTAAAAATTTACTTTAAAAATTAACTTGTGACGCTTAATTGTGTTTACTATGTAGCTTTCATGCTGGTAAACATTGGAGATTCCTGGTCTGGATGTGTCAAAAACCTTACGACCAAGAGTAGGTTCGAAGGCTGGTCCGAGAACACAAAACTCCAAGGCCAAACGCAGCTTGCTAAGGCAAGATGGCTTCCTCCCCTCCTGGGGTTGAGCCTCACGGAACAGGAGCGTCAGCGTTTTTGGAAAACAATAATTGTGTCATGTTTGATGAAGCTTTGTTGGCCTGACACTGTGCAGAGAGGCTTCATCACTGGTCTTTTTTTACTGGGGTGTGAACTGAGAACATTTGCTATGTAATAAATAATGTCTCTCTCCAAAGGGAGAGTCCTAAAGCACACAAAGGCAGCGAGTCTCACCACATGTAGATGGATTGCCAAAAATGAAATCAATTCAACTAGAGAATTAAAGCTTTCGCTGGTTACTCTAATGGTTTTTATCTGGTACTCATCAATAGTGGTATTGATCCTTAGAACCTCAATCTATACATCAGGAGGCCAGAACAAATTATTAACTGGTGCCAGGCAGGAGAAGATGAATAGGAGATTTAATAAAGGGGAAAAAAATTACTTTCAGGTTGAAGGGAGGCAAATAACTAGCAAAATCTAAAATGTCATTAATGTAAATGAATGCTAAACAGATCATATACAAAAAGATGTTTTCTACAAGAAAAACTAAACAAAAAATAGAACCACCCAGAACTACGGGCAACACAGTTTGTTAGCAAAAAGGCTGTTGCTGTTGGATTGTAGCTGTTGTCGCAGTGTGTGACGTTTACAGGTTTTCCCTGTACGTGTGTGCATTTGCTCACATATTGTCCCTAAGACCTTCAGGACAGGTGACATGGTGAGTCTAAACTGTCCATTGGCGTGAAAGTGTACCTGTGTGAGTGCCCTGTGGTAGACTAGCGTCTCATTCAGTGTGCTCCTGTGGAACGCTGACAGGCTCCACGTGACCAAAACATCAACAATCAGTTTGAGAATGAATAAACAAATAACCGAGGCCAGAAGCGAAGAAGCCAGCCACTTTTGTGCATGCAGCCAACCAAGGAGACCCTCTGCTGGTGCCTTATAATGGGTCTCAGATTTTGTGCTGGTATGACCTTGGTGGTTTAACAAATTGAGTAAACTCTGGTGGCTAAGATTTTCAGCATCTGTGGGGTAAAGTGTCAGGTGAAGCAACCAGTGGAAACGTGTGTGTGTGTGTGTGAGATCAGTGGGCTAGAAGTGCTATGATACCAGCTGGAAGCCCTGAGAGAGGGTGCTAATGCTAGGCTGGTGAACTTGGACGCCTGCAGGAAGGTCCTGGGAATCAGATGATAAACAGTGTAAGGAAACAAACGTCCCAGTGTGACAGGCCTGCGTCAGGGTTTAACCGGCATCTTCGTTACCCTTGACTACTGGGCAGAGCTGTAAACAACCTTTACAACCGCATTAGTGTCATCTGAGGATTTAAGAGTGTAAGTAATTAGAGGCGGTTTTCATGAGAACATATCAGTGGACATGTGAAGAGCAGAGAGCGGAGAATGTGACCATACGTCACTGACACACGTACACACACTTTCCTTAGAGATTCATAAGTGTGTCAAGCTTGAGTCTCATTGCTTTGGGTTCTGTGGATGGTTAAACAAGCACAAAGACCTGTTCACTGTGTTAACACACAGCACTCTCATTCACCGTGTCAATGGCCCTCTCATGGAACAGGTAGCAGAGCCTCTTTAATCATGTAAAACATGGTAGATGTATTTACATCACGCTCTTTGTTGCGATAAATATAGACACACCAAAACACTAAAGTAACCCTTTTTTCACTGCCCCGATAGAGTTAAGGATATGCAGAGATGAATCAGCAGAGCTGAGCTGAGAACATGGCAGAGTGCCACAGCACATCTGTACAGCGCTGAGCACGGCGTTTGTGTGCTCTTTATAGCACACCCGACTTCCTGGCAACGCGGCTCAAGGATGCCACTGTTGGAAGGCATGTGCTGAGCTTTCTGGATCTTCTGTGTGCTGCACTAAATCAAGCAGGGAGACCCAGCACAGCACTTCTCACCAGACAAGCGCAAACCCATAAGAACGCTGACTGCAGGTGTGCTGTACCGACGTACTGTATGCACTCGTCAGTGGGCTGTAAACCCATTCTGAGCCGGTGTCACACAGAGCATATTCTGTTAAGTGACCTTTTTTTGCAGCCCTTTACAGAGCGAGCCGAAGTCCACTGCGCAGTGTGGCCAACCATGAAATAACTGGAAGCTCATAAACACAGCAGGTTACCTCTAAACATTGAATTAAACGTTAGGGACACGTTTTGTGGAGGCCGTGTTGATTTAGGACCACTGTGGCGTGTCCACAAAAGGTGAGCATTTGTCAGAGGACATGCATCCTCCCTGCCCAAGCGTGTCACACACGATTTCTCCAGGAGGACACACTCTCTGTGCAGCTGACATTTACTCCCTTTGCTTATTTTGACATTCAGCTACCTGGTCAGCGTTTTCATCCAAAAGTGAAGTGCAGTTTTTACTAGTTTATACAACTCTATAGTTTATCGGATTAAAGCACCTTTAGCTTGGTTTGAGGACACTACCACAGGGTTTCCCCTTCCAAAAATAAAGGGGGAACCATTCAAGTCAAGACTCCATATCCTTCAACTACACTACAGTACTTACTGCCTGCAAAGCTTAACCTGAACTAATGCTTAACATGAGAATATATCTGCTGTGCTCTGCTGAGCACCAGAATGCACAGAGGTGTACACACACACACACACACACACACACACACACACACACACACACAACATTTTATAAAGCACAATGTGCAAAGGCTTCTCTCTTTTAAAATGGTTTTATAAGATGAAGAGCGCTTCCTGTGGGAACTGAGGCAAAAGGATGGGGAATGTTACCGCTACCCAAATGAGGTAATTGCTAAATCATTGACAAAGTTTCTTTCTACTGTGAAGTAGCGTATGTTTAGACCCTTCTCTAAGCTAACTGGTGTAATAATAACCCAAACCTCCCACTGTGCCACGCTTCTGTGAACATCTTTCCCATGCTAGAGAATTCCTACACACTCTGAGGAAGGACACAAGCTACAGCATGCTCTACAGTTCTACTGCTCTACAGCTCTACTGCTCTATAGCTCTACTGCTCAGATGACCATCTGATAGAGCTCTTTAATTACACCAGCATGTTCCAGGCTGCCCCCAGAGTTCTTCTAGCACCTAAAGTTACCAGGATCAAATCCCACAATGGTTAAGTGTTCGTCCATTTGAAGATTACAAAAATTTTAATTCATAATGTAAAATTGTTACATAAATGTCTCTTGATTGTGGTGGATATTAAATAAAAAAAAAATACAGTAGTGTTTTAAAGTGTTTCAGATTGCATCGTACTGTAACTGATGTAGCACTGATGATACTGGGGATTAACACAGTCATAAAGCCATTCAAAATACACATCACCATAGCGACAGTGAGAGCACAAATAATCACAATGATATTCTGCAAACATAGCAACAGTTTCATCGAGGTTAACACAGTTACAATGCGTGTAAATATAAACTCAATGACACAACATTGTTGATGCTTTGCATAAACCTAACTGTTTTGGCTGTGGGAAGACATAACCATTATGAAACTGTCATCATAACCATAGCGACACAATGTAAACATTCTGAAACATGCTGATCTTTATTTGCTGTTTTTTTTTCCCCTAATGCTGAGATTCAGAAGACAGTCCTTTCTGGAAAGAATGAAGGCAGAAACTGTCCATCAAAATCTGTCCTTCATCACACCTGCTGGAGACAGGCATTTTATAATGGCTGCCACTAAACAGTCCTAATTCCTGAGGATGAAATATGACACAGTTTCAGCTGTGGAGAGTCGCTTACAGGGCAGCTATTAGACCCATACATCACTGCTGCGTGTTGGTGCTTGCCTATTAGATTCCATCTGATGCATTAAAGGGGCAGTATGAGTCCTGCCAAAACCTCCTACAGGTCCGGTCCGTATGCTGACATGATCGGTGGTACCCCAGGGCGTTGACTGATACAGGCTCAAAGAAGGCAGAAACAGTACCTAGTTGAACTGGCCAAAATATTAAAATTCTGTGCTAGTAAAAGTCCTACAACGTGTCATTTATTTATAAATGTGGATATTTTTATGGAAACATTTTTGGGTTAAAACGAAATTTCTTGGATGGTGTGAGATTGGAATGTTTTTTTATCATAAAGAACCTTTAGGTTGAGTATAGAAGAAAAAAAACATTTGTTATAGGAGCGCACTGTAATTTCCTGTTGACAAGCATGCTGACAAAACGTGCACGGTGCACATACAGTTTTACTTTCAATTTCTTTTTTTTTTTTTTTACAGAGCCACATGGTATTAAAAAAAGATGGTATGTTGATATTGATAGACATTCATAAGTGAATTCAAAATGAACAAGTTGGCAGCCAGCCAAAAAGGTTAGTGATTCTCATTCATAATTTTTTGAGAATATTACCAGGAAAAGAGCCTCCCATTACAGATAACTGAATAATCCAGGTATTTAAAAAGTGGCAACCCTTTCTTCCCAATTAAAAAAACATCCATACTTTTCCCTATTGATCATAAGGTACAGCTGTTTTGTCTCAGGTAGACAGCATCCTTCTCAGTCCCACTTTGAGTCCCTGTAAAAGGTGACTATTCAGAGGATTTGCTTTTAGACACGTCCATTACAAAATAGATCCAGACCCACATGACAATTATTTCTGTGGCAACTAACCTCCTCCATGTTTTTCAATCAACAGAGATTGTGTGCCCTGTTCCAGATCCCTAGCCTGTACTATTGATCCAAGTGAGCAGTCCCACCTTTAAATCACCTCCCTTCCTGGGTTTGGTTCTGCTGTCTGAATTCTTGGTTCTGTGTAAGAATCTGTACTGTTTTGAGAGGCCACACGTAATTCCACTGACAAGGACACTTATTAAAATCCCTCTTCATGGTCTCTTTATTTTATCAGTGTCAGCAGAAGACCTTGTAGACATGGTTTATTTCCACTGGTAATCTAACCCCGTGGAAAAACAAGAGACGTAATCTACTTTGTGTGTGAATGTAACAGTCACCACGAAGTTTAACCCAGGGCAGCTACATCAGGGCTTGAGTTTGTGTAGCTCCTACCCTCACAGGGTTACCAGACAAAACCAGCCTACCATGTTAAAGACACAAGTTGGTCCTTGATTCCTGAATAAAACTTTTTGTCCTGGTGGGTTTATTGTCATGGTGGACTCACTCTGTTCCACAGGTACAGAACTCTGTTCCACAGGTACAGAGAAACATGAGACCGCAATTTTAATACTCTGCTTTCTAAGACTTGTGTGCCTAATCTCATTCTAACTGAAATCTGATGCTCATTCATGTTAGCCAAAAAATTTGAACCAGCTTCACAGAATTTTTCTCATAATGAAAGTCCTTTAGACTGCCAGCTGACCTTTGATCCTTCAGGTTTCTCTCGTTTCACTCCTGGACTCACTCTGGGGATTTCATTTCATGTCTATTGTCATCTTCTAAATAGGCATGACATTGCCACACAAAAATAAATTTAATCTGACTTTTACCTTAGCTAAAATGCCGATAAAATTCTATCAGACAATAACAGTACAGAGAAATTAAAAAGATCAGAACATAAGAAAAAATTTTTTAGAAAGTAACAGGCCTACATACAACCATAGGTGTAAATAAGGCTCTCATGTGCCCCAAAGGTCTGCTAAGATTTTGGTAATTTCATTTTGTATGTAGGTGTGCATTATTCTGACATAGTGTGGAACCGCTGCATGCCCCTTCATAACCCAGTGTTGCATTCAAAATTTGTAACCGCAAGTAAACTCAGTGATACTGATGTGTTGGTGAATCAAATCCAGAATTTATTATTCTTCTTGCACAAGGTCAAGATAAAATTGCAGGCCTAGCATACAAAAGAAAGAAAGAAAAAAAGCAGATAAATCAAATGTGATTTTAAAAAATAGTTTGACCTGCTCAAAGTTAAGCACTAAGTTTGTTTGCTGCTGTGTCTCTGCACCTTTTTCAAACTCCTCTGAGCGACTTGTGAAAAATAGGTGGTCTAGGAGACACGTAATTTTCTTTAAAACCATAAAAAGTTACAGTAAAGATTGTTATCATGACCTTCAATATGATTTTAGAATAACTTTATCTTTACTGTGCAGCACCATTGTCGGCAAACGTACCAATTTCTCAAAAAAAAAAAAAACATGACAAATTACAACAGATAAATCCACTGGCTCCGATGAAGTCAAAGTAGCTGCGCAGAAATAGAACAGGATAATGTAGCTCTTGTATGAAGTCGAGCCGCACGCATTGGAGAATTCGGTATGCACCGTTTCTGTAATGCATTCCAGAAGGCGTCGCGAGATGTATTATCTCCATGACAAATGCCCTGACGCTTCATAATGGGAAAATCCCCAGCGTAGCCCTTTGGCGCGCGCCTGGCTCGCGGCCATGCTGGGGACATGGTCAGGGGCAAAAACGTGCACAAGAATCCGCAATGAACTTCAATTAATGGTAGATTATACTAATTAGAAATCCGGATGACATTCTGATTTGGAATACAGTCACACCGAGAGCAGTCTATACGAACATGGCCAAAAGACATCACAAAAAGTTCCGCGCAGACACGACAATTTAAGCAGAAAATCGAAAGCTTTTGACGTGTTTATACTGTGTATTAAATAACAAGCGGTTACAGGTTATACAGCGTTAACATTTTAAAACCTTCTGTGATTAATAGATTACCTTCTGGCACGAAGAACGGTCAGAAATATTACTTTTATCAATAGTAAATCTTAACTTTAAGAAGCTTAATTAAACGAGGTAATTTGTAGATATAAGGTAATTTATCACACAATTAGACATCATCACACGTTACATAGCTTTAAATTGTTTTACATTACTTCTTTGGAAAACTTAAAAACTTATAAAATGTCTGGGTGGTTACTGTCTCAGTTTTCTCGTGCAGGTCTCTCGGCACTCGCGGGTTGAACTGCACTTTATTTTTATTATTATTATTTATCTTTTTAAACATTCATATTATTTCACATGTGTTAATGAGATTAATGATTCTACAGTGTGTTTTTGAATGATAGTGGGATAATAAGATTTGGCGAGAGTCCCAGTGCATGAAAATATAACCTCGGCGTAAGAGAGACAAGAAAATATTGGACACACTGACGCCACCTGCGAAATGAAGACCGAAATCACAACACTACAGTCTTCCAGAAACCCTACAGAAACGATGTGTTTTGTCTTCACATATATGTTAATGAGTTATGCGATTTGGTTAAATAATATGTATCCGTTGCCAATCAAAACGTAGGTTTCAGTTTTTTAACAATTCCGTTTAATTTCAACACCCCGTATCTGAACTCTCAGATGTAAAATCCATACATTCTTACCATAACCATATTAACAAAGCGGAGACACGGAATCAGTTGTGCATCTTTTCATTTTGCAGATTACAGCGCCATCTACTGGACCGTTCGCCGCAAAATCGTTTTTACGATTGCTTTATGTGGATAGCAGACATTATTAAAGGCACTCAATATTTTAGATTTATGGCAACAGCTTCGTTCTTGCTACACTTTCACCGCTTTCTAGCGGATTGTAAAAATAATTCACTTCTTGCCATCTGCCCGGGCTAGATACAGTTCATATTATGCCCTCCTACTCGGCAGAGAAAAGGCAATTTTTGAATTAGTTACATAAACGGAAGCGTGTCGTGTTGTGAAGCTGTGCATACCTATAGAGGTGACGTAATATCGGCCGCTGTCTTTTCAGCACCATCAAACGCAGACAACGTTCAGAACCATGGACAGCGTCCTAGTACTGTGTCAGGGCATGAGACCCGTCACGAGGCAGTGGGACAAAACGTGCTGACCAGGTACAATATCAACATTGGAAAATTGTAACTCCCTGTTGTATCAATTGCAAAAAAAAAAAAAAAGAAATTCGTTTGCTTCACTGTTGGACTGCTTGTCATAGCTAACTGTACTACACATTTTTGCTTTTCACTACATTCATACATCAGTGTACTTGAATGTTCATGAGTGCACAGCATTTGAAAAGAGCAGCTTCTTACATCAAGAACTTCAAAGTGCTAACAGGTCAGCTTTGTTCTGTCTACAACACTCTACTCACTCATTTTTAAATTGTAGCATAAACATGATTTTGAAGTTTCTCTCAGGCCAACCTTTTTTTTTTTTCTCAGAAAATGTACCAGGTTAAAGAATAGTAAATAAAGTTTTTATTCTGTAGTTGCAATTTATAGACTTTTTGAAATAGTAGCAATTCATGCACAGCAATCATGCACAATAATCTGCTATGCTACGTGCTAACCAGTTAACATAAACTTCATATATTTTCTACAGTGTTAGTTACACCTACTCCTGTAATGACATTTATAATTTTCACAATACTGTCATGTCTCCTGAAATCAGTGGAAATGCCATTAATTGAATAGATCCACTCTAAAACAAAATAGCAAGGAATATTACACAGGGAACAATAAACAGTGTGGAAGTCGAACATTTCTGATTTATTTAAGAACTGAAACACTGATCAATTTTAACCTTCCCAGGTGACCATTTTGGGGCTTTAAAAAAATGTGCACCATGCAGCAAATAAAACTGATGCCTCAGGTCACACTGATATTAAATCTCTGGCACATCAGGTGAAAAACAGCGGGCAGTGGAGTCAGTGGCCAGAACTTGGACTGGGCCCGACAAGGCATAACCCAAAGAGATGCTAGCTGGCGCTGTCAGTGGAAGGACACTTGGCATGTTTTACACCCCCATTTAAAGGTTAGAATGAAAGTCAGAGAAAGGGGCCCTTAAAGATACGGCTGCAACAAATACTGCTGCTTGTAAAAGTCAAGATGACAGCATGACAAATATGAATGAGACTTTCTGATGTACTTTGATGTAAGCAGGAGGCTAGAAGCTCAGTGGGTAGAGCATCAGGCTAGGATGCAGAAGCCTCCTGGTTGAAAAGCCACCTCAGCTGCCAGGTGTGTCCTAAGCCACCAGGGGTGTCCTGAGCAAGACACTCAGCACTAGCTACTCAGGCACCAAATAATGGCTGCCTACTGCTCTCCCCAGGGCATGGGTTACATACAGAGTACTGATTTCAATTCAATTCAATTCAATTTATTTTTATATAGCGCCTTTCGCAACAGCATGCCTCAAAGCGCTTTACAGAGAAAGTTGAAGAAATCAATATAAATGAATGATTTCATTGTAACATTTATGTGTCATTTGTAAATTGATTTGGACAAAGGTGTCTGTTAAACGAATAAGTGTAAAATGTAATGTAAATGTAATTGTTTGGCATGACACCATCAGTATGTACGTTCTCCCATGATTAAAAATGATAGGCCATAGATATGGTCAATTTTACACATGTCCTGGTGGCCCAGACTACAGGTCCAGGTTATAGGAGCTGTAGATTCAGTCTGTTCCTTTCCCTGTATTGTCATGAAGAAAATCAACAATCCTGAAAAAGATTGAGTGAAATGGATTACAGAAGAAAATTCCCTCAATCGTGAGGATCAGAAGACATTACCTGTCGTGGTTCACTTGCTTAAAGGAGCATCAAAACGATACTGAGACAGAATAGGGAAAGGTTCAATGCTTCTTATAACACACAAAATGTGAAAAATGTCTGAGCACAGACATGTCTCCCAGAAACACCATTTCTGCCTGTGACATCACAGTCTTTTCCCCCACCCAGGTTGTTGTTTTGTGTGTGTCCACACCTGCAGTCACATCTCACTGCAGAATTGGTCGTTCCCGCCTCAATCTCTCTCCCCCAAAGTGACTGCTGTGAGAGATAGAAGGTAGCAGGTTAGTGCTATGCTGCTGGTTGTGGTCATGTTTACATGTGTTGCAACACTGCACTCACAGTTCTGAGTGAGTAACTATAAGAGGACACTTACGGCTCAAAGGGAGGAGAAAACAGCTTTTGTCCCATCGTTTTTACAACATACAAACAGTGACAGTGCACCTTTGAAGCCACCTATTTTTTTAGTTATCTTCCCAGATCCAGCATTTTACAGGTTTTCCATGGACTTTCAATAAACCTCCTCATTAATCAGACACCAAGAAACAGAACGCTCCATTATCAGATCACCTTCCTTTCTGCAGTTTTATCTGTGGTTGTATTCCAATTTCCTGCAGTAACTACGAAAGCTCAGTAATATTACATTTTTAAGATTATACTGAGAATACAACACATACATTTAGCAACATTATTTGTATTAGCTGGCTGCCATTTTTCTCAAACAGACCAGGTTACTAACGTGGGGAATCACAAAATTAAAACAAGCAACATACTGCATTTACAGGGTACTTTTCCAATCAATTATGAAAATAAACTGGGACATACCCGGCCCATGCGTGAAGAGGCACACTGCTTACAGACACTGCTATCATGTACCTGATGTGCCTTATGATAACATTCCATCCATCCATTCCCTATACCACTTATCCATTTCAGGATCACGAGAAGCCAGCCACTGCATCGCGGCTTTTAACGCGAATTTGGTAGTTTATGCTGTAGATTAACGTGTTCACGCTGTTATTTAAAGTTTCAACAGCACAAAGTCATGCGTCAAGAATCTCCATCGGCAAAGGGCCGAGATGTCAGCACAGTAGGACGTTATCAAAGTAAAACTGCATGCGTGGAAAAAAACTGGCCACTTACTTAAAAGTGCGTCTGCTGCGGTCTTCATCAGTTCTGTGAAAGTCGTGATGAGATGCTTTGTGACGTTTCTTGCAATGCGTTCTGTAACACCGCCTTTAATCCCAAATACACGTTTTATTTAATCCCGCCCTTGTTATCAATGCAAAACACCGCCAAAATCCTAGAAATTACTGAAGTAAATGCTGCTCCCGTAATTTCACTCATCTGTATAAATAATGGAACATGTCAAATTCTGCATTTCATTTTCGCATCGCTTAAATAATTGCTTAATATTAATTAAACCAATGTGTCTCCCTGAAGAATGTCAGAACCTTAACTGAGTAAAGTGCAGTTACTAACAAAAGATAAAATGTGATCAAGGCCAAATCGCACGTCTGCCAGGCTGTTGTGAACTACGAACGGGTGTAGGACACGTCAGGCCTTCGGCGGGTCTCAGGAGAGATCGGGAGGGAAGTCTGCTCGCGGTCTGCTACGCGGGAAACGAAATCAACGCTTTTAATTAATGCCGGTGATCTGATGATTTGTCCTACCTTATCAGATAATCCTACCCATATGAACGAACGCGTATTTTCGATTATCAAAAATCGTAAGACACACATAAGGGTAGCACGGTTTCACGGGGTGAAGCGCATAGGATTTTCTGACAATGCACTTGTCTGTGCGTTAAATTCAATTGTATGTTCAATGCAACTTTAACAATCTATCAGTATGAAAGTATATTTTAAGACCAAATTAACAATCTTTTTGTGTTTTTTTTTTGTCTACATTGTGAAACATGGTCTGAGATAAAGCGCCAAGACACGTTGTACGTTTTTGTCCCACTCATTAAACACGT
>JABJVR010000084.1:574558-590108 GCA_025773905.1 Chitala chitala
ATTAGTGTGCTGATTGGTGGTATTGCTTTACAGTATATTGCATTAGTGTGCTGATTGGTGGTATTGCTTTACAGTATATTGCATTAGTGTGCTGATTGGTGGTATTTGCTTTCCCTGGCAAAGCTGCACTCACTGTCCATATTTTTCATCTCTCACCTGTGTGCAGTGAGAGAACGGCTTGGTGCACGGGGGGTGACAGTGTCTGATGGTCGTGGGCCGGTCCGGCAGGAAGCACCCCCCTGCAGTAGCACAGGAGCACTGCAGTTAGCCCACCTCCCCACTGCTGATAACCACACACACATCAAGCTGAGTCTGATGAACGGCTCTGGCAGCCTATCAAGGTGTCCCATCAGCTCGTAGACACAGTCATTTTTGCAGCAGAAAATTGCACTTCAGAATGTGGAAGAGTAACACTCGTCCCCTGGGCCTCCGTCATTGTTGCACTGAAAGATTATGGGCTGGGCTCATGTGTGTCAGAGCTGATTCCTTACACAGATAGACTCTGGCGTGGAAAATGTCTCTCCCCACAGCGTTTCCTCTTTCATTCCCACTTCATTTGCAGAGCTGCCTTAAGGTCTCATGAACAGAATACACTAGAAGGACTGTGTGTTTGAACTGTAGCAGGAAACCCACACAGGTGTAGGTAGTACACACAAGTCCAACACGTAATGCCAAGGGCAGAATTAAAGCCTTACACCTGTTGAGCCCCTTTGCAAACCTTGCCTTATTATTTACCAGCTATATGGCTCTCGAATGCCCAAAATATAACAGAATTTCACTGGGACTCACTACTCAGCAATTTAAAAAGTTGTAAATACTGATACCCTATTAATTTTACTGCAGTAAGAAATATAACATGTTTATTTAAGATAAAGGCAACAAACTTCCTACGTTAAGAACTCCTCAGTTCACATCGAATCCCGTTGGTATGCATACACGATAATGACGCTAGCGCCCTCTGCTGGGAGACTCGGGCACGACGCAAACCTGAATATGTTGGTGAACGGAATGCCAGCGGACGCACCTGTCACGTTGACCCCATCCGAGCGCTGGCACCACACGGAGCGCTCGTTCCCGTGCCACTCGCTGGTCCGCCACTCGTAACTGTGGCATTTCCCATCTAGGGCAGCCATACAAAGAAAAACAACACTTCACTAATTCTCAAGGCTTGGACACTGCACATAATAGTGATTGCATGCCCCCCTTGGACAAAACACCTGCAAACCTTTGCAAGGGCGTGTCTCGAAGACCTGCTGAGGGCAGCTGTCCCTGTTCTCCAGCACCTGTGCGACCACGGCGCGGGAGCGTGCCTGCCGCCCCGTCGTCTCAAAGCTCCTCCCATTCAGGCAGGTCAGCTGACAGGAGCTCCATGGCGACCACTCTGTCAGGTGGCAGTCTCCTTGTGAGAGGGCACGGCAATGAGCAAATCAGTATTAGACTCCAACCTCAGTGTGCATTCCTGACCGTGCTAAGTTAACGTTCAATTAGCCATGTGGTACAACCAGATGTCCTGGAACATGTGAGAGCAGCAGAGGAACGTCTCAGTAGGACAAAGGGCCAACAGAGACAGCTCAAAGGCATGAGCTCTCTGGCTGCCATACTCTCAGAGATTGTTTCAGCAGTCTGCATATAGCACAGGCTCATTATTTCCTAACCATATGATGCCAAGCACTGTGACCCCCCCCACTCCCCATTTGAAATGGAAGGCTGGATCGGCAGACGCACACTGTGAGCTAGCTCTGTTAGTCTCCAGCACATTCAATTTGTTGTTGACTACTTCCACAGTCCCTGTTCATACACAAGATGCTTTTTAACTACAGGGCAAGGGACGCTTTGTCGCTCAGACATCTGATGCTGGGCTGTGGCAGCAAAAGAAGCACAAAGCACAGCTTCGGGCCTTCAGTGGGGCCGATTAAAGGGAAAGTCTGATGAGGACGGCTCTGGTTACCCAGGGAAAGTACTTCGGCTTATTGTCCTGGGGAAGGGACCTGATTGGGATGAGCGATTCAGAAAATCATTTTGCTCTTGATGTCTCCAGCTGGAAAGGTGAAGCGTGTTCTGCACCCTCTGGAGAAGCTGGTGAAATCACGCCTGTGTCGTGTTTCATCACAGGCTTCAGCGTTCCTTTGTTTACAAAACAGAACAACAGGAAGGACCGTAGATCTCGTGTACACAAAAAACACTAAACACCTCGGGAGGGCATGGAACACAAAACAACCTGAAGCTCAGCACCCAGGACAGGTCAAGAACATGCAAGAACACTTTCCTGCCTGGACAAGGTGCAGAAATATGTTTTGGTGTACAGATCAAAATTCTGTTATACCAGAACAGGCCTTGAAACACAACATACCAATTTCATAACTGAATAGGGTACAGAGCACAGCACATTTTTGTACCTGAATTGTGTATACAGACTGTGCTGGTTTTACCTGGACAGGGCATAGAACACAGTGCTGGTTTTACCTGGCCAGGGTATTGAACACAGTGCTGGTTTTACCTGGACAGGGTACAGAGCAGGGTGTCTGCAGCTCCGGTCCACCTCTACTCCTCATCTTGTTGTCACACTTCTCCATGTCCACGGGCTTTGCCGACGGGAGCTCTAGTGGGTCTCCGCCGTGCACGACGCAGGTTAGGTTCCTATCTCGCAGGCCTGCTCCACACTGTGCCCCCTGTAGGCACCAGCAAGGACAGTAACTATGCCAGCCCAGAGGCAGAATCACCCTGGATCAGCCAATGAAATGTGATGGAAATTTGTATTTTGGAGATGCTCTCAGGTCAGAAGGACATTAGGTCTAGTCTAACAAAACCATACCAGCTGCTAAAGGCTGTGTCTTCAACATAACTACTGAAGGCACATGTTGTAAAAATGTACTGACTCCAGCTAAATGTGTCATATATGCCAGCATATAAATCAATAAGTAAACCCCCAAAACTCAGATGTGCAATACAGGTTTAGACATATATTCCCCAGATAAGTCGACCCCCACTTGTATGTTTATGATTTGGGGCTAGGCTACGCAGAAGAAGTCAACAAATAGCCCAATTTCATATAAAATTACAAACATTTTACTTGCTTGTAATACAAGGTATTATATATTTAATAAGACAGTCAGAATTTAAACCAGTGCTGTGGAGTCAGAGTTGAGGAGTCGTAATCGGTGCTGTAAATTGAGGAGTCAGAATTGAAGATTTTGTGTACTGACTTCACAGCACAGCTCTGGAAGACTCCAACACAAGCCGCTCCACTTTAACGTGCGGTTAGGGGCACCGAAATTATATGGAGAAAAAAACACAACGGGATCAAGTATGTCAGTCTCAAAAAACAAGAAACACTAGCCACGCTCGCTCAAAGATGCTAGAAGTGCGTGACAATTAAAGACCTAACAGACTTTAGTGGGAATCTGTGGGGGGGCATTGTGAATTTATATATTCCCATAAAAAAAATTGAAGGGAGGGGGCTGCATTTGAGCTGACACGTTCTCTAGAAAACATCTGAAGGGACAGATGCAATACGTATCTGAGCTGCAATGTTCTTCTGTAGCAATTTGATTCACGGAGGGGGGGTCATTTGCTCAGGGCTCTGCAGCTCTGGGGACAAACAAAAGTCCCAGACACATTAAATCAAAGCCCAGTAAAGAGGACAGAGAGAACAGAGGAGGTCCCACACCACAGAAGCACGTGAACACGACCTTCTCTTTATTTTAATGATCCAAGTACTGATCCAGAGCACATTAACGGGCTTGTCACGTGCCAACGACACAGAGTCGCTCGTTCTGTCAACCCCCCTTATGCCAAATCCACACCCATGTGCAGCTCTGCTCTTTCCAAATGCAGTTTCCATGTCACACGCCGCTGCACTCTCCGTAGGACACAGAGGAGAAGGATGAAGCAACACGTCCCACTGAGAGACACGATGAGTAAAACAGGCGTCTTGTCACTGTTCCCACACTGCCTATCATCACAAGGTGGGGGGGGCTAAGCAGGTGATTAAAACCGCTGCAGCAGGTGCACTCCAGGTAATGCTAACACTAAACGGAGATAAATGTGATCGGTCTGCCTGTTGTCAGTGCTGTCAGTCATGACCAAATTATTGCAATTAGTGCATGCATAAACGGGCACTGACAACACAGCAGCAACTTTTCAAAGGCGCTTCTTTCAAATTGAGATTTTTGAGTTTGCTTCTGTGTAATATGCACTACAGAGAAGGAATTTACATGACAAAGTGAGGAATGAGAACTGTAGGTAGCTCAGTGGCACAAAGCCTGGGTGTGCTGAGACTGCTGATGTACAATCTGGTCCAGAAGGTGGCGCTAGAAAGTCACTGCCAAAACCTGAACATGCATGCAGATGAAACTAAGTCTGTTGCCCAGAATTCCTGTGTGAGCTCAAAGTTTGCAAGCAGGTTTTAAAAATTAAGTTTAAATAGGTGTAAAGGTCCTCCAAGTGCCACATTAAGGGTAAGTAGTTCTAACAACAACCATTAGGGGGCAGCGCTGTGGCGGCAATTTTAAACGCTACTTAAACGTTTATATGAAATTAAAATTTAATTCAAAGTTAGACAGTGAACACACTGAATGAACGGGGATTTGTTTGAAAAGTTGTGAAACATGTGCAGTGAGGATGAGAAAGTTTTAAAATAATATTCTGGACAAACAGTGAACTGACACGCATAAAGAAGGACAAAGTTGCACCTGCACTTGACAGGTGGACCATTCTCCAAGCACCCATGTGTAGCAGGGCCGTATGGGACAGGGCTTGGTCTGGGACAGCTGTGAGGGGCAGGGCCGGCCCTGCTCATGCGCCTGCTGCAACACAGTCCGGGACCGTACCATGTGTCCTGGAAGGAGAACAAACAGCGGAGCGTCACAGCTGTGTGTGGACCACGAGGCCAGCCTGGGACCCGCTGCGACTTCAGCGGGAACCGAGTCCACCTGAACAAAGACTGCTAAATGCTACGGATTAATGGAGTCACACAAAACACAGTAGAAAGCAGAACAGATACATTCACAACGAGAAAGTCTGTGGAAACTGGATTCGTTCAGCCCCAGCAAACAAACAAACGTGCCTTCTTTGTTATCGCGCCTCTGGTTCTGTTCAGTGAGCAGCAATAAGGCTGGCCTAACTCTCAGAATGACAAAGGCAACTTGCCAGAGCTCAGCACTGGAGCTGCGTTAGATTGTACGGCGGAGAAATGGTGCAGAAATATGACAGCATGCCCTGCGACTGATCTAGACATCACAATCAGCTCATAATGAGGAAGGACTGTAAAGCTGAAAAGTGGAGAGCTGTTAACAGACTGCCTGGTCACAGCTGCTGGCAGTAGGACAACTCAATCGCTAAACTGTCAGACCTGAATTTCCACAGATATGCACCCAGATATGTAAATAAAAGCAGATAAACATACTGTATAAAATGTGAACATTTATGGTTTAAAACAATTCTAAAAAGGTTCGTGTACTGGACAAACATTATGATAATCAAAAAGCAAAAATTTGTATTTAACTTGCTTCAGTATTTGTTGCAAAATTTTTCTTTTTAAAACTGTTTCTCAGAATATGACTGTGTCCTGTCCTATCACCCAGCAGAAAAAAACATTTGATAGGAGTTAACAGTCACGCTAAATGTTAGCAAATGTACCGTCAGACATAAAAACACGTGTTCAACTCTCCTGTGCTGTTAACACATAATGGCTATCCTCTCATGATTTAGCAACGGAAAGGTATACTTAGCAAGGAAACAACACACTTCGAAATAGGTGTAAAGTATTCATTCAATCATAAAGGTTTTAAAGCCTCACGGTTTTGTATTCAGCACTTCCGTTTCATCACACAACAACATGATCATCCTATGACACCTGCTTCACTGGGATGCAGGAGACCATGTCTGCAGTATAACTGCACAGTGTTCTTGTGGAGGTAAGAGGTATGAAGAGAACTCATCAGCATCGGTGCATTTAGTAGAACAATATTTATGGGGTACTGAGAACAAGATGTGTTAAGTGTTAACCTTTATGTTGAAACATCTTTGTCAGTGATTCTTAAATTAAAATGTGATCAACCTAAAATGTGTCACAGATAGCACAAATAACCCTTAGGTTAATGAGATGTGAAGGGAAGTAAGGACAAAAAGGTACCATGGCGACCGCAGGTGAGGGAACAGGCAGACCAAGGTGTCCACTCTGAGAGTAGGCAGTTCACTGGACAGTCCACCGTACAATCCATGGTCAGCTCCCACGGCTTCAGTAATCCCAGCTGGAGACAAGAACCGACCCAGAAAGAAGTCAATCATGTTCAGACTTGCTCGGCACCAAACTGATTCAGCTAATGTTATGTTACGATATTTAAGGAACAGACCAGGAGAGAAGTCAGGCACACCCGGACCTGCTCGATACTGACCGGGATTAGCTAATGCTGTGTTATCTTAGTTACTATAAGAAACAGTCCTGGAGAGAAGCCAGTCACACTTGGACCTGCTTGGTACTGACCTGATCCAGCTATCAGTGTTACAGTATATAAAAAGGGAATCAAGAAAGAATTTAGTCTGGCTCAGCACTGCTCTGTTTCAGCTAAAACAAATTACAATAAGGAACAGTTTAAGTGAATACCTGTCGTAATGTTCTGATAATGTTCTACTAACGTTCTGTTACAATAGCTTCAGTGACTGTATTTGCAGCTCTACAAAAGCTTTCATATGGTCACATTACAAAACGCTGAAAAACACTGTCCATTTTTCCGGGGACCTGAGGGTCTGATGTGCCCCGCCATTTGGAGCGCATGCCTGTCAGGGGAGGGAGAGTGGGTGGAAGCGCCGTTACCTCCTCGCATGCGCTCAGCTCCACCAGCTTGCCGTCGCTGCGGACGCAGTCCAGCTGCCGCGTCCTCGCGCCCTGTCCACACACGGCTCTCTCGCTCAGCAGGCACGTGCTCCAGTCTAACACACGTGCGGACCCACAAGCACACGCGTAAAGCGTAGAACATAAAACCATAGCAACAACACATGCTCTCCAGCCAAAAATGTTTGTTACAATTTTTGTCTCCATGTGTTCAAATTATAAATTTATTGAGCATATCCTGAGATGCTGCCAATCAAGGTACGAACACTTACATACACACATACATAGAAGTGTTAAGGAAGAGGCAGATTTAATGCAATGTTTGCACAGTTGTGAATCCCTGAAAATAATTAATGTAGGTGAGGAAACACAAAGGTGCAGGCATGTAGTACTGGGGTGCGGGGGGAGGGGGGACCACACCTGACAGGTTGTAGTGGTAGTTGAAGCAGGTGCTGTTCAGTACACAGATCTCTGACTGGCTTTCTTCGGGACAGGCCCGACCCGTCTGAGCAGGACGCAGGACCTGCCGAAACCGCCTCCTCACTGCGGTGTGGTCACACAGCTGCACAAGATCACATCGTCAATGTTAAACATAGACACCCATCACCACTGCGTCTGTCCGGGACACTGGAGCACCATTAGAACCCACAGCCGCGTCCGCACTTGGAGAACACAGCCCACCTCAGCACGCACTTTCACGTTCCAGCCCTCCTCAGCTACTACTGTAATTATTTATGAGCAGATAAAATGACGCAGCCCCCAAATCAATTTTTGTCCTCCCGGAAGAATAATGTAACAAAGGACACCTCCTCTCAGATGTGAAACGTGAGCAAACGAAGACAAAGCTGATGTATTAAAGCTGCATGTAAACAGCTGGAAGTTTTTAAGCTCATCTGCAGACAAAGTCAGGACAAAACCACAGAACCTTTACTCAACAGGACTGACGGCCTTAAAAGGATGGGGGTTTTACATCCCAGCAAGCAAGGAGGCAATGAGGCACCAGTGGGACCCTCACTGCACATAACACGTGTGGTTAAATGCAGAAAACCAGTTTGACAAACTGTTGGCCAGGCTATCGCTAACATGACCTTTGTGTTTGCTGCAGGTGGACAGTAGTGTGTGTTCCTCTCTGGCCCTGGAGAAAATGGACATTAACAGTAGTATAAATTATGAAAATAAACATTCATTTGTGGCAGCGTTCAAACAAGTTTCAGAATGGCTTTGTCTGTACAAATAAAATAAAATCTTGTCCGTAGAAATTACAGAAGCTAAACGAAGTGCCTACATATGTACCTACATGAACAATTAATTAGATGAGCTGTGATTTTGGCAATGAGCTAGTCAGGGACCAGAGAAATGGCTGCTGGTGTCTTTTATTTTGATTGTGACGGCTGCTTGGTCACTGCACAGCAATACAGGGAGAAGATTGACAAAAAGCCCTTTCGCAGAGAGCTGATACTGTACATACTGATGGAGCAATTTTGTCAGGGTATCCTACACTTCAACAATATGCTGCCATTATTACTGACAGACCGTGGTCTTTATTATTATTGCTGTTCCCCCCTTTATGGTAATTTACAGCACACAATGTCAGCCTGCTGTAAATCACATCTGTAATATTGTTTATAGAGGCACAGTCTGACACTTTATGGAATACAGAGCACCTATAGTAAAAGGGCTTTGAAACCTGACTATCCTCTCCTCATATGTTAACAGCGCAAAGCTGATACAGGGTGTGCCCTGATCTTAAAGTGAATGTGACCATACGTATAATAATGTGATTCTGTATGAGGTGGCATAAGGCAGAAAGGCAAAAGTGCTCTGTCACTGGTGGTCCATGTGGGAGCTCTATGGATCTCAAAAAACTCAAGTAAAATGGTATAAAAACAAAGTAAACCAAACTAGCAGCAACATGCTTTCCTCCCCTGGCGTGGTTTGATGACATCATTGGGAGAATAGTTTGAGTGACAGCACTTACTGAAGGGCAGGGGCTCCAGTGGCTCCACTCTGACATCACACAGTCCTCCGGGCACGGCAGGAAGCAGCTCTGAGCACTAGGGGGCGCCTCCACTGGATCGCACAAGCTGTCATCCACAGTATCTCCCATGAGGGCTTCACTGTTCTTCTGCAAGCACCTGCCATGTGTGTGTGTGTGTGTGTGTGTGTGTGTGTGTGTGGGGGGGGAGGAATGAACAACGTATTGGACAAGTGTCAGCCACAGAGAGTCCCACAGCAGGGGGCAGGGGATGTTTTATAAAAGTGAGCGGCTCACCGGACTTTACGACTCTGCACACCTTCCCCACAGCCTAGAACTTCATCCACTGTGTTAACAGTGCAGGCAGACCACTGCTCCACAGCCCACATGAATTTACTGCACTCACTGTAGCACGACACTGCCTCAAACACCTGGGGAGACACACACACACACACATACAAACACACAGAATGCCACAAAAAGGTCACCAGGGTGAGGAATCCAGCAGCCCAACAACACAAAAAGAACGATGGCCACGTATGATGAGGGACATGTATGGAATGGAATACGAAAACCATTGTACATCACGCTGACAGGGTCTAAATATGCAGACAGCATCTAATAGCACAGGTGACCCGGAACATCAGGCACTTACAGACCACATGTGGAAATTCAGGTCATCTACAGGTGTGAATATGTTAGCCTGTCACTGAGATATTAAGAAAGCCTTACACTTTATTTATTAGTGTATTTTTTGCCATTAAGATTAAATACCTAGTATAATATGTGAAGAAAATATCTTTAAAACTTAATTATACGTGACCTAAGATGGAGTTTGGGTTACATGTGGAACGTACATCCTTCATCCACACTGAATTTAAAAACGTTCTACCCGATGACAGGCTTGTCCAATCAGCAGGCTTGCAGTGGCTGGCCTAGACCTGTCATGGTGTGTCTTCTGAACCATCCCTCACATTGTCACACTGATGTGCACACTCTGTCACTTACTGTCCATGTGCTGTTTGCTGATATTACAGGGTGGAAAATGGTCCAAAGCAAAATCACTGACGTTCTGAATCTGCACATCGCATTCATAAGGCGGTCCAAGGCAAACCCAAACCCCAAAAGCAGATGCTGCAGGCCCAAAGCCATCAGCAGGTTTAGAAACACCAGAACATAACAGCTTTTCTCTTTTCAGACCTCCTGCGCTGTGACAGACAAGTTTGCGTTCAACTATAGCCAAAAGACAATTTTTAAATTATTTATGATTCTGTTTTGAAGTTTTTCTCCACTTCATTATATTGTTTATTTATATTTCATAATTTCACAGAAAATTATATATATATATATATAATATCTAAGTGTGCATTCAAAATGTGAATGAATAAATAATGTTCTAATTTTTAACCAACTGCAGCTTATTCCATTTCTGATTGTAACAAAAACGTATTGCTGACCTTAAGGAATATTTATGAAGAAAAAGCTAATGTTATATTCTTCTCGCCACCCTGACCCTTACCACACATCTACTCTATTCTATTTTGCATTTACATATTTTCAATTTTCTTTTTTTTTTGGCAGAAAAAATAAAATTATAATGTGAGGTCAGAGTCTATGACAATGTTTTCACTGGGTTTGGTTATTATTCAAAACATAATGAAGTCCCTTGATTCTGCACAAATGTCAGAAGTCAGAGTGGGGGGTAAGAAGGAAAATGGGTGGGGAGGTGGGCAAAATGAAATGGAGATGGAGTTACACGCAAGTGCACGTCACATCGATTTCCATTTGGACGGACACTCGCTTCAAATGAAGTGCTGCGGTTTCCGTGCAAGGCAGGCGGCCGATGGTGAGAGGTTCGCTGTCGCGCGCGACGTACACGCGCTTGGTCGGTGGGAGCAGGGCGCGAGCAGAGGACGAGCAGCACTGACCTGAGCCTTTGTAGAGGTCCGCATTAACAGTGTGCGGCGAGCAGGAAGGGGAGAAAAAAAGAAACCATATATCCATTAGCGTTTAGCCTTTAAAAAAAAAAAAAAAACGTTTATTCAAATACATGAGTTCTCGCCCTGCAGTCGCTTGGGTATTTTTCCTTTTAAAAAGGGGAAATGCAGCCATAGGCGAAGAATGCGTGTGTTTATTGTTTATTACAGGCATCACAGTTTTTCCTCAAAATAAGCACGTTTACCAGTAAGACACGAAAGAAGCCCCTGGCGACTATTTGCCACTCTGTGTTGCTGTTCTCTTAGCACCTGTCTCGTTAGTGCGGCCGTTTTGCGCGCACTCCAGGCACGCACCTGACAATTTGGAAACAAGAAGTCCGCGAGCTCCCCTTCCCACACCTAATCAATTAAAGAAGTCTATTTAGGACTTGAAATATGGCAGTCAGGTAGCACTCCTGTTAGGACCTCCGCTGAATACATTAACTTGCTGAACAAAATCAATTTTTACATTTCTGGGAAAGCAGGGAGTCTTAGTCAACCTATCCCTGAGTGCATTATTAAACACAATATATTAAATGGTAATTTGACTAAGGAGTTTATATGGAAAAACCATTTCATTGACTGAAATACTTCAAAACATTAAAAAATCAGTCTGACATGTTCCGTTGTCATTATTCCTTAATGGGTACTATAATATGGCAGTCATTGTTCCTAAATGTGCATTAGGCTGTAATGTCTGTAACATTCACTAAGGCAGAACAGTCATGATACGCTCTGGTGACTGTAGGCTGTATTCTCAGTCATACCTATTTGTGTTGTGGTGTTTGGGCTGACTGTAATGCCCCTAACGGACAGCTGGTCACCTGTGGGTTGTCACTGGCAGGCAGCTGGAGGTGTGTCCCTGCAGATAAAGGTCCCAGACAGCCGGACACCTCCTGTCACTTCACCTGCATCACAGCATTGGAACTGGCCCTGTCTAGCATTACCTGCTGACAGCTGGATGGCACTAAAAACCTGGTAGGTGGTGGAAATGAATTATTGTGCATAAACAATGTGAAGGTGTGAGATTACTACTAAATGCTATTTGGAAAGTGTTTCCACTGCAGATGATGAGATGAGCAACAGTCCTTGGAATGGGAAATGATGTAATTAGTATGACTGAAAGCTCTATCTATGACCTTAGTTTCAGGCTTGGGTACCTGTGGTCACCTGTCTGTTCTTTGAGAAATGATAAGGTGATGGGAGAAACCTCAGAGCCCTGCTTACACAGGGGACCATCCAAGGGAAACAGAGCCAGCAAAGAGCAAAGCGAGTGACAGTCACGGCTCCATAAATCTGCCGCATGGACACTTCTCTAGGCTCCGGAAAAGACCGGAGCATTCTCATCACCGGCTCCCCATGACAGTAAACAGTCCTGTGGTGGAACACGTCAGGGAGAGAAATGTCTCTTTCATTATGGGCCTCTGTGGTCAGGAAGGTGCTGGATGGGCTCTCAAGCAACACTGTGAACGCACCAGACCAGAGCCAAAGAAAATACGTGCATCACATCCATTTATTCGCCGAGGGACAAAACACGGGGCAACTGAAACACATAGCCAGGACCCATTTTTACTTCAGACAAAAGTACAAATGGTTGAAAAGAATTCTATGGGGCTGTCAGGACCTGACGTTGGAATTGAGGGCTTATTCTCACGAGGCTAAAATTGTACTTTGTTGTTCTTCAGCAGCCAAGCAAACACTGATCTCTTTGATGTGGGGAAGACTGTGTTTCCCAGCTTCCAGTAAAGAAAACACAGTTTTCAATCCAAAGGGTTGTCATCAGCAGAAAGGTAAAGACATGAAATGTGCACAGATACAGCTGAAAATAACATGGACATAAATATGGAAAACAAGAAAATCCCTCAAAACCACCCAGCAGATGCCTTTATACAGGTTATGGATAACCTGACTTGAGGAAGTTTTTTTTTTTTTGTTTCAAACACTCTAGTATAATTCTTGATTACAGACAATTCACTGCATCCCCAATGATGTTGTTTAGCAGATATTCTCAGCCCCACCTCAATTACACGAGCGAATCAGATTCGTAGCAGGAAGTAGCAGCAGGAAAACAAGCAGATGTTAGACTGGTGAGGCGGGAGCTGAGGTCTGTCTGAACAAATTTCAGAGCACATCTTATTGTTAACTAAAACCTGGGCTGTAATACAACATCCACCTGCATGCTTTATCCAAGCCTATCTGTAGCTCATGGTTTTAAGAAGCTGCAGTTGGTTAAAAAATCCACCAACTGGATAGATCTGACCATTGGCTCTTAATGGGGCCATCAGTTAATTGCTTAATTAGGTGTCTTCTCTGGAAAATAATTATTCACAATAGACCCATCTTGATGTTGCAACAACATTGAGAATCTCCCTACTGCTAATTCACTTTCTAAATGCATGAAATCAAGTTTAGATAAGACTCTTCTGATATAACAAGGAATAAAATTAATGAAGCAAATGTATATATTACACTATACTGTATGTATATATTTAATAGTTAAGTCTTGTGAGTTTTCTATAACTGTCTTTGGAATCCTTAAATATGGTAAACACTGAGGATCAAAGTGTATCATTTTCATAAGCAATTTCTCAGCATTTCCATACTTATACATATGCTAAAAGAACGTACGCTGTACTTTACAAATATGTAATTACTGTTGTGACAATAATCTCTGGCAAAGATATTTATGAAGGTGCCATCACTGCACGACTGTTTGATGCACTTTTACATGCTTTCTGAGTGGTAAATCCAGTGTCCTCACTCCGACACGCAAATAACCACTCTGAGGTCGCAGTGTGTTTCAGACTTAATGAGAACATTGTTATAAGACTCTGTCAACGGAACTGAAAGCGGTTTGTGTTCACATAGCGTCTGTCTCTGCGTGGCCATGAAAGAGATCTTATTTGATAATATGTGAGGCTCACCCCTGCTGGAGATGAATAGTGAATTTATGCTTATCAAAACTGTTTTTTTTCTAAAGAAAGCCTTGACAAGACTCTGAAGGACTCATTAATGTAAATAAGCTTTAGCTCGAAGCAGGACATTAATCTCCCCATATCCACAAATAAACTGCAGACAGTGGATTCACAGGGATCTCCACCACGCAGCCAACTGAGAGCAATTCCATCGCCTCTACAAAATGGAAACATCAAATCAGAGCAAGGGGCTCGAAATGCGGCCGACATATCGATTCTGCACTGTCTCGGAGGACAGAGCGACAGACCTGGAAAGTGAGCGGTACCAAGTGATGGCCGGTCTTCAACAGAGAGGGGACAAATCAGAAGAGTTTACACAGAGAGGGGACAAATCAGAAGAGTTTACACAGAGAGGGGACAAATCAGAAGAGTTTACACAGAAATGAGCAGGAAGTGAGGAAGAAAGACCCAGCCACATGTCTGTGGCCAGGGGGGCACGCAGAAAACAGCAATAAAACACTGTTAACTTTAAATAAAGCAGAAAGCCTCACACTGGGGGTGCAAATATTATAACATAACAATGATGATTGTATAAAAATTTCTGTAGCTGTTATTGGTATGAAATGCTGTACAAACACCAGCTGCTAAACTTTTTACCTGCCAGTGTTTACAGCCTGTCAATCAAGGGAGCCCTAGTTTACAAAAAATAAAAAACACAAGGCCTGGCTATTAAATACCTTCATAAATACAAGAAGAAGATCCATTCTGGGACTTTTTTTTGGCACAATTCTGGTTCTCTGCTGATAGCTGCCTGTCAAAGATGGAGACCCAGCATCATCACCTCAAAGCGCTGACGGGCCTCAACTGCTCATGTGAGCCACAGCACGCTCAGGCTACACAGTAACTGTATGCACCGTGTGTATGTGAACAATAGGTCAAGAACAAGGAAGTGACACGCTTCAGACGCAGAACGCAGGCTTACAGTCCGACCGTGCAGACAGGTGTTGAATTTTAAATGTGACAACACAGGACGTGTTTTGGCTGTAGAAGTTAAAGTAAATCAGCAGTAAAGAGAAATAAAAAAATGCCACTTTTGAAAATCATAAGCTCTTAAACATGAGGTTTTGAGATACTCTTTCTTGTTTTGCACTGCTGTGATTATCAGACTAATGACTGGTCTGTACTGCGTATTGTAACTGTGTAATTACCACTGTGTACCAAGCGAGCGGCATAACAGTTTATAATAAATGGTCTGTCCTAAGCAGTGTAACAGTGTGATTACTGCCCTGTAGATACTAGTACAGTCATATGTAACAACATCAGTGTATGTAACTACATCAGTGTATGTAACTACACCTGTATGTACAAAGCTATATAGCAGAATATAATAACTGTTTTGTACTGGTAAATAGTGTAGTGTGTAATGCCCAATGCACTGTTTTGAGGATCAAAACGTCTACCTTTGAGAAGAACATACAGTCTGTTAAGAAGCTCCACGCTCAGCATTAAGTGTGTGGGATGAAACGCGCCCCTGAGAGAGACACTCAGAGTAACTTCAGCAAACGCGCATCTCCGTAAGCAACCCTGAGCGGCAGCAGCCCCTCTGCAAAAAGCAGCTCAACAGCAGTCTTGCATCACGGCGTGTGCTAAGGTGTCCTTCACGTGGCTCGTCTCGAACAGTCCCCCTGTTAGACGCCCCAGATGGCGCGACCCTGGCCAGCCTAGGAGAGTCCCCCTATGAGACGCCCCAGATGACGCGACCCTGGCCAGCCTAGGAGAGTCCCCCTATGAGACGCCCCAGATGGCGCGACCCTGGCCAGCCTAGGAGAGTCCCCCTATGAGACGCCCCAGA
>JABJVR010000084.1:593641-604341 GCA_025773905.1 Chitala chitala
ACACTGGGATAATCACTACAGCACACTGGTGTGGTCATTACAACACACTGGGATAATCACTACAGCACACTGGTGTGGTCATTACAACACACTGGGATAATCACTACAGCACACTGGTGTGATCATTACAACACACTCTGATAATCACTACAGCACACTGGTGTGATTATTACAACACATTGGGATAATCACTGCAACACCTTGGGTAATTATTACAGCACACTGGTTTGGCCTCTTTAAGGGAGTAATCTGCCCTCTGCACCATACCACTGAGACCTTTGTAGTGTACTATCTTGACCTACATCACTGCTTTGGTCTCTATAATGTATCCTCCTGACCTCTGTTATGTACCACTTTGATCTCTGTAGTGTACTCCACTGACCTATGAAGCACATTCCTTTGGCCTTTGTAGTGTACTCCCGTGACCTCTGTAGTGTACTCCCGTGACCTCTGTAGTGTGCTCCTGTCACCTCTGTAGCACACTCCCATTACCTCTGTAGCGTACTCACTCTGAAAACCCCACTGTCCTCTGAACTGTTTAGCCTAAAATACTCTAGGCCTGGTCTCAGCATGTCACGCTCTGCCCAGTACAGCTGGGCGTGCGCATTACCTGACTCCTCCCTCACCATCTGCCGGCCGCTCTGTGGAGTCACACGGAAACACATTACTCTAATGAGGGGGAAAACGACCACATCCTGCACCATAAAGATCACCGTTTTGAACAATAAAACAGCACTGCCCATTTTATGGCATGGCTGCCGTTAGCCAGTGCTCGTTTCTATGGCAGCAGTATCAGATTCCACCCAGTGCTCTTACACGCTCAGGTCCACAGTATGTTTGTTAAGTTTATACTGGGTGTGAGCTGGGCTGTGACACACTCAGTCCTTCAGTTGTCACAGCTGTCAGCAGAAGACCCCTGCAACACTCATCTTTGGTGCGCTGGCCTTGGCAACGGCAGATTGTAGTACACCCAGATGGAGGACCGAGAGGTTCTACCTCCACTTCACACCCCCAGCCACTCCACCCTGGCCCTGTCACGGACACTCCACCCCTCCCCCCGCGTCCTTTAGAACCCCGGTAAACTGCTGCCATCTGTTCCTGTCGTTCTGCGGCGACCCCACCGTAAACACGTTTAGCGGGGTGAAATCGCAGGCGGCACGCTGCCCTTGCTCCGCACTCGGGTCTTGAGCTTGCTGACTGGTCCCCCCCAATTCGCTTCCCACCACAGACGAGCCGCCCGCTGCACCTCTCCAACTGTTAAGCACGTAATCATGTTAAACTGTTTCTCTGGCCGCTCTTCAGAATCCTGCTAAATATTTTACATTTTCATCTCTAGCTGTACAACAATTCATTAAATATGGAGAACACCGTGACTTTGCCTTCTTGAAACACCCCAGGAATGAACAAGAGGTTCAGTCCATGGCTATCAGAGTGTTCCACTGTGGGTTTAAGGACAGGAATGGTTGTTGGTAAAATGCTCGCCCTAAATTAATTTCTTTGTAGGAAAAAAACATTAAAAAACAAAACCTGAATGCAGCTGCACACGGTCTCTGAGGAGTGCTAAATGCAAAGTGTCATTTCTCAAAGAAAAATAACAGTACTTTTCCAGAGAGAGGCACTTTAAGCTGAAAGTACAGAAAGAAACATATCTGAGAACAGCTCTCTTAAGGATGTGCAAAGATGTTTTCAAATGTTCAAAGCACAAAATCAGTGAATATGATGCTCCTGGTAGTTATCTTTTTGAAAGCCACACCTCTCTCTCACATAGCCACACCTCTCCCACATAGCCGCTCGTCTATCCCATAGCCACTCGTCTATCCCATAGCCACACCTCTCCCACATAGCCACACCCTTCTCACATAGCCACACCTTTCTCATTGTCTATCCCATAGTCACTCCTCTATCCCATAGCCACACCTCTCCGACATAGCCACACCCTTCTCACATAGCCACAGCTTTCTCATTGTCTATCCCATAGTCACTCCTCTATCCCATAGCCACACCTCTCCCACATAACCACTCCTGTGATTCAAGTGAACGGCTCACTCTAAATTGACCCGCGCGTGTGTGTGTGTGCATATTTAGTTAGCGCTTCATCCAGCATGAGCCCTGTCTGACTCCAGGCCCCTTGTGACCCAGCGCTGGATTAGAACCTTATGGAAATGAATGAGTGAAATACAGAAATAATGTGTATATGCACCCCACGTACACATACGCAGCTCTGAGCTGTCTCACTAACGGACCCGAGCTTCTCCTTTTCTACTCTCAGGGGTGAGACCTGTTTGTCTGTTTAAAATGAGGAAACAGCGTGATGTGTCACCTGGCCGCTCGATCTGCCTGATTCTCACTAAACATACAGGGCTAATTTATGTCTTCGTTTAAGAACTGCACCAGTGGAAATACGGTGAATTTGTTGTGGCCCAGAGGTAACCAATGTAATATTTATGAAGAGTAATGGTGTGCAGCCCCCCCCCCCCACCGCCCCAAGTGCAGAGTGGCACTGTGTGTATCATGGCAGGGGTTTGTCATTGAAATCGAACAGCAGGAATTACATGTCACCAAAGGGCAGGACTGGGTCTTCATTTACACTAGACATCAGGGACACGTTGGAATGGGAGGTGATGGCAGATGGGGACGGAGGATGCACTGCTGCCTTACTGATCCTGGATCAGTGTCAGCTGTGTCACAGCATCATGCTAAATTGTGCCCTTACACCTGTACTACACAAAGGTCTCAGTGACAGGATAAGGCTTTGCCCTGACCCCATCAGCGCACCTTCACAGACATGTTGGCTACCTGCGGCTAAGGACATGTGTTTGTACAGCATGCTCTTCTACAGGCTTGGGTCACCATTTAGCTGCATGTCAATGTGCTAAAAAGAGACAGTGCGGAGGTGAGGAGAACATCGCACAGCTGAATTATTTCTTTTCAGCTGCATCAAGAGTGGGTGGGGGAAAATTGTAATGTCGTGTGTGTGTGTGTGTGTGTGTGTGAGCATGTGTGTGTGTGTGAGCGTGTGTGTGTGAGCGTGTGTATTTATCTGAGTATGTGTGTGTGGAGGTGTGTGTGTGTGTGTGTGTGTGTGTGTGTGGATGTACACTTATGCACATTCATGGAATTCTGTATTTCATTATGGGCGTGTGTAGACCTTTTATGGACAAAGACGGCCAGTGTCCAAGTGAAGGGCGAGGACTATGTCACCTGTAAGCGTGCGTTTACGGGTGCGCCAGCCTCCACAACCTGAGCACTCGGTAAACCGGGACCAGGCACTGAAGGTGCAGTCATCCTTGCAGGGCACCCGACACCCTCGTACCCGTGGGGGCATAGGCCCTGCCCACTGCAGGCATGCTGTCATGTTGGCTGGCTCACCATCCTCTCCCACACATGTCACACCTGCAAAGGGATGGAGACAGGCTTATGGATACATCTCTCAGGCTTACAGTTAGTTATGATTCAGCATTTAAAATTAAGCTAAACTTAGAAATAATAAAAGTATGAATGCACCTTATTCTGCACACGCATGCTTTTCTTTTCACTGTAACTCCGAACCCAAATAAATCATTAGTTTTAATGCCTGTTGAAACATGTATTTTAAGATTATGTTTCTAGAACAATCCCTCATAACATTTTTATAAATTTAATATCCCAACAGAAATTTAGTTAAATATTCCTCCTTGTATTTTATATATATATATATATATATATATTTATATATACATACATACATACATACATACACACACACACACACACTGTATAAATTATAGTGGATAAAACTGCATGACAAAAAATTAACAAGGATAACATTTTACTTAAATTATGTCATTCATAAAGTATTGTAAATTAATGGGTTACACAGTTTTGCAGTTTCAGATCTAAATTAGCTTATATCCATGTTTCAGTGCACACTGCAGTAAATCAGATGTGTTCTGAGGACCCCTGCCGTGCTCTTCAGCAAAAGGGGACACCAGGTGGAACACCATAAAAATCAGACAGTTTAAATTTGTACCACAGGAGTGCTGTGATTGGCTGAGCTTTTCTACAATATATATTAGCTTCTCAAGATGATCGAAACAATGCTCTGCTTGCACAGTTTTGCACACTGGCAGATAATATACTGCATGTTGAATGAAATACATTCAGTAAAGCTCCTGTTTAGCATAACCTCACAGCCTTGTAAAGTGGATCATTACACTGGTGTTAGAAGTGGGATGTGCGCAGACACTTTTACATGGGTAATGTGATGATATTCTTCTGACGCGCCCCGCTAAGGCAGAGGAATACATTTATAAAGGGTAAGTTCATTATTCAAAAGTCTGCCTCTTAGGTTAATTGAATGGAAATACTTTCAGAGGCTTATTACATTTTCAAGCAACCTGTATGAACTGTTCAAAAACATTCCAACGAAAGAGATGGTGCGACCACCTACTGTGAAAAGACCTCATGCAGATACTGAAATGGAATGAGTGATTGCCTAATTTTTCAGAACATTTAGGAATAAAAATGGAAATGTTCTAGCACAGGAAACCTGCTTTAGGTTTTTAGATCATGTTGTACCATGAACAGAATTCATGATTGCACAGTTGCAGCCCTTCCTCTGGGGAGTGCCGTTGCTGCGTTACATCCCTGCCCTCCACCTCCTTCCTCTGACCCTGATTGCTGTGATGAATCAGTTATCTAAAGACATGCTTTCAACACATTTTATCGATTCACATTTGACTTTTAAATTTTGCCCTCTTACACAAACCAGCTGTTTCACTCTTTTCAGTCAAGGCAGCGTGGGTTGGTAAAACGGAAGGCAGTGGGGGGGGGGGGGGGTTTCTGAGATGGGATGGCAAAACTGGAAGGTTCTGTGATGACTTATGGGACTTTTTAACAATTAAGTTAATACTGTGTGATGGTACAAACTGGCTCTGGGCTGTGAAGCATGTAGTGTTCATGTGGAAATTTGGTGTTCGGTTAGGGTTGTGCGCTACTGCTTCAACCCCACCTCCCCTACATACATGAAGTTGCAAGTTTAGTAATGGATGGTGTTTTATGGCATGGCTGCAGGAGGAATACTGTCCATTCTGTGCTCCACCGGAAATCTGTCCATGGGGATTCAGCAAACACTCCAAAACACAGTAAGACCATTGAAGATACTGTTTGCAGTAAAGGACTCCTGTATATTCATATTGGTTTATCTGTGATGCTGTTTGCTGTACTCAAGCTTTGACGACTTCTACATTCTGATGGTTGGGTCCGTAAAACAGGGCACCTATGTTGGAAAAATAAACAGGTTTATAAAGTACTGAGAGAGTTCTCACTCCAACTGTCTTCTGCACATTTCATCTGGAGACAAATGACTTACAAGTGTTTAGTTATAAGAAACCTCAGCCAGTCTTCAAATTGCAGGAAACATACAGTTTAAAACATAACTCTAACAGCATTTGAAATCCATTTGTGAAAATTTGACAGTGACCAAATGATTAATTTTGAGTTGCCTCAGGGTCTAATGATAAAACTGGAAATTTAATATTTTATGAGTAATTCCCTTGACATTTGTCTTTTGTGGAATATTTTGGATCAAGGTTTTTTCGTTTTTGTTTATTTGCGCTTGCCACGAACGGTGACACAGTTCTGGTTCTCTGAGCTGTTTTTAGCACCATTGTTTGTGCTTTTCCTGCTCTCCATAGCAGGTTCTTCCATGCTCTCCTTCTCCACTTGTTAACAGCTCACTCTTTTCATGGTTTGTGACAGAAGATGTCCTTAATAACGCACTTACTGTGAAAAGGCTGACATATTTTGCTGACGCTCCACCAGGAGTGCAGCTGAAATCATCTCCCTTCTGTTCTGAGCTTCTGAAACTGCCTGCTGCGAAACCAGCTTCAGAACGCTTCCAAAACTCCACAGCAAATGAACACGCTCATTTGAAGGCAAATGTTGTTAGTTATGTAGAATGGAATGTAGCAACATCCCTGCATTAAAACTTACCATTCGACAATCTAAAAGTGTATTTGTACAAAGCACAACTATATTTTAATTTTTTTATGAGAGTGGCTCAGCAGGACAAGTAAAAAGCAGGTGTCATGGTGCCGACAGTGAATTCTGGAGGTTTTACGTTAGCACAGCAGCGCGGTGAGGACGTGTTTAAATGACAGTGTACGTTAGGTGCAACTGCTGTTTGCGTAGACATACAGAGAAAAAGAGCCATAATCACTGTAAAGTTTTTATGAAGAAAGTGTGATAAACATGGTCTGTAACTGCTGTACAAATTGTGTAATATTTGTCTCTAGTCCTTGTGTCCACACAATGAAAACATTTTGAAACGACATTAAAATTCCAACACTTAATGCATACTAATATATTACTTATTTACTTTGAGCAAAAAAAAATGAAATACAACTCCTGTTTAGAAGGAGGGAGGAAATGTAACTAACTGCCACTGTCATTGATTTTTTTAAATTAAACGCACAGATTTTATGCCTTAAACCCCATGCATTAAGTGTTCTTGTTCATGCAAAATCCAACAACGTGAGCCCTGGACTCTGAGCGTGCTCAAAACCAGTGTATGTGTGCCGCACGCGTTTGTAAATGCAGGGGGCGAAGCCACGACAGCCTTCGCCTTTGACCCTGCAACGTGTCTCCTGCAGTCCTTGCCCTCTTCAGCTCCTTCTCTCTATCTTTTATTCTCAACCCCCCACCCCCCCCCCCAGAAGTGGAGCTGCGATTCAGAACACGGGCACGGTCCCTGCCAACCTCAACCAGTGGAACATGCCTATAGGACCCTAGTCTCTGGCCAGCAGGGCGTGACCTTTGACACGCACTAGCCCAATGTCGTGTTGCACATGCTGAGGTAAACATGGATCTCAAAATTAAACTGTCTTTCTGAAGCGTGACCTTCTAAGGGGGCGACAAAAAGAGCAGGACGTATCCCCGGTGCTTCAGCTGTGCACACATCCGCCGTTAATGACAGAACACAGAGCAAAGCACCCCTCCAAACACCATCCAAAGCTCAGTCAGCGAGCAGATGGTTTTGTAAAACACCTGGTCATGGTTAATAGCACTAACGCTGGTCCTGATGGTGCTGCCATGTTAAATTCTTTCAAAATTCTTTTCTGATAAATACATTTTTCATTTAAGTAAAAAAACACACCCTGTTACAAATCAGGACAAACCAGTGACTGACGGGTTCAGTCCTCTGTTGTTTTATTCAATACGAATACAAGTCAAGGGGTCAACTGATTTAGTCTGTCTCAGCACAGAATGAGGCAAAACTCCAGTCAGTAAATGGGACGCCCTCTCACACTGTCTTATGTCTTTAATGGGGTCTGAAACAAAAGCAAATCACTTAGAAAGCAACAGCCCAAGTAAGACGTTGTGCATGGCTGTGTCTCATTGCACACAACACGTCTGCAGCCGACCACATTGTTTACTGCCGTTCTGCATGGAGTTATCTTGACCCGTTTGATAACACTGCACTGTAGAAGTAATGGAATCCTTAAACTGTTCTGAAGTCTGAAATTGTCCCATAAAAGCCTGTTTGCAAAGCCTATTCAGTACCTGATAAGTCTCCGTGCAGCTAGGTTGTATTTGCCATTTGTGTAAAATAAACACCGGGGCCATGCGGACAGCGTTGAAGCCAAGTCAAATCTGACACCCTTGATTTGGGAAGACGCAGCTCTGAGGGCTGTTGAGGCCGTTAAATCGAAGTTCATGACATTGGGCTTAAGTGTAGAAGGGTGTCGCGGAGGGCTAATGAAGACATGACCTTGTTCTCTTAGCTGTCAGGTAATGACGTGTCTCTCTCACAAAAGATCGTGGAAAACAGAGATAATGAGACTTCTTGTTCAGAGGAACAAAAGGTCATTTCCTCAGTTAATCCTTCAGACTCTCCCAATGCCGTCCTTGACAGAACTTACACAACAATGTATGTATAAAACATCTTTTCTTCTTAACCAACTTGATGTGATTAAAATCTCAACTCTGAGGTCATTCTGAAGGTCAGAGGACCCCCTCAGAATAACTCCTTCATTTGCAGTTTATTTTTAATGAGTTCTCTTATTTTCTTCCCCTTTTTAAATGGTTTGAATGAAGATCCTGAAATTACCTGTACACATCTAATGTACCTTGAAATATCGAAAATTATACTCCCTTCATAAAGCAGGAAAAGTTAACAAGAAGGTTAAAACTTAAGCTAGGCAAATGCATTTAAAATTGTGACAGACAAGAAATTATTTTAAACGACTTTCCAACAACAGCTGAAAATGTAGCTAAAGAGATCAGACAAATTGGCAGGTACAACTTTTAAGCGAAAATGAATCTGCATTTATTACCTTTGAATGTTATACTTTTTTACAAGACGGGCTGGTAGACCCTCATTAGTCCTCATCTCTTTCCCACATAATGCATAGGACTCTGGCAGAGAACTGTAAATTGGAGGTATTTAAAGGTATTTAAAATATATACTCTTAAAAGAGTATTAATTATGTGGGGAAGGGGCTATCAGCCTTGTTTCAGGGACAGCGTACATCAGAAACAGGGAATAATTTTTTCCTCTAGAACGGAGAGGATAATTCACTTCAGCACAGCCCACAAATCAGCACAGCAGGAAGGTTCTTTGTGTGAGACACGCGACTTTCAGTTCTTTTGAACTGCATTAGACTTGTGCATCGCACCTGTACTGATCCACCTGTCCTGTCACCTGCCGACGCTCATTTGAAACCTGAATCTGAGGGATCGCTGTGGATGCACCAATCAGAAAGTAGAATAGCATTACATTAGAATACATTAGAGCACCCACGGATGGCACCTCACAGTGGTGCCAGCCATAAAAGCACCGTGTACTGCCTGGAGGCAGAGTGCCTCGACTCTGCCTCTCACCTCTGATTTCCAGACCCTCGCCGCAGGAGTCCCCCGTCCCAGTGAGTCCCTGCTGTACGGACTCAGGCACTAATGCACACGGCTGCCACTTGTGCGTCTTCCATCTGTGAAGGGATGAGGACAGAAAGGTCACAAATTAAAGAATCGTGTCTGGTAATATGCCAGTTTTTATAGTAAAAAAAAACTCTTCTTATGTACTATATGTTGATATTAGTGAATACATTTTTAATATTGCTTTTACAATATTTAACTTTTATTCCATACACTCAGACTGATTAAAAAAATGGTAGAACAGTAGTATGAGAACACAGTCACTCCACGGATTTATGTTTTGGACTATAATGTTTACTTGTTTACTAAATTCAGCCTGTGCACTTTTACGCAACAGCAGTGATCTTGATGTGGAATACAGCTAAACGGCCTGTTCCTTAATTACTGTTAATTACCATGCCTTCCACTGGTGATTTAAAATTCCTTCACCTGTAAGTAGGGCACACAGGGAGTGAGTCACACTCCCTTTCCTCATGAAGAGTGTCTGGGCACTCCTGGCCCCCTCCGGCCGGTCTTTGAATGATGATTCTATACCGAGACTGGGTTACCACGGTGCTGTTGACTGTAAAATAGAGAGAGAGAGAGAGGGAGAGAGGGAGGGAGAGGCAGAGAGAGAGTGGAGAGTGGGAGGCCAAAATTTGTCAGTGCAAATACCTCCCAGGCAGCAAAGATCTGGCATGAATAGAACCGTTACAGCCCTGGAAGACTGGCATGCTCGCAAGCAATAGCGACAAATGCCCCCACATACACACACACATTTCAGCCAAGTCTCGATCACACACACACACACACACACACACACACACACACACACACACACACACACACACACACAGAGACACAGACACACACACACATTCCCTTGCTGGGCCAACATGAAGAGCTAATTTGCCCTGCAGCTAACGCCCACTGCTTTTTGGTAATTAGAAAACAAGAGAGAGCGGTATAATGAGGAAAGCCAGCACTGAAGCACAGGAGCTGTGAGGGTGGAGTAACTCCACCCAGGTGACATGTCAACACACTGACACTAACTCTTACTGCTCACACAACTTTCTGTACACACCATTTACAGTTTATATGAAATGTATCTCAATAAAACATCAGCCCAGGAGCAGGTCAACTGCAAACAGAAGGTACCTGAGGCTGAGCAGGGACAGTGATATGAGTGGGGTGGGGGGGTGTCTTCTGAGATAGTGAAATCCTGCAGAGTGCTGAGATATGCCATTTGCCATGCCTGTAGCCTTGGGGGAAGGCGTACCTGTGTGACACCTGCGTACCTGTGTCACACCTGTCAGCTGCTTTCCCAAAGTCAGTGTAATACTGCTAAACTAGCAGGTCACTGCACTTCTTCTGATAGCTAATATAAAGAAGAAAGTGAGGTGGAGCAGAGTGAGGTGGTGTGTGGCAATGTAGAGTGAGGTGGTGTGTGGTGAGGTGGAGCAGAGTGCTGCTGTGATGTCGGACCATGTGTAACACACAGTGCTTTATGAAAGGTGCAGGTTATGATAGCATGACGGGAGAAGCATAAAAATTCTATTAGGAGCTGACCAAAGGCGGGGCTACCTGGCTGGCAGCTGGATGGGCACGGTGTCCACTCACTGAATGGTGTAACTATGCAGTCCTTCCAGCAGGGCAGCACACAGGGTCTCATGGCATCAGGTCGTGATGATTCTGGGCACCTAAGACATACAGAGCAAGAGCACGCCTGTTTCTGTAACTCACACCTGTCTATACACATGACACATACAGAGAGAGAGCAGCCTGTTTCTGTAACTCACACCTGTCTA
>JABJVR010000084.1:613800-628088 GCA_025773905.1 Chitala chitala
TACTCAGATTCATGGTTTTACACCTTATATCCCTCAACGTGTTTCTGCTGAGTCCTGAACGTAACTGTGTGTGTGTGGGAATGTTGATACAGCATCTCTTTATGTCATAAACGGAGTGTCTCAGTGAACCGAGAAACCACCTCTGTTTACCGAGCTCCACACTCAGCTTCCGTGACATTGTTATGCAAAAGTGTTCGCGTGTTGGATCAGGGGATTCATAAAAACACCTAAACTCTCCCCACAATCGTGTAGAGATTATGTTCCATAAAAAATTCAAAGGCTCAGAGGGGAGCGCCTTAACTGGGAAACTGAAATCTAATTTACTTTTCATTACGCATTCGGCATGGAGAAAACACAATTGGGCGTGAGAACACAGTGGGTTGTGAGACTGTGTGGGGGGTTGGGGCTGTGACTTTAAGATCCCACACGGACAACACTCTGTCCCCTGGCATGGATCAGACCAAACACTTTTCTTTGTCTCATGTACAAATAGGAAAAGCAAACCGACTCATTGAAACATCTGTGATGCTGCCTGTCATTCATTTGGTAAACTTCAGTAATCCCCCCGCTACACTGAATGCCACCACTGGTGGCTCGGCTTATTAGAACAGAAGAGGTTCACACTGATGAACATGGCTGGTGTGCACATTAGATGCAGCATTTTGGAAGTTCTGCTTTGCATGTGATGCTCCAATCCAGACGCATTTCTTGGCTTATGCAACATGTCAGTCGTTGCTCCTGCCACATGCAGGTGAGCACGCTCGTGTATAAGGATGCCATGCACGCTAATTTCTGAACGCAGCATTTCCAGTTCTCTTAAATACATCCTATGTGCAACAACACAAGTTCACAGTTGTGGCTGGGAAATTTGCCAGCAGAACTTTCACAATAGTCTATGCCATACATCTCTGGGAGCGAAATTCAGCAGGAGAGTGCCAAACAGTTAATGCTCATTATAGATGGTGCAATTAAGGCCTAATTGTTAATTACAACGTGATACTACAGACAGTTTAGAAGCCCAAAAACTTTCAGTCATTACTATAAAACTCCTGCACTGTACGCACCAGGGTGTCAGTGCAGGACCCGATTCTGAAGCAGACTGTGGAACTGTGGAACACTTTTGATATTTATAGCATCTGAAATAAAAACAGTGCAAACATTAATCACACCAACCATCACAGGCTCAACACTGTATACAGAGAGCACGGTCTGGCTCATGTGTTCCACCCGCATTTGCGTCTTCATCCACATGAGTTTGATAAGGAAGGCTAAAGGGGCCTGCTTGCTGTGTGAAGTGGAAGAGCAGAGCTGCAGATAGGACCCTATTCCGCTCGACACCTTCGCAGGGACGCGGTCTTAGAAGAAGAAAAAAAAAACTGGGCATTGTGGGGATTAGCATGCTACCAGGAGCAGCACGTTTCACATCCTGTCGGAAACACTGACAATGCAACGGGCCCATTCGCCTTTCTCCTCCAGCTGACATTCAATTATCGTCAACATGACAGAAAACTCCGTCCCAGGAGCCTGTCCCAAGAGATTCTTCTCTTTATTTGTCCTGATAATACAAGTTTCTGCCTTCCACCCCTTTTCTGTGCTGGTACTGCTATTTCTCTCAGTCGGTGTGCCCCCCCCCCCCGTACCTCAGTACCCAGACTCCTCTCTGGCCCCAGGCTGCCTCCTAAATGCATTGCTACTCCGCTGTTCTAATACAAACATTGTTACATGCTGATCTTTAGGTAACCAAACACTTCAGGATTTTATGCAGGAAATTAGAGAGGACACATCAGGCCTGTTTTAAGAGATTATTTCGTAGTAAGGCAAGCAGCATCGCCATTCATCATGTAGTTAGCATCTATAACACTTAATAAAGTGAGCATATGAACAAGCTTGCTTTGAATGGGCTGTGCTAAAAACAGAGTGAGAACTAATCTAAGACTAATCACAAACAGACAACTAATCCAAACTAATTTCTACAACAGTAAGAAGGTGATCTTCAACTCTGCATTCATCACATTGCAAATGATGACACCAGTGAATTTACACATATTTCTTATTACCTGGTACTTTGATGTTTTTTCCCCTCCTGTATGATTTGGCATATAATCCATTTCTATACCTTAGTATCTTTACTGAAGACATTTGTCCTGTAACTCGACTCAAGGGCAGTGGAGCAGGGAATATTAAGGAACAAGGCCTGCAGATAGCAGGTGTAGGGTTGTATCCAACAAGCTAAAAGTTCTAAAGTCAGAAGGTCATCTCAGACTTTATCATAGATCCCAGCGTTTAATCTGAAAATACAGTCATAATTCAATTAAGAATGCCAGTAAAGTTTCTGGAATCAATGAATGGATTACAGGATCCTGGATGATGACTTCATCCAAACTGTCTTATCAGGATAGTCTAGACTTAAAGAAATTAAATGTTTAACTGGAATGACTTCCTCCCACAAATTGTAATTTGGAATGGATTGTTCTGGAACCTCCACTCTGCAGTGGCAGGCTTTTATAATTTATGGTCCTCTTGTGCAAGGGCACAAAACATCAACAGCAAAAAATAAAAAATAAACAATCCAAGAGCAGTGGTAAAATGCCCCCCCCCCACCAAATGTTCCCTAATGTCTGCACAAAAGCTGAGGGAAAAAACTGACAAATACCATTAGCTGCCCCACCGGGCGTGAGTTTTACTGTGCGATTTCTGAACTGCTGAGATTAATTACCAGGCAAATGCATTCAGACAGTCCGTAGTTGAAGGGCTAAACTGAGACAGAAGGCAATTCAAATACAGACAAATTAAAACCGTTACATCGCTGTATAACAAATTGATTTTTTTTAAAGAAATTACAAATAGCAAAATTTCACTTTAGAAAATTTAATTAAATAGTTCCTTTAACCATTTAGGCCGGTTTGTATCCCTCACGAGCAAGCGACCCAGAGCGAATCCATCAGACGGCTCCGGAGAGAGAGAGAGACAGTAAGGCAGAGAGCCCACAGCCAGGAGTCAATTACACCAAGTGAGATGCACAGCGCTCATCAGCATAATTATCTACCATTCACTTCATTTGCACTTCTTTAGATTATTAATATGAAGTCTGTTTGCCCGTTTTAAAAAGCCTATTTTTGTCATTTTTTTCCCTGTTATAAATTCCTCTAGACTTGACAGAAAGCAGCTTCTTAGATTGCAGCAAATTGTTTTTCATTGAGGTTTGGGCACCTATTCATGACAGCTCAGAGACAGACTCCACGTTATTTCTGAATGTGGCTCTTCACATAGCACTGCCTGCCCCCCCATTAGTGCAAGCTTTTGTGCAAGACTTTAATGTGCCTATATTAAGAATCTTGTTCTCCCCCATCTTTTTGCCAATCACTCTTAAAATCTTACCATAAAGTTCTGAGCAATATTTCAGCATATCAAATTGTTATGCAAATCAATACCTAATTTAGTTAGGTCAAGTCCTAGCAGCCTTTTTTTTTCTAGACGACTGTGATTTAAAATGCACAGTCACAAGTGCGCCTGAGCACCATAATTGCAAGATTACCGGCCCTTTCATTTACGAGATCTGTACATAGGCCATTAACTCCTCTCATATTAGCCCCTGTACATTTGCTGTTATTCACCCTTCACATAACGATTCACACGAAATTAGGTCCATTGACTGCACGCGGTTCTATAAACGCCAGCTCTGGAACTATCCGCTATGGTTGCTCTTCATCCCCACTGGTCACGTGCTTTCGCTTGTCTTCATCATCCTCAGGGAGGAGTGCTTCCTCTCCTATTGCTATCTGGAGAGTAATAGGCCATGATGAGGTATAGATTTACAACAGCCGTCTCCAAGTACGGGCACTGATTTGCTACCGGTAATGGATGTAGTCCAGTTTATGAGTGCAGCGCGGTACTGGGTTCAGCTTTTTCAGCTGAATTACAAAACCAGAGCCTATGAGCTCTCATTACATGCACAGAAACCTGGAAAAATGAAGAGTTTCACTGCAGGCCTTGTTTTTAATACTGCACGCTGGTTGCAAAATTGGATTTACCACCAGAAGGTTGTTGCCTGAAGTCTCAGGAGAAGCTCTGCTGTGGTTCCCTTAAATTGCTATTTAACCTTAATTTATTTTCATATGCATTGAGCTGTATGAATAGGTAATGACTGTAGATGAAACTCACACCGAGTGATGTGTGATGAGACAGTAAATAACAAGCTCTGATCCTGCTGATTTTTTTTAATAGTTCTGTTGTGGTTAATTTTCACCTCAATTTGGTTAAGATCTTCAGGGTTTGAAATATGCATAAGCTACCGCACTTCATTTGAAGGAAGCTATACAAGAGATGGGCGTTCACAGCGTTTCGGGTATCACTGTCCACTTGCAACTCTGGTGTGACCCTGTCTCACATGTGCTGCCCTTTACCTTGTCTTCCAATCTCACGAAAATCAGCTCAGCAAAGTCTGATGCACATTTATTTTTAGGATCAATTGGAATCCAAAAAACCAAAACTCTTTTGATTCTTTGGCTGAAAACCAGGACTGTCAGATGTCTTCAAAAGGACAAATTTGAGGGGGAGACCACAAGTGATATCACAGACTGCATCGAGATGTGAGGAAACCCCTCTTCACAGGATGTGGAGATGAGCTTACCTGGAGAAGCTGCTGATGGGCTAGTGGACAGGCCGTTTGGTTCCACTAAGACAGACAAGCTGTCCAAGAGTGCTGTTGTTTAAGAATGAACGAACTAAGAATTAAATGAAAATTAAAAAAAAAAGAAAATCAGAACAATTATTTGAGCTGCATTCAGATTCCAGGAGAGGAGTGACTCCGCTGAACAGACGCGCACAAACAAACAGGTTTCCAGTTGACGGGACAGTGGGAGACGGTAGAGGCCTAATTAAGCCTCAGTCTCGCTTGCTCTGTCTGGCCGGTGTCCAGCAGCCAAAGACTGGTTTGTAATTAACACAAACCCCCGGACTGGCATAAGCCCGACCCAGCCGTCAGCACCTCTCCGTGATAAGAGAGTGGACAGCATGAAAGCAAGTTTCTCCTGGTCTTCTGTCTTGTTGGGGGGGGGGGGTGTGGTGATGGTATCCAGAGAGGCGTGGAGAGAAAAAAAAGCAGAGCAACCTGGCAGTAGGCCACACAGCTTCCCAACTGTCTAGTGTCTGTCATAATTTTCTTTCCCTGGACTGTTAGAAAGAAACAAGGAACACAAAATGTCCTCCAGCTTAACTTCTTTGTTCTTAATAAAAAATTCTTCCTACAAAATATAGTCTTTTATTTTTACTTATTTTGCCAGCCTGTTGTGTCTACCCCCAGGCTGGCTGCTGCACTGCCTCTGCTTGTATCAGAACTAGGGATGCTGTTTTTGGACACGTCTCCTCGTGTCCCAGTCCTGGCCAATCTCAGTGCAGTACAGCCAGGTGTTAAGGCAGAGGAACTCCGAGTCACCCCAGTCCACTGAAGGCATGTCATCACTGAGCACAGCTGTGCCCTGACACCACCTGGCGACGGTCTGCCCTTCTGGGACCAGGTCTGTGCTTTCAGCAGGCACCTGTCACAGCAGGAACACGCCCCTGTCTGCGCGATCGGGCTGTTCCCCCCTGAAAGCCCAGGTGAGTAAAATCTGGAACCGGGCCCTTCCTGTCGTTGGAAGAAACTGCGTAGGAAATTAAGTCTGGGAGGTATGGGAATTGTCTAACCTCCCTCTCCAATCTGACTGTTTACTTTCCAGGATGGGAAACTTGACTTCTATTTGCTACATAATTCAACAGGAATCAATTTCACTGTTAAAATAGACGGGTAGACTTTTTTTTTTCCTTTTCCCTCTAACTCCTCTTCATAAAGCCGATGCATTCACACAGCACCGCGCCTGCTTAAGTGAGGTTTTAGCAGAGAACCTCACAGTAATGGAGGTTTCCTGAAAACGTCGCCACCCTCAGAATTTGTGCAATTTATTTGTCTTGAATAAGACCAAGCAGGGGAAAAGGGAAAAAAGAGCACTGCGGTATGTCTTTAAGCAGATGTGCTTGTGATATATTGGCCTTTGCCCGCGGAGAGCTACCTTTGAATAATAAAAGTGCAAATTCAAAACCTTCAGAGTGAAATTGCGTGTCAATGTGTAAAGGCCAGTTTATTTATCGTAGCAGTCTCTTTAGGTGCCAGGTCCTGTTTCAATGGGTGTCAACAGCGAGGGGCCGGGGTGCCACAGATATGGGCATGATGCCAGTCAGGGAGGGAGTCATAAACCATAGTGCATTTCTGTCCTTCTGGTACTGCAGCTGCTAAATGGACCCAGTATAGCATTCAGCTCCGTGTACACGTGCAGAGATTAACAGAGAAGTCCACTAAAATTCATGGCCATTTTGAACACCTGTCACCTCCTTCACTGTGCGGGGAACCAATGCCGAACAGCACTTAGCTTGATCATCAAGAACAACAATTAGCATTCCCCCCCCCACAATTCGCAGCTTCCATCAGGCGGCTCCCAGTTTGCTTGACATTAATTTTATCGCATTTTACTTTTTAATACTGTCAAGCAGTTGCGAGACATTAAGAACAGAATCCTAAAAAGTGTAAAGCCAGCATGTTTCTAAATTTAAATCACTGTTTAGGAATGTTATTTAGGAGACGTTCAGTGGAAAACACAGCTGGGAACATGCAACAGGTGATGATGTTCAGACTAGAAATATCTCAGCAATTTGCAGAATGTGTTAGAGTAACTCTCCCTAGACTCCCATCACACAGTGGAACTAGTGCCTGTTTTTTCTACATGGTGTGCTTAATTTCAAAAACTCCCACGTGGTCTTGTGATGAGCTCAAAGAAATTAGCATTATGGGTTTATATTTAAGACCATCTTCACGCCAGCCATGAAAAACCAGACAGGCTGTCATCAAAGTATCACTGCCATCCCCTGTACATAGGCTCTGGCCACGCGTGGGCGCTTGTTGTTTTAGATCTGGTACCTCACAGAACAGCACACAAGGCAGCGGCAAATTAAAGGCTGCTCTCTACAGAGACTATGATCTTATGTTTCACAATGTTCCACAAACAGCCTTAAGACAAACCGTATTTCAGTTAGCCATCACAGACAGCAGAGTATTATTCACACCAAGATACCACAGGGGAATGCTTAAAATGCTCTATTTGAAAACAAACACTTGATTTGTAAGTTGTTAAAAAAACATGTTCAACAAACGTGCACCTCTGAGATGTTAACTCTTAGGAACTCATATGACTTTTTAAACCAGTATTTAATGCCCGTAGTATAATTAACCTAGTCTAGACCACTTTTAATTTCACTGACCATTAAACTACTTCAGTGCCATGTTTTAAAATGTCTGTTCCCTCCAGCATACAGGACGTTTCCTAGAAGGAATGAGTCCATGAGGTAGGAAAATCCTTATATCTCCACTACCACATGTAGCACGATTGTCTCCAAGCTCCACCACCAAATCTGCAGTTCATTTCAGCCGTGTAATGAAACATTAAAATGTACAGAAATACAGGGGCGCTCAACCAGCAACATGTCCAGGCTTAAAACGGCCTAAGAAAGTATCCTAGTGGTTTAACTGTCTTCAGCAGTTGTGGGAAAACAGGTTGGGGAGGGGTGTGATCATCAAAGCTTGTGAGATAAAGCGGTTGGCACAAAGTAACTGTGCTGTCTCACTCTTTTACTTGGCTAGTTACTCTGCGGATTAGCAGATGTCAGGCACGGGTGCCCACAGGCCACTGACCGTAGGCCTTTCTGTCCAGGACCCCTCAGCCATGACAGGCTCCTTCCACAGATGCACTGGCTGATTAAAACTTGATCCACCAACTCCACCTGCTCTATCTGCAGAACGCTGCCTACCACACAGCTTTATCCATAAGCAGAGTGGCTTAAGGCCAAAACAGGACAGGGTTTTCTTAATTAAACTTACCTTGTGGACTTACAGTCCATTTGTGTCAATAGACATTGGCATTATGGTTTTATTTGACTGATGAGAAAAAAAGGAAACATTTTGCCTCACATAAACAATTTCAACAGGAAAATATGACAACTTTTATGTGTCCGTCTGCCAGGGATGAACGTAATCAAAGAATTTTACTGGGAAAATCTAGATCATAACATGTCTGGAATAAAGAGACGAAATGAATTTGCACATCTTTTATGTACACTTTGGAGATTGCTTTAAAGTGTCGGTCAACACGTTTGCGTAACTTGGACAGACGTTTCACATTTTGTCACATTGGTTTCAAGATTAAATTTGCTTAGGTTTCGCACGAGCAAATCGTGTCCCAGCCAAACAAAGGTGAACTCGCATTTCTGTTTACACGGTGCCCAGATGTTACGCAGTGGTGCCCTCGATAATCCAGAATATAACTTTTCTCTGTGAAACCGAAGAAAACAATCCGAACTCCAGCCGTAATTAACACTGGCATCTGAAATAATAAAACTTTAGCACACACCAAACAGCCGATCAGCCTGGTTTACACTCCATGAGTCACAACCGAATAGCAAATGGCCCGTGTAAATCACTAAATTAGTCGTTTTTATGTTTGCAAATTATAAATAAATCGTCTTAAAGTTACAGAAAGAGTTTTATTCTGCATCAAAATGAATTTCATCAAAATGTAAATATGTATCTGCAGTTTTTCCGCAAAGCGTAACAATAAACGAAAACACTAAACACTGCTGTACTATAAAGTGATACTACTGCCTTAGCGATATTAATTAAGTACTGGATATGAGGAGGTAATTTATGAGGTGCACTGACCCCGATGCGAGCGAAATATTTTACTTTACATTTAAATGTGAACCACCACTTGTGTTAAATGTTTGGTAGTAATGCCCCAGAAGCGTCCGTAACTCATTCGCCTCTTTTCGGAATATATCTTTTACAACGGGAAAAGATTTCAACCACACGAAACTGAATCATCATGTTATTGTGAAAATGACAGCTCTTTCATCATACCCAAATGCAAAACAAATTAGTTTTCAATGTATTAATTAAAGTCTGCTTTATGAAAGTCACAGTCAGTGGAGATTAAGTGACAAGAGGACGGATTCACTACCGATTTCAGATTCAGTTAGTATCGCTGTGTTTTCAGATATGCACTTGTTTTCCAAATGTTCCTTTATAAACTTTATTTGTATTTTTGGATTTGCCATTTTTATTTGTGATTTGCATACATTTTTGTTTTTTACTTACCGTTTACTGGGTTTGTGTTTCGATTTTAAATTTATTATGCTTTTATATTTGTTCATTTTTTTTTTTCTTTTGTAAATTTGTTTTGCACTTCGGGTCTTAAAAAACATGTAAAGTTTAGCAAGTATAACACTTAGGTGTCCCATCTTTTATAAACAGTTAAACACCCAGACCACGCAGATGAATAGCATTTGATTTACAACTATATAGAGCGCCATCTACCGGAAGGGCACCAAAGGGTATTTATTTATTTTATGTATTTTATTGGCAGGGGTGCCTTTTATAGTTGTGCCTAGGGCACCAAAATGGACAGGAACACCCCTGATGAAGAAAAATCTACAAGCATGCCTACAACGGGCGTTTTCACTCCTGACATCCTTCTGAAAAGCAAGGACACCAAAGTGATGGGTGTCCACCATCTAAGACTGATTACGCAGCCTGTGTGTAAAACAGACTTATCCTCAAAAGGCGGATATTAAACAAAGGGGGCCGTTTGCGTATTAACGTTTGGTGCGACGGTATCAGCCAAACAGCCTTTAGCGGAGCGCCTGTGTAAATCGCATTCCAGCTGAGGATAAAGGATGGAGGGGGGTGTTTGTTTTAGAAGACATGTCTCCTGCATTGCTTCTTATTTACACTCCTGACCTCCCCTTTTTTGAGTCCCGATCATTTTAAATGAAAAGATAGCGGTGTTAAATCAAAATGCTAGCCCTGTGGAAATATTGATTTCCGCGCTTCACCAGAGTCACACGCCTCTAGTTATGGAGTCCACAAATTCAAAGAGCCTTTAATATAAGCCAAGAGAAATGAGAAAACAGGGATGCGAGGAAATATCGGTGCAGACAATAGGACTTATAATAAAACAGCGCACACCCCTCCTTTCCCCCTCACGCCACAGGTGACGCGTTCTCGGCAACTTTTACACTGTCATCTAAGCGAGAAAGTGGGAAAACACACATCTCGTTGACCTTTGAGAGCCGCGTGCTTTCGTCTTCGAGTTAATTCTCGCTGCACACAGGATTTCCGAGCTCGGTTGGGTGTGTCTCTTACCATTGTGATTAACACAATCGTTATTAAGAAGCTGCTGTGTGCACCCACGGACTCGGCGAACAAGGCGCGCTATTACACATAATCAGCGCAGGTGCTGTAATCTCGGCCCACTGTATCACTTGCCTCATAGCTGTTCTGTACAAACACTGCTGCACCTTTATACAGTAAACAATAAAATGAAAGTACTCTTTTAATTTTCTGATTTCAATATAATTACGTAAACGGATGATGTGATGCTGGATACGTCAATAAATTAAGCAAACGATCATAAGTATTTAAATGTAATCCACATTTTATAAAAGATGGTAAAAGGTTTTCCAAATGTCATCTGAAAGTCTTTATTTTAACCTTTTACAGAAAAAGCAAAAGTAGTCTCCATAAATGTCCAAGTCACATGGCACACATACAATTATAGGGCATGTAATCATCTTTTAGTAATTAATTACTTAAATTTAGTTTGCTCTGAGTATTTGCTTATATAAAATGTATTTATTGTTTTGTACAATTCTGAAAGTTTTTTAATCTTAATGCCAAAACAAAATTTTGCAAAACCCATTTAATCACTTTCAAACGAAATTCACTGTGTTGAGGTTTAATTAAGTTTTATGTGAATGTCAAATCTGAGCTTTATTTTCACTGCCCTCATTCAACATTGCATAATACTTATTTGCAATTTTAAATCAGCCTCTGGAATACCATTGAGGCTGTACTGAAGACCAAATTTAATGTACCCTAAACTAATTTGTCATAGTTATGTGCACCCAACGATCACCTCAGAAGTTCATTACTTATTTAATTAATTTTCCAGAATTGCTAATTCAGTCGAGGGTGACAGTGACCTGAGGTCTGCTGTAGGAACACCTGGGCTTGCATGCAGGAAGATGCCACTTCACCGGGACTGACAGTTTTTGGAGTGCAGATGGTGCCACCGCATGCTAGCCACGCAAGCAGAGCTGCGCCTGCAGTCAAACCAGCAGCATAGGGATGCAGCAGAGCCCAGCTGGTGCCTCGCAATAGATGCACTTCTGGAAACAGTGCACACGCCATATGCATTTGTGCAGTGTAAGCAGTGCATAAATCCGTGTGTTAAATGTGATTTGTTGAGCTCTGCTCATCAGATTTTCCCTGTCGTTGCTCTCCTTACAGCTCAGTTAGACACGGCGGCGTCGCTGCAGCCGTGTGGAACATCTGCAGTGCCCATCTGAGGATGATTCAATAACAGCCCACGACCAGCGAACGGGCGTCCAACCTGCCTGCCCCAGTTCCCTAACAGAGGGAAACGTGAGAAGAAATCAAACGGGCACAGTACGTGGGAAACAAGAGGCTAAAGTCAAGAGACTTCTGGGATACATAATTTAGGGAGGAGCTATTAGCCAGGGGACAAAAGGGGCTGCTTTCATTGGTTGGAGGAAATTATCTTCTAATGTCTTAACCAATCATACCCCTTTAAGATCTTATAATGGTGTGATTATAGTATAGCCCTGTTCTACTATTCTAACTACCAGAATACATTATATCTACGTCTATATTTTGAATACAAATCTAATACTACTGGAAGAGCTGAAGTTGTTATTACAGGCGAGAACAGTTATCTACTGCAGACATAGAACTACTACAAATTACATTGCCAGAGGCTGTATGCATTTACAGCCCTGTGTATTTACTGTCATGTGTATGTATTTACGCTGGAAATACACAAAGCCAGTAATTTGCAGAAAATATGAGAGAGAGAGAAATGAAGAAAAGAAAACAAGTGTCAAATGCACAACAGAATCTAGTGCAAATGACTGTGGCATGAAACGTCAGTGCAGTGCTGTTATTAACCTGAAGTTTAACACTGTTGTACATGTTGTCACATATGGCTGATTTACTTTGCAGGTGATAAACTTGCTCTCTGCATATAAAACAATTATCACACGCATCCAGGATACCAGAGAGTGAATGCAAATGAAGAAAAACATCAAATCGAACCAACATCAAATCGAACCAAAATGAAAAGGTTCTAATCTTGAAACTGAAATGTGGATCCCCGACAGCCATGTTTTCTACCCAAGTGACACAGGAATTACATGGTCTTTTTTAGGTGGTCAGGTGCTCTACAGCCATGAGAGGTCATTCAATAAAAGATTTACTGAGGAACATTCACCTTCTTGTGAGGTTCACTCTGGCTGCTTTGGAGAAGCTTGAGCTGCCTTCTTCTTTGTAATACCTTACATCAGTGCAAGATGCCCCCACGGAAGCCCTGCGTGCTCCAAAACCCTCCTTTATCTCCAGGCTAAAAGAACATCCTGTTGGGCACAGTTTAAAATGCACCATAAAGTAACTCTTGCTAAGAAATATGGGGCATTAACCAATTACTGCACCTCTGTGTTCTTCTTATAGTCATGCAGATGGGGACGTTCAAACAAGCATGTCAAGAGCAATTCAAAGAACAGAAACAGTAGAACAAACAAAGAGAAGAACATGGAGAATGCATGGAAACAAACACTGCTGCTCAGTCGCCTCTGCAGGGAAACACAAATCAATAACACATCAGGGGGGTGCAGAGACCGGCAAGCAGAAATACTAACTGAAACAAGCAACTCACTTCATAAGAGGCACCGCTGAGGGGCGGAGCTTCTAACAGCAAATCGGTATGAGGCCTCAGAGTGCCACGCCCATGACAACAGCTGGCCACATAATGTTACGTTTTCTTCTGCAGGTTAGATGTAGTTATTAAACATCTCTTTGTCCGGCCTCCAATCACAATAAGTTTGGCAACCTTAGCAAGGGTACTGCTGTCGTTATTCAGCCAGCACAAATGTAATGGAACTAGCAGTTTTTGCCACCACCAGCTCTAATAAACAGCAGAACATATTCTGTTAAAAATATTGGTTTTAAATGTGTGGTTACACACTAAATAAATACGTTCAGCCACGTTCAGCAATTCTGCACTAGAGAACCCTGACACTGCCGTTGGTGTCACAAATGGAAAACAATTTCTGTTGAGTGCAGGTGTTTAAAATACTGCCAAATGAATGGCAGAGCATCCAAAGTCCTTGCATGGAGAGGCCATTTTCATCGTAATTACAGCCCGTGGCACAAGCTCGAGTGAGACAGTGATTACATCTCACCTTCACCTGCTCTTTCAAACCAGACACGGTCCCGCCGTGTTTCCACTGGGGAAAGAAAGTGCATCGCTAAACGAACCGATTAAAAAGGAGATAACACACTAAAATCCCATTAAAAATCTATTAAAAATCCAAAATAAGTCCTAAACTCCCTGAGAGGAACTTCAGCAAGCTGGCATTTATAGGATTTACAGCTGCGTGACACCCACGGTGTGGACAGGCAGCGCACTCTGTGTGCTGAAGGACAGTACTTACAATCTAAAGGTTGCTTTGAAGTCTTAAAGTATGTTAAAGGATATCCTGTTGCTATACCATTAAGTACCCAGTTCCCACAGAACACATCTGCTAAATATTATTAAATGGAACAAATTATAAACAGTGTTAAAAACTCAATTAAGCAGCCTGTAAATCTAGGAGGGAAGATCAGCAGAAGGAATAAATGTAAATTTTTGTGTTTTCACAAGCATTCCCATATGCAGGTGAAGAACTCCCCTATTGTGATGCCAGCGGAAAGGAGACAGATCCACCAATCACAGAATTGTTCCAGGCACCGTACAGCATGGTGGTTATCTGGTGATACACACTGCACATGTGAGCTTCACCAGTATAGTAACGGCACCACACACGTGAGCTTCAGTAGTGCGGTAACACCCACCACACGTGAGCTTCAGTAGTGCGGTAACACCCACCACACATGTGAGCTTCAGTAGTGCGGTAACACCCACCACATGTGTGAGCTTCAGTAGTGCGGTAACACCCACCATACATGTGAGCTTCAGCAGTGCAGTAACACCCACCATACATGTGAGCTTCAGCAGTGCAGTAACACCCACCATACATGTGAGCTTCAGTAGTGCGATAACACCCACCACACACGAGCTTCAGTAGTGCGGTAACACCCACCACACATGTGAGCTTCAGTAGTGCGGTAACACCCACCACACATGTGAGCT
>JABJVR010000085.1:8680-20449 GCA_025773905.1 Chitala chitala
CTGTACATTACCAAATCCAGCACGCTGTGTTACACTCCATACCTGTACATTACCAAATCCAGCACGCTGTGTTACACTCCATACCTGTACATTACCAAATCCAGCACGCTGTAACACACTCCATACCTGTACATTACCAAATCCAGCACGGTGTGTTGCACTCCATACCTGTACATTACCAAATCCAGCACGCTGTAACACACTCCATACCTGTACATTACCAAATCCAGCACGCTGTAACACACTCCATACCTGTACATTACCAAATCCAGCATGCTGTAACACACTCCATACCTGTACATTACCAAATCCAGCACGCTGTGTTAAACTCCATACCTGTACATTACCAAATCCAGCACACTGTAACACACTCCATACCTGTACATTACCAAATCCAGCACGCTGTGTTACACTCCATACCTGTACATTACCAAATCCAGCACGCTGTAACACACTCCATATCTGTAGATTACTTATTGAAAGTTTAGTTTGCGGCTCTTTAGGCCAAATTAGAACCATAGGTGAGCAGTCGACTGTTTCTGGTTGAACAGCCTTGTTCACTTGGGAAAGATGCAAGATTGTGTACAACAGCCTGTAATGTTGGGGGGGCAGTAAGCTTGTTTCGCCTGTTGTTACTGATAGATCCAAATACCTAATAATGAAGCAGTCCGTCTTCTTCCTAGTTCCCCTCCACCCCCGGCATCAGGCCCCCAGTCAGCCACAGCTTGCAACCACATTTCATTACCTGCACATTCTCAAGGGAGGCCTCTGGGTGAGTGTGAAAAGTAACGCTGTGGGTGTACATGTGTGTGGCCTCCGGAACTGAGTTACCCCCCTCGACGGCTTTTCCTGTCACTCACACGTGCACCTTTGAAGCTGATAATATTTTCCCCACACTGTGACTTTGCTCCGCTCACAGCAGCGTCTCCTTACCTTCCACCCTGCTGTAACGATGCTGATGTTAGGAGGCCATGTCTCCTTCGCCTTGGCTCATATCCAGAGAGTCCTCGAGCTGCTCTCCTAATTCTGCATGGGCCAGATCTGCACCTCACTTTGCTCAGTGCATTTGTCAAACATGTACTGCCATAAAAATTCATTACTTTGTTACATTAATTACTAAACGGTAATTCAACATTGCCTGTCGTGTGCATATAATTGTACTCATCTTGTTTATCTTTTCAAAGAGGATTTGTTAAAGATGGCTGGGTACAATTTTATTTAAGGTATACTGTCCAGAAATTTTTTTGGTTAAGCAAAACACCTGTTGTTGACATTGTAATCTTAGGTTTTAATTACATATCGATAATTACATATTGACATGATGGTATTACACATTATCAAAACAGTGCCATGCCTATGTTTCATTTCTGCAAAACACTTATTTCCTGAAGTTTACCTGTACTCATCCAAAAGTGTAAGAGTCAGGTCACAGGAATTCATAACACAATGTACACAAAACAAAGAACTCTACATACTTCAGGTCTCACATGATGGTGATGGCAGCCTGTGCAAATGGGGGGGGGGGCTGGCCGTTCATGGTCTTCTAACAACCAAAACAGCCTTACCACAGGCTAATTAGATGTCTGAACACTGCAATTTTCATAAACGCTATTTAGGTGTCCTGAGGAGGCCTGTCTTGGTCTTTGCAGTTACTGCACCACAAACAGAATTTAAAAATGCACAATAACAAAAGGAAAGTTTTTTTCTGGTTTTACTTCAAGTCTCTTTGCAGTTATTTGAGTGGTGTGTTTGTGTGAGATGCTAATGACATTTGTTAAACTAAAACAACACAACAAAATAATAAATGTGAATTTTTCACATGCTAAGGAAATAATTTCTTACAAGCAATGTAGATGGTTAATATGAAGGTGATCCATTTGTCTGCTCACATGGTTTCTGCTAAGATATTAAACTGCTTTTTTTCCTCATCAGAATCTTACTTAACGGAAAATTCCCATTTCAGCGCGATCGCTGATACTGTTATTGTTTGATGACAGATGATCTGAAACCTGGAAATGAGCTGCAATTCTTTTTTTTAACCACCATGTAATTTTGGCTGCCTTTTTGCTCATTTGACAACCAACTCATAAGGAAGTACTGGAGTCCAACAGGAAAGGGGCAACCCCACCCCCTTCCCCAGTGAGAGAGCAATTTGGTAAACAGTGCATTCTGTTTGAGAGCTGGTAGAACACACTCCGGACCTCTGCTAAAGAATGCCCTCCATTCGAGCGCTTGGTTAGCACCGTGCTTTGTTCCTCAGCTGCTGAGCCGAGGGCATGGCGTCTCACACAGCGACTCGGTTCATTGGTGTTAATGTCACACGTGTAGGAACAGTGTGAACCAGAAAATATAAACCATGCCATTGTCGTGCCTGTGCGTGACAGCTTAAACCCTCACCTGTACAGGCACACGTGTACAGCCACACACACACACACACACACACACACACACACACACACACACACACAGTACCAAACAAATAACCTCATATGTGTTCATTCTTAAGTCACCACACGTATCATGTAATAACTATGAAAACAAGAAGATACATGTTTTCATAGTTATTACAGCACCAAATGTAGGGATTCCATACCCTCTGTGACATCACTAATATGACCCGGTCTCCTGCCAGGTGCAGGTGTGATCAGGTACGTGCTGCATCAGCATGAGCTGGCAGGTGGACCTGAACACAGACAGTGACTCGGACCCACACACTGAACAGGTGTTGTGGCAGTGATGAGGAACAGGTGGTTTGCGTTTTCATCATGGGCCCGAGGGCAAGAAAGCAGCCAGTGGTGGGAAGGCATCACAAACATCTGCGTTCAGCACATTTGTTGTGTAGCTTGCCTATGCTTCGATTCATTTGCGCATGTGGCTGAATTTGTGCATTACTGCAAACATGCAATTTACGGCAGATCAGTGAAGTGACACACTTTAAGCAGGGAGAGAAAGCACAGAGATAAACCGTGTCTGTTGCTCACACTGACCTTTCCCAACAACCTTTAGCACTGACACCCCCTCCCCCGCCTTCTCGGGGCAGCTTAAGCGCCTGGCTTTGGCACTGCGCTCTGGTGACTGTAACCGATTGCCTTTTACGGCGCGTGCATTGCCAGAGGTGTGGATGCATGCGATTTTCCCCGTGCATGCGTGCAGACACGTGAGCCTTCTTGGAAAGCACAGAAACGCACATGCCACATGTAAACACCGTTTTAAGGAAGTGCTCCAGGAAGTAAGTGTCTTTACAGGCAGCTTGTCCGTGTGCTTCCGTACAGCTTGAGGGCAGTAAACATATCTATTTGGCTGGTCCCCCCCCCAACTCGTAACACTTTGCAGATATGGAAAAAGCTTTATTATAACACACATCTGCACAGATGTGCTTGTAAAATTATCACTTTCATTTCCTGTTTTTGTTTCGCGTAAGTATTTATGTCAACATAAGTACTTACGCGAAACAGCAACAGACAGCACAGTATACCAGAAAGCTTGAGTCTCTTGTATGAAAAAAATATATTTTCATTAAATGCAGCTTATCTACGACAACAATGGGTTTATAGACTGCATTGCAATATTTGTTTAAAAATGAAAGAACAGTTTGCTGTGCTCTGTATGGATTAATGCTGAAGCACTTCACAGTTCATTACTTTGCACTTTCATGGCTGCACAAACAGTGGCCCTTTGGACCAGTTTTGTTTGTACTTCACGTTGTTTTGGATTGCATTTTATTTTCCAGACAAGGGTTTAGGGTGATCTTAGGAGTTGCACAGACTGAACCGGTGCTTGTTGACACAAGTTTGTTTAGGGAGAGGAAGAGGTGTAGAGAGGGGGAGGGGCCACATGAGTGGACGGGGACGGGGGGGCACGCACGGCCATATCCTGTGGAACAGAGCGTACCTTCGGTGGCACGCTTTTGGTGCGGACGCTGCTGTAGCGTCAGGGAGGCGACAGCCAGCAGACGTCCCACAGCGCTCTGTTGACAAGCAGATCTGGTTTGGAAACGAGGGCGCCGGAGTAAAGGCGGGAGGGAGGACAGGAGGGAGTGCAGCCAAGCGACTGAATCAACTTTCATTTTAGATCGAGGCTTTCACGTCTCTATAATTTTTGATAATGCAAAAGGTCCTATCCAAAAAAAAAAAGGTTTTTATCCATTGCATTTCAAATACTGCAAATGTACCACTGGGTCGAGTGTCAAAATATCACTCACTTTAAAACACGTCCCTAAAATGTGAGTTAACGAAAAATGCTCATGCTTAGATATGCACACGTGAGTACGTTGTTCAGATTCGTTTCAACTGCTGTCACAAGCCAAGTGACATGTTGTGGTATGTCACAAAAAGCCTGTGTCCGTTTGAAAACACGCTGTTCTCACGCATGCACGAGTCAATGCTTACATATTTAACGTTCCCGAAGGCCTAAATCAATCACGATGGAAAATGACATGATCACTGTTAAAGAATGCAATCGTAAATGCTGATTTTGTTAACGAGCCTGTTTCTTTATATGCATCAATAGCGGTGAAAAGTAGTTAATCAATAGTAATAATATTGTGAAGGGAATTCATTTACATGTGAAAGCGGCTCGGCATAAAAGGTAGAGTATCGGACTTGAACAATTCCGCTAATTCACTACACTGACATGATCAAAGAGCTATAGAACACCTTGCACGACCAAAGAAACGATCAAGTGGAAGCCGGTTAAGACGTATAAAACAGAAATAAAATGTCAGCGATTCAAAGACAACACAGTAGTTTAAACCCTCTTTCCCAACTTTTTCTTTTTTATGCTGCAGAAAAAACATCTCGCGGTTTAAGGGCTGTGTTCCGTAGGAAGGGAACCCTTGGAGCTGGTTCTCATTATGCCCTGTTTTGGTAACAGAATTAGAGGGGCCGCAGAGTTCCCTGAGAACAGCGCACTGTTTCCGCTGCTTTGCTCGGCTCCAGAACAGAGGGGGCTTCTCTTTTGGTGATGTCATATCACGGCACACACTTCGGACCCCAAGTTGCTCTAGGCAGTAATTGGCTGCGCGAGTCTGACTCGATGCATTCTCTCTGTCTTTTTTTTTTTCCTCCCCGTTTGCCTTTCATTTGACCCCCTCTACGTTTTCTTATTTAATTATTTTCAAAGGCTAGCAATAAGGGCTCTGGGACTAACCGTGCACTTTAAAAAGCCTTAGAAAATAATTTCATATCAATCCAGTGGTCCACATTTGTTACCAGAATAAATTTATCACGCTGTCAACTTTTTATACGTACAGCATAATTAATAACCTTTGTAGTCAAGTATAAGTAAATATGTCTATGCATGTTTTTGTTGATGGGGTGTTTTAAAGGGCTGTTATTTGATCTGTGTTGCGGATGAGTACTAATGCTAACGTTATGGAGGTGTACCTCCTGTAGTGATGCCTATCTCATGTGCTGGAAGTTGTTCAGACTTAACACGATGAACACAAAACCTGCACGCAGATTCAAATTCATCTGACTTGTGTAAAAACAAAATGCTATGAAATTGCATGCGTGTGTAGCTCGCCAGCAAACACACACGATCACAAGCTGGTGCACTTAAAGGTCCAGTGCTGGTGTTCTTATGGGTTGATGTTGTGAGGGATCATTTTAAATAAGACGAATCCAGGCGAAACAGACAGCTTTGGTTCCTCACCATAAAAAACATGGGAACTCCGTGTACTCTGCTCTTAGACTGGTGTGATCAAATTATAATGAGCTCTCGGTATGTTCCTCGGTAGCCACAGTAATACAGCTGCGCTAAACTTGCAGATTTACACTGGCAATAAACTTTATATAAATGAAGTCTTTCGGTAAATCGTTAATTGCACCTTTCAAAGTCTTGATTGTGTAAGAGTGTCTAGAAACAAAGAGTGACATTTTTATGTGGCGTCTCAACTTCTTGTGCTTGATGACCTTTCACCCACGCTTTGTTTTAGCACAACAGTGCTGACAGATACAGTCGGGTCACGTAAGGTCCAGCCGCCGTGGGATACTGCAGTTACGGCGCTTTTCATCCGCTCGAATCGTTTCCAGTCCTGAGCGTTGCCGCTGCCTTTGGTAATGACCTAACCCGTTGCTTCCTGCCAAGGAGAAGCCAAGCCCCATCGTTTGGAAACGCGAGCTTCTCTGCTTCGCTCATCCGTTAGTGGTGGGCGAGACGAGCCACAAAGGAAGGGTGTCGGGGCCGAGGGTGGGGAGAAGAGGACTGGGGCGGCGCGCTGCATGATCGCCGCTCTCCCTTCCCAGGAGGGAACGGCTGGCCGCCATTCAAGCAGGGCCGGGGCCAAAGAGGGGGCTGGCACGCTGCCATGCATTCAACAGCATCGCAGGAGTCGTTCACGTGTACGCTGCTTTAGTGGCGCTCAAGCCACACGGGGTTGCGAAACGCTCCGTCTCGGCGACTGACGCTGCAAGCATGCTGAGAAGCAGCGGCTTTTACTGTACTTTGTGTTTCACAACTAAGTTCGCAGAAACGTCATCCGTCACCGTGATTCACCCGCAGAAGGATGCACGCACGACTCCGTCACCACCCGGATCATACGGAGCGTCACGCTGAAGTCGGAAGCCCGTGTCTGCAGTAAACACATCGCTAATTCAAAAGACATATTGTAGCTTTCCGACTGGAAAGAACGTACTATCTGCCCTGTTTAAACACTTTAATGACAAGTGCCAATCATCACGTTTGTGCTTTGTGGCGACTGCTGTTTGATAAGAGAGGCTTTATTGCTTCCTGCACATTGCTGTCTTTTTTAAATATTGTTCCGTGTTAACTTTGTTTTTATTTGGCCCACCTATTTCACACTCCGTGCCATTCAAAGAGTGTTTACACGTCCCGTGGGAGACAGGAGATGCGAGGAACGTGATTGGCTGCGGCGGGGAGCGTGCGGGGGTGGGGGGGAATGGGAATGGGGGAAGGTGATTGGCTGTCGCGGGGAGCTTGCGAATGGTTGGGGGATCCGAGGGAGGCGATTGGCTGTCGGGCAGCTTGCGAGGGGGGGGGGCTGAGGGACGGTGCTCGGAAAGCAGGAAGCAGCGTGGGCAGCCCGTCCCGTCCCGTGGCTCAGCTGCGCTCCCGTGTCACCGCCTGCGTCACACGCCCGGGAGGGAGTTTTCCACTGACGAAAAGCGCGGCGCTGCGGAGCTCACGCAGTCAGACGGTGCGCGTCTCAGCCAGCAGCCACACAATAAGCGGCCAGTGTGCGCTATGTAAGCGTGCGGATTTAAACGCGTTAAGGGATTTCTTGTGTTTTTTCAAACTAATGGTGAAGGATTACGTGAAGTCCTGGTAAGTGGCTGGCGATACGTGTCCTGCGTGTCCTTTTATTTTTAAATTAAAGTCCCACTGCTGGACACTAGCCAAATAGTTTGAATGTTCTCTGCCTTATGTAAGTCGGACGGGACTTGCGGTTCTCTTTTTTTCCCTGACAGAGCTTTTGATTTGTGTAAAACTAAAATCGGGGGAAAGGGGCGAAGGTTTTCATTTTGTGTTGGACAGTATGCCCCTTCTTTAAGCACCTCCGTCTATGGACAAATCTCACTTAACGGAGTTCCCAGTGAATGAGTTTGAACTGTGTGTTTTTTCTTCTTCTCAGTTTTAGTATTAACTTTGACAATTGGCAGTGAATGGCAGCTGTGTGCGCAGTGTTAGGACTGCGATCTGAACATGTTCTCATTAGTAACCTGCGTTAGTTGCCGTAACAATATTGATCGCGACAACAAAGTCTAGGAGCGAGCAGTAATTAAGGCAGAGGGAGCGCGTGCCGCCCACTTCAGTGTGCTGTGATGCTACACGCATGCACTAGTTATTCACACTAAATATTACACTGTCAGTACAACAGTCCATCTTGGCTGTTCCGTACGCGAAGGTGGTGGTATTTACGGGCGCTGCTCAAATAATCAGAGGCTTTTGAAAATATGCATAACTATATACAGCGTGTGTGTATGTATGTATGTATGTATGTTTGTGTGTGTGTGTGTCTCGCCGATGCGTGGAAATGAAACTGATTCCGTTGCGATGTTTCTGCTGCTTGTTACAATAGCGACTCCCGAAGGGGCTTCAGCTGGAGTCGCGCAGCGCTCAGCTCCGCACAATGTTGTAATTGTAATTACCCGTAGTATAAATTCCGAGGGGGTGACGAGGTCATGCACGGCGAAGTTTGTTTCATCTGAATGTTTTAACCGCAGCTCTATGCAATGCATTGGTAACCTTTAATTTATGGCAGCTACATTTTAGTTAAAGTGGAGAGGAGATTAAAAATATTTGTTAGCGTTTAACTACTAATCGAAACCGCATATGTAGTGTGTCTATATAATGTATGCATTTTGTTAAATCGTGGATGCTACCTACATTTCTATATGTGGTATTTTGCGCACAAAGAACTTGCACATTTTCTACTCAAACAAAGGACAGTGGTTTAGGAACACGTTTGGGACTTGTGCGACTACCAAAATGTGTCATTTGTTGAAGGGACCCAGGCAAGAATTGGCGTGTCGTTCAGAAAGGAGTCAATTAGCCGAGCTGCCGGGGTCTGGATGTGTTCGATCTAATGATCCTTGACAAACACCGCTTCATGCGGGGACGTCCCCATTTATTTGATAACGGGGGGCACCGCACAGTCAGACGGCTGACACCGACCCCCCCGGCGAATTAAATGCTCTATTCTTATTAATTCTTTGGAATATAAGATCACTGTCATTGCTTCTGTTTTGGGAACACCGCTTGAATAATTCTGCACATCGTTTCCAGGCATTTAACTAACTTGGAGTGTAGCAGGGGACGGAGCTCGTGACCCCCCCCCCCCGGTTCATTTTAATACATTTTGTAGTTATTTCAAGGGTCGCGGTTAGCTGTACGCTGCCGACAGTGGATAGGTTCGAGTCTGTCAGGTGCAAATGAGGAATTGACCTCAGTTACATCTGACTGATGTTCTGAGTGCGGCTCTGGTGGTTTTCCCTGCGTTACACACCGCGCAGTTGCAGATGGGGTATTGATCACACCCAGACGCCGAGCCCTTTGGAGCCCGTCTCTGCTAAATGAGCTGACGTGACATGCTTCTGTAGCCCAGCGAGTGGCTGTTTCACGCAAAGTTGTGCGAGTCTAAATCGTAGCAGCGGGTCCTCTGGGCGTGCATAGGGGGATTCTGCGTGCTATGGCAACGTGTCGGTGGGAAAACTCTCCGAGCAAGTTTCTGCCTGTGGTCCAGAATCGGGGAAACGCCGAGCTGCTTACTCAGTGCTATAAATGTTTCCCACAGCTCTGGCTCTCTCTCTCTCTGACATCATTAACAAAGGATTTTCTTTCCTACAAACTCAATGATGCCTGTCGCCATGGGTGAGAAGAACTCCTCCTTTTCTGGGTGGGTGGGTGGGTGGGGGGGACAAACGCTCAGACTGTGGAGTCCAGGAATTTCTGGTAAAGTACCATTCCTACATGTGTGAGAGGGAGGACCGATAACGAAGCCCTACAGAGAGAGGATCATCCCTTGCTCTCAGTGTCATGCTCCTACGTCTCGCTTAATTTTCACACACTTGCACGTTCCTCCCCCTGCTGACGGAGTCGCGCGGGTGCATTGCTGTGTGTTCTTGGAGGTCACCCTCACTGCCGTGTCTGCTGTGCTCCCATTGCTGAGCCGCGATGCAGTAAGTCATCTGCCTTTTTTCTTTTTCCTAGCCGGGCACCACTGGTTAGCTGTGTTCCCAGATTGCCTGTGCTTTTGTGTGCTGGGGGGTGGGGGGGCTTTTGCCTTTCAGAGCCCCTGTAGCACTGGAGTCCATCTGCTTTGTTTTTCAGCATCTTTGCTGTACAGCTTGTCGGTGTGTGACCCTACACCCATGACCCAGACAGATTTCACCACCTCCCCCCAACCTGGGCTGCTTTTCTCCCCTGGGAGGGGCTCGGCATGTGTCAGAACAGTTGGTGGGGGTGGAAGGGGGTGAATCGCCATTCAGAAAGTTCAGGCTTGCAGAAAAGGTGGCAGGAGCTTCCTCCAGCTGCTGTGGACACTCCAGCTGAGGAACTCTGTGACCTCTTGTGACCGCGCTGACATTGGTGTATTTGGGCTTGCAAGGGGGGGCACGATTCTCTTGTGCCCTTTGGCGGGGTGTACTTTTGGAGTCCTGCAGTCCAAGCCAGTAGGCGGGCCCATTGACTTTGAAATGGACGACTCGCTGCCATAGTGTGGCGAGACAGATTTTGTTGTCTTTTCTCAGCCTGTGACTTCTTGCTGTCACGGCTGTGTTTTGAACTGAATTATAGGCACGTTAACTTTTAAGTCAAATTGCAATAAAAAAAAAAAAACAACGTTTACAGTTAAAGGCATCAGTCGTCTTTGTGCTCTTGTGTACTTAATAATAATAATAATAATAATAATAATAATAATAAAAAACCTAAAAGCAAAGGCCTCATTACTAGATGAAAAGCCCAATCCAAAGACTTCCTGGATGACTCTGACCTGTCCCCCCCAACAGCACGAACATGAGGCAGACAAAATAGGCACAAGCTGAAGTGTTGAACTTTAAGCACTAGGGATGAGGGACACTTGGCCTGGTGTCCCCTGTTCTCAGATCAGTAATGGCATTTCAGCAGTAACAAGACAAGCACATCTGGGTTAAATATTTGTTGCGTTGCCGTCAGAACGGTGGAAGCTCGGCGGCTGGAGCGGGATTCCTGTGGGCTTGAGCCATCACATTATTTATTTAGTCAAAGCCCCCCCCCCACCACCACCCTCTCATTTGGAATGAATGAGGGAAAGGAACAGAGGCCAAGGAACAGAATGTCTCATTGGCAAAGTGTACCATGACGGATTACGTGTTGGGGGGGACTTCACAAAGACACTCGCTGCTGCTACGCCACCTGGTGGTCAGTTTGGGAAACAAGCCCCTTATTGTTCGCACTGTTGTGATCTCTTCAGGTTGTGGTGGGATCGTGACAGGAATGAGCTCTGCCAGAGATATGTTTTAAAGCCATTGGTGAGGAACGTGAAATATAGGCTGTCGTAGCCGCACAGATCAGCGGTTCAATTTGACCGCGTAGATGTGTGGGCCTTCGTGCTGCTCCATACCTGGTCTTCTGAGCTGGGATTAGCCAGCCTGCAAACTCTGCTGTTGTTGCAGTAGTGTTGGGGAAAACCTGTTGTACCCTTAAGCTACCTCTATCATCACCGCAGACTGTCAGCTAAAGACAGGTGCTTAGCCAGGGTTACTCGGACACCTGAAACTTGGAGTCACCCAAGGTGACATTCTTACTGTCAGTCGTGGAAACAGGTGCTGGAGTCAGATCACTTATAGGTTCGCTTCTGTGACTTCATGCTTCTGTTGTTACCGTTTTTCTTTTCTATGAGAAGGTTGGAGAACTGTTTAACTGTTTGTTCATACTCTGGAACAATGTAAATGCATCTGAATGAGATGATGCATATTTAACCCCCGCGCTCCGTCTCTGCTGTAACATCCGTCTTCGTTTGCACCGGATTAAAACCTGATTTCGGCCAACCCGTCACTGACAATTTGGCAACGCTTCCATGCACGCTCTCTGCATCTTGCTCTAGTCTTTTTGCTGCATTTATTCAAAGTCTGTCCTATGTTTGTATATACTCTGAGGTCGCTTGAAATATGTCCCTGTCAACATGCCCTCCAATTGTGCCAAACTATAAAAATCATAGTGATTTCCCTTAATAATAAACACGATGCGCCTTGTAGTGGGGGGGGGGGGGGCGGGGGGGGGGGGGGGGGGGGGGGGGGGGGGGGGGGGGGGGGGGGGGGGGGGGGGGGGGGG
>JABJVR010000085.1:32886-43292 GCA_025773905.1 Chitala chitala
AATAGTTTGCCAATGTTCTTTAGAACACTGAAATGTGCTTTGCATTATTAGTACTGTTTTTGACAACTGCACTAATCGAGTTTGTACTGTAGGGCTGCATACTTTATTATATTGCTGCATTACCAGTTAATGATTACTTCCCATTTATACGCAAATGTTAAGAACGACAAGAGAATCACATAAAAATACATCATACACTGAAGCACTTTATCAGAACTTTGGCAAGATTGTATAAACCGATGACACTGTGTGTGTATGTATGTATGTATATATATATGTGTGTGTGTGTGTGTGCGCGCTTATACCGTACTGTTGCATGTCCAAGGACTCCACAAAGTAATAAGGATTAAGTAATTGTATCCAATTATTCCCTGCCATCATATACATAAGTATCTAAAGCATTCCATTCATCCGTTTTATAAATAACAGCATCAGCCGAAACACCTAATTAATTCATAAAAACACGTTATCTAGTGGTGTCAGCTCTCCTTTCCTGCAATGGATACACGCATCCCAGTGAGATGCAGTACTACATTTCCATCCATTACATCACACCTGTGTGCCCGTGAGGCCGCACAATCTCCCTGGCGCTGCCGCAGCTCCTGTCCCTTAAGCAGAGCGGCGATCGACACGCTGTGAGGTGTAACACTCTATTGCTTTGGTCTGGCACAATGAGTCCGACATTATGGCTTCGCAGGGCTGATGTATTTCTCATGCTCTGCATCGTACCGCGGTAAACTATGGGTTTGTCCCAGAGCTCGGACGCGCCGGCAGGAGGTTCGGATGGATACCATGTGCACGGGGTAATTATAGTACTTGCCCTTTGTAACTAGACGGGACAGTAACGGGGTGCCACTCAGCTTGCCCCTCACAAAGGCCTGCCCACACTGATGAGGTGGCACTTGCCACTTCGCTTTCAAAATATGAAGATTGCATTTCTAAGCAAACTAATGGCATACGAGAATACATGGACTTTAACGCGATTTTGGCAACTGTGCGCTTAATGGGACGCGGTTACGCTCCAAGTCTAATCACCGGTTCCGGCTCGCTTGTTATGGTGCCATCCGGGCGGTAACAGGAGCAGACGGTGCCAAGCATTACAGACTGGCTTAAGGTCATTTGTGGTGCCGCCGGTTCAGCAAAACCGGACACCTGTAATGTCGAGCTGCTTTAAAGCCCGCAAACCCTGCGTGGCCGTGCGCGGTCTCGCTGTGTGCGCGCATAGATAGGTAACGCGCATTATATGATGAACTGTGCCACCTCCACGGTGGCATCACGCACTCCAACACCAACCCTGCACACACGCACATTTATACCGTTTTGTAAAGGGATGTTACAGTGTTACACGATTACATTAATCAATTAACAGTTGAGAGCACGTGAAACATTTACATGTAACCGCAGGTTTATTGACGAGTCGTATTCATGTTCTCACGTGAAATATCCACTTCTGTTCTGGAAAGGTACAAGACGGTTCGCCTGCCGAAAAAGCTGGACTGGAGCCGTTTTTTGATTTTATCATATCAATTGGAAATGCTAGATTGGTGAGTGGCGTTTAATTAATTTACTTCATAAATGCTGGGTAAAAGGTTTTGCTTATGAGTGTCATTGTACAATAAAAGAACTCTACATTAACTGGTTTGTAATTGAGAATTCAGTTACTTGAATAACGCATGTAAAGGTCACTTCATGCCTAATGTCCCTTGTACTGTAAATAAAATTTTCTCCTGGTTAGTGGTGTTCAGAAGTAGGTTGTTTTCTTTCTTTAATTAACTAAAGTGTCCTTGTAGAATCAGGAGAATGACATGCTTAAGGACTTGCTTAAGGCCAACGTGGAGAAGCCAGTTAAGATGGAGGTGTACAGCATCAAGACCATGAGGCTTCGAGAGCTGGAAGTGGTCCCCAATAACATGTGGGGGGGCCAAGGCCTACTCGGGGCCAGCGTCCGTTTCTGCAGTTTCCAGGGAGCCAATGAAAACGTTTGGCACGTTCTGGTGGGTCAGCCACATCGCTTACAATATATATCTGCTTGCTTGTAAAAGTTTTTGACACCTTCAGTTGTTCCATGTTTATCACAGGGGTGTAATTTCTGTAGGGTTTTTAATGGTGCCATTAAGAAAAGGGATTCACTCCCATGTTCGTATGAGTCATGAAGTCAGCGATAGGAAACGCATTACACCAATGCATGTTTGATTTGTCTCTCCAGGATGTGGAATCGAATTCTCCAGCTGCATTAGCAGGCTTTCAGCCACACACAGACTACATCATTGGAGCTGATCAGGTGTTGCAAGATGTAAGGCTGATTCAGTATTCTCTGTACTATTTTTTTTTGGTACTTTGTTAATGCCAGAGGGATTTAACCCATGCCCCGCGGGGAGTGGTGGGCAGCTGGCAGGGCTAGTGCTGAGTGTCTTGGTCAAGGACACACCTGAGTGTGCTCGGATTTGAACTGGGACACTTCAGCATACAAGGCTGATGTTCTACCCCTTCATCTACTAAGGTGTCTAATTTGCATGGAGCTAAACTAAAACACGGTTTTTTTTTTTGGCAGTTTTAATGTTGTGGTGCCTTTTATAGCAACGTCGTGTATAGCCTAAGGATTCCTTTATGAGACGCACCAAACGGTGACACCAATGGGGTTTTCAAAGTCTTGTTTCATGGGTCTATTTAAGGTGCCGTATTGCATACATTGACCACATGGGGCTGCTATTGTCATCAATGAAAGCTGATGAAGTGCAGTGTGGAAATTTACTGTTTGGGGGGGAAAAAAACACACCAAAAAACTAAGATTTAACCACATGTCAGATCTACACAAAATGCCTAGTGGCCACAAAAGTGTTTTGTAAATATGCTCAGAGAACGTATTTCTTAAAAAGTATGGGCACGTTTTGTGCATTTACACATTTGGTCGTTATAATAAAGGGTAACACTTGTCCTCACGAACACTGAAATGAGTGTCTGTGTCGCCTTTGATACAAAATATCCCCAGCACACGCATGACCAGCGAGCCACGCATGTGCATGTGCATTAACTCTGGGTGCCGTGACTCTTTCACGACCTCTTTTAGTCGGAGGATTTCTTCTCGCTGATCGAGGCCCACGAGGGCAAACCCCTGAAGCTGCTGGTGTACAGCACCGAGACCGATCGCTGCAGGGAGGTGGTCGTTACCCCGAATGGAGCCTGGGGGGGGGAGGGCAGGTACAGTCACCTGTATTCACCTGTCGCGCACTACTGACTCGCATGCCATTCATCCGGCTGCCTCGAGGACGTAGAAGATAATTCCGATCTGTCTCCAGTCTAGGCTGTGGAATTGGGTACGGTTACTTGCATCGCATCCCAGGCCGGCCCTCTGCTGCAAACGTGAGCAAAACGTCATCTTCCTCTCCAACCCCAAGAGGAAGCCCCGCCCCTGAATTTCCAACCAATGGCTACACTGAGGTATGCTTGTGTTTTTTATTATAGTATAATTGAATTGTATTGTTAAAGATCTTCTTTCATTTGCTTCTGTGTAGCTCAGAACCACGCCTCCACAGGGGAAAGCCTGCCTGTGATTGGCCAGCCACTTTGCTGGAGGTGATGAGTCACCATGGCTTTGTTTACCTCACTCTGCTGCCAGGTTTCCTTGACAGCAGCCCCGGTGCAGCCAGAGCAGAGGGAAGGAAGCCCCGCCCATGAGCAGGTTGCCCTATCTCAGTTTTTCCAGGACACCCCACTGCCCCCACCCATCCAGAGAGTCATGGATCCAGGTATAGATGAAATTGGTACACACTTACAGAAGGGGCACATTTATGTAAACTAAAGAAGCAATTTACATTTTTGAAAAGGATTTAGTAAAAAAAAACCTGACGTGCTCAGTGTTTTTATGGACATGCTTACAATAAGTTATCATAATTAGTAACTAAAATGTGTGCTGCAGGTTTCTCCAACCTCTCTATCCCCCCTGTTACGGAGCTCTCTGACCTGGCTAAGAGGTTGGACCTGTCTGTCCCCTCTGTCGACATGACTGATATATCTGTGCTCTCGGAGGACAAAGACAGCGGAGACATCTCTGGAATTGGTAAGTGTGCCGGCCTCAGCTTCTACTCGTGATGTTCCGGCTCTTCGTGTGACGCACCTGCTTTTCCTGTGTCCCTTCTCCGGCATTAGAGGAGCTGGGGGTTGTTGAGTTCCCGTTGCCGGGCGACCAGGTGGAAGATGGGGCGGAGCAAGCAGAGGACTCCTCCCCTGGAGGTGATGTCATTCCTCAGGGTACAGATGTGCCCCTTCCCAACACAGTCAGGTCACCTGAGTTGTGTGTCAGTGTGACGCCCTCTGACCCAGGTGACCTTGATGCGCAAAGTGCCAGCGATATTGGGGTTAGTGCAGAGGTCGCGGCCTCGGACTTTCGGTAAGGGTGATGCTCGTCTCAGTTCTGACGTGCTTGGTCAGTGTCCAAGAACAAGGGGACACGCAAGGTCGTAATAAGGAAAGCACACAGAAAAACAATGTCAAACAGTCACTTCAGGGTAATCAACGAGCTTGAATTGGTGATGGTTTGGGGCTTTGCTTAAAGAAATTCTGCAGTGCAGTTTAAAACACAAAGGGCATTAAATATGTTTGATTTTAAAAATTATTTTAAAGAACAATTAAAAAAAAAAATAGCTAAGTAATTTCTTCAAAATGTAAAATATTTGTAATTGCATACGTAATTGAATTTAAAAGAAAATGTAATGGGGCTGCATGGAAATGCACTCATTAAAAATGTGGTTTTAGCTTTTAATTACATAAACACTAATGGAATATGGCATGAATCACTAGTTTAACTGAATGTCACTTACAGATTTAAGTAAATTTTCTTTAGTCTAGACTGTGGTAAATGCTGATGTTTTACTACAGAGACTTTGGCGTGACTTGACGCGGCAGTAGAAGCCTTACTTGTGTACCTCACTTTTGGAAACCCAAAGATCTAACACTAAACAGATGACTTGCGTTAAGTCAGTCTTCACAACCTCCAGAGAAAGGATTTTCCTTTCATTATTGTCAAACTTTGAATTAACTGCGGGAAGACATTTTAAATGTTGATTGTTAGGGTTTTAAATTTAATGTCAGTGCAGATGCTTTGCATTATGGTAGGTTTCATTAAACAATCGCTGTGTAGGGAGGGGGTGCTTCAGTGCTGTGTGTATACAGGTAGTCCACGGCTTACGATGGAGATCATGACATGGCCAAAACAGAAAAAACACGTGCTCTAACACAAGACAACTGAGATCTGTCAATCGCTGGCGAGAGCGAGGCATCTCACAAGGGGGGAGACGCGTACATCCCGGCAGCGTCCCAACGTATCGTACCGCGTACGCTGCTGTTTGCCTGCCGCGAAACTTATATTTGTACAATTTTGCGTACTGCTATCGTTGTCATAAGATCGAAAAATCGTAAATTGAACCATCGTAACTCGGGGACCGTCTGTGTGCAGAATGCATGTAAACACACACACACACACGTGTAAACACCACATGCTGTGGCGGCCCCTGCTGGATTCCATGTCATTGTTTTGGCTATGCAACTGGAAAAGGACGGAACAGTTATGCCATGTGGAGAGGATGCTTTTTTCTGTTACGCTTCATATTTGACCCAGCAGGAGACGTGAAAGTTAACGGGTATGGTTTCATGAATGTAGCTGTAATTTGTGGAGGGGGGTGTGCTGATTTTTTGCCTGTATTTTTTATCTTGTAGTAGTTTCAAAAACCAGTACTTTGAAGTTGAACTGATCAAATTACCTTTTTATTGAAAGCATCTAATTTTTGCGGGGTGAGGTGTGGATTATTTTAATGTTTCTCCTGATTACGAATGAACTTTAAATGGTAGTGGATGAATTTTTTTTTTTTTTTTAAATACAAAGCTACACTGGAAATAAAATGATTTAAAGTCCATAACACGGTGCGTGTTTTGTCCAGTGTTTCGAGGCTACTGAACACACACGCATGTCTGGAAGGTGCCACTTCGCCTGCTACAAGAAACCTGATATTTAGGGCGCACTGTGCATTTATAAACCTGCCCTTAACACTTCCACGTAAGGCTCACACATGCATATTCTGTACGGGATTAACAGATGAGGAACAAAGGGGAAAATGTCTCATTTTATTATGGCCAATTTATTAAGCAATATTTAAACCAAAATATGCTACATATATAGTTACAACCAACAGGAGATAAATATTACAGGGGTTACGGCATTGTGCATAATCTGAACCCCCCCCCCCCCCATATACAGCGTTTACTAGATGTCTGATTCCGTTAACTTTATTTTCTGGATCGGACAATTTAAATATAATACAGGCGCCGTGATGAATACCAAGGCCAGCGCACCCTGTTCCTGGAGCACCCTGTTGATTTCTGGGTAATTTTTTTCTGTTCCTGTGTTGCACATTGTCACTTGCACTGATTTAGCAAAATAACATGTTAACAGATTTCTACAGTGAAAGGGGACTGGGGGGGCACTCCAGGACTAGACGTTAAACTAAACACAATGCCAATGGTCACTATATACATCTTAATTCACAGAGTTACAGGTAAAATCAAATCAGGCTGCATCGTGGGGACACCACACACACGCTCACACACATGGAGACAGACCATCTGCCCAGACCATTCAATACAGGCTGTAACTACTGGAGACATACACAAGTATTGGCATATCCATGTCAATAAAAAAAAAAAAAGTGCAACTTTTTTTTCTTACCTCAGCTTCAGCTCGATATAAAGTCATGACAGTACGTGAAGGTTTTTGGAAAATACTCTTTTCTTAATCCCCAGACAGTCATGTTAATATGTTCAGACTCATCCTGGCAGGTTAGAAAACCAAACCTTTCTGGCAAAAAAAAAAAAAAAAAAAAAATTGACGAGTCACAGGGAAACGAGAATCAATGTTGTTACGTTACTGCGTGTCAGTAATGTCCACCGGGGCCGATTTGTGATTGTTTTTTATGTCCTGCTGAAGGATACAGTCCCCAAAACCACAGACACACAGCAGAGACCTGAAAACAAGCGTGTTTTGGAATGTACGGTGGGGGGAGAAAAACAGGCAGTTTACTGTTAACATCACAAAGCATCATAAAAAAAAAAAAACCTGCAACGTGGCACTCCGCAATATAAACAAGCCCCCTCCAACAAAAACTGATTACACAGAGGGAAAAAAATGGAACGCAAATAAAAAAGTTGGAGTCTTGAATATATCCCAGGCGTCTTTAAATTAATCCACCATACACAGCACAACAGACCCCATACCCAACTGGGTCACGGCCAAACTGGAGGGCGGGCGAATGATCTGGGGAAGACTCTCTACGACGTTCCTATGTTACAGAATGAGAAACTATATTCCCCTGGAGCATAAGATGTTGCGCTGGGTCTGGCCATTGGGAGAGACAGCTAACACGTGGTCAAACAGGACCCCCCCACCCACAGTACTACCATTCTGGGAACCAGTGGGGCGAGTCAGGACGTCCCAGGCTGGCGGCGGAAGCTCGAGGCAGGCGTCCAGTCGCCGCGCCCCAGGCTCACGTGGACTTCTGTCTGTAGTGGAGCGTCAGGTCACCCCCACTCTTCCAGATGAAGTGCTTCACCGTCCGGAGGTCCATGTTAGGGTCGAGAACCTGCGGGAGTGGGGGAGGGCATGGTGTTTGCACGCCGTCATGCCAAGGGGATAGCGCGGCAGGTGCGGCTCTGGACAGAGATGCTGGGGGGGGGGGGGTCTGAGGAACACGCACCTGGTCCTGACACAGCAGCTCAATCTTCTCCTCAGCTAGCACGGCCATGTCCTCCTCCTTCTCCTGCTCGCCGGGCTTGTCGTTGGTGGACGAGCTGGTTGTCTGAGACTCGTTGTCCAGGTTGATGATCTTCTCATAGACGTGCTCCATCACCTTGCGTACCTGCAGCATGTCGCTGGCGGACAGCCGGTCCCTGGCAACAGCAGGAGAGGCTGCTTCTTAGCAACTGCTTGGTAACAGTGTCGCAAACGCCACCCTTCACCTGAGTGTTGCGGCTTATTATACCGGGAATAGATAAAAGATAAAAAAAAAAAAAACAGCAGGAACAGAGAAACCCAGTTCTGCAAACTGTAACACCTGTATTTCCTTCTTACAAAAAGAACTGTAAGTACCAGCAATGATACCTGACAGGACACTAATCAGTTAACTTCGTAATGCAAAATCATTAACATCACAGCGTCACGCGAATGGAAACGGGAAACGGAACGACGTACTTCTTTAGCGTTTTTGCTCCAGAAGAGGAGTGGGGTTGGAGGTAGAATGGAATTTTGTTAAATTTAGGCATGTTTTTCTGGAAAGAAAGAAAAAAGCATGTCACGTTACACAATGACAAATCTGCGTCTAATTTATGAATTTAAAAACTCCAAACACCGCGTTTTGACTTTATTTTCCAAAGACAAGCAGAGAAATTCTTAAAAGGTACCCAACTCAAAAGCATTAGGAAATTCACTACAGTTAATCACAGTAATTACTTAATATTTCATGATTAGCTTAATTTTTTTCCTGCAAATAGTGTTAGAAACCCCAAGGTTGACGGGTTCTTGTTTCATGCAACGCCTCTCTAAAAGCGAACTGTGGCGGACACGGCGTGACAGAGCGGACGGGCAAACACTTACATCCACGGTGATGTCGATGACCCACTGTGGAACGGTCTCATTGAGCAGCATGGATTCCGTCTCTCCGCCTGAGTCGCGGCACAGCAACCTGCAGAGGGGTGACCGCGGTTACAGCAGCCTGTGACAGGGGCACTGTTTCTGTGCCGTTCTGCTGACCAGACACATACCTGAAGAGAGTCCTGCCTCCTGCCTCGCCGAAGATAACCGGTGTGTGTGGCGGGACCTGGAAATAGCCGTTACCTTTCTGTATTCGGTTTTCTTGCTCCCCATTAACTGAGGAAGGAAACAGAGAAGCTCAATGCCTGAGGATCTCACACACACACACACACACACCTGAGAAAATCCATTGGAAATTATCTCAGGTTAGGATGTTGATGGACATGCAAGTATTGTACTGAAGTGTGAACATGGCACCGTGTGATCAGCGGAGGCGGCGCCTTACCGTGGTTGACCTCGTTCTCGTCTTCATCCATCGGGTTTATGTGTGTCCTTGGCCAGTACTCGAGCAGAGCCTGGAGCAGCAAGCCACCCAGATTCACTAAGAACAAACACAGAGACAGAGTTTCACTCTCTCAGGGTCTCGCCACGTCTGCTCTCCCTCGCTCAGCGCCTGACAAACCGCAAACGCTTTAACGGCGTCGCAAAAAAAAAAACCAAGGAAACAAGAGGTTCTGAGTAACGACGAGGGTGCAGAAACTTACGCTTCGGGTCAGAACCATCCGGACTTGTGAATCCGGCGTCTTTTGCGGACACCCAGGCAGCAAAACAGTCACTTTCATCCAAAGTGATTGTCAGCATCTAGCAGATAAGAAGAAATTGAGGACCATCAAGGAACAGGCATAAGCAAGAACAGAAACATCAGTCTTATAAAAGTGAAAACTGAGGACCACAATTACACAGTTCTGTCCTCCTCTGTCTTAAGGAGGCATCACCACAATTACACAGTTCTGTCCTCCTCTGTCTGAAGGAGGCATCACCACAATTACACAGTTCTGTCCTCCTCTGTCTGAAGGAGGCATCACCACAATTACACAGTTCTGTCCTCCTCCGTCTGAAGGAGGCATCACCACAATTATACAGTTCTGTCCTCCTCCGTCTGAAGGAGGTATCACTATATGGAGACCAATGTACGCACTCCATGTCTTCACAGTGGATTATTAATATTAAAAACATTTTAAAAATCCCCCCCCCCCAACACATTTCAAGTAAGATTTTGCTTAGTGAAGGAGGTCTGTTCGGTAACTTACGCCTGTTTTTAGATCCACGGAGAACCAGTTTGGAACATAAACCATCTTGAAGCGCTTTTTGATTTCTTCGTCGAATTCAACCTTGCCCAGATCTTCGCCTTTGCATGCCTTGAAGCATTTGAAATGTCAGAACACGTCCCGTCTACTGTAGACAAGCACCCAAAGGCATGGCGATTACAAGAAAGGAGGGAACCGGAGGACACCGACCTTTAGCACGTCCCAGTACGCCACGTTGTTATTGGTGTCCTTCGTAAGTATGTGCCTCTTGTCGTTCAGTATGTGACACTGGATGATACTGGCTCCGCCTGCCGAGTGACAAAACGGAAAAGGTCTTCCTGAACATCCGACGTCTCGGCTCAAATGGTAGATGCGCCAATGAAACCGTACACAAGAGCAGAGGTGCTGCAGAAATATTCAGACCAAGTTCAGCTACGTTTAGCTGATATGTACCGTTTGCCGGGGGGAGGGGGGGACGCCGCTTGCTTTAAACGTGAGATGAGCACAATGCGTACGTCACTTTG
>JABJVR010000085.1:47692-68369 GCA_025773905.1 Chitala chitala
TCAACCCGCCCCCACCCGCCGCGGGCCCCCACAAATCCCCCCCCCCCGCCCCCCCCCGTTCCGCGGCTCGCTCCCGGGGGCGGGGGGGCGGGGGGCAAGCAGCTTGCTTTAAACTTGATATGAGCACCATGCGTACGTCACTTTGAGCCTTTCGTGGAACACATTCGGCTTTAAGTATAATCATGGTGCGCACTTTGGACAGAGACTTCACTATGTTAACTTCATTAAGCCTCACTTGTAATGCCCACTTGGTGTTCGCCTATAGTAAAGTATTGAAAATTAAAAGCAGGTAACTAACATCCTTTTTTAATACTGGGTGTAACATTCTACGTACAGCAGTGAGCACGTGAAGAATTTATAAACACACACACACACACACGTCAGCAGAACTAACTGACCTGTCTGCCACCTCAGCTTTTCCGAGGGCTAACAGCACATATTCTCTGTAAAAGCTAATGGGGTTTAAGAGAGACCTGTGGGAAACACAGAGGTGTCTGTGGACTTAACAAATCGCTGCATGCTTAACGCCTGCACTCTGGTCTCTGCAGAAGCATCACTTAATGGACGTCCCGCCTAAACGGCTGAAACCTTGGTGGACTGGCGGCAGAGGCGTGAGAGTTGGCAAACGTCACCAACTTAAGCGCTTTTTCTCTTACACACTACGGTCTTTCGGTTTGCTGTGAGGCAAAGGTGTGTGTTCTGGTGCCGCCCCCCCCCCCCCCAATTCTTCCAAAACAAGCCAAGCTTTTTTGCTAAACTGGGCCGCGTTTGCAGCTACTTCACGGAAGGCCGAGTTTGCACCCTCCGGACTCTCACAGAGACACAGCTCTGAATTACAGTTGCTTTTCAGCTCCAGTTCAAGCCCCAACTAACATTGCAAACCTGGCAACCGGACACAGCAATCGGATTGGACGACCACCCAGGGGGAGGGGTCGGAGCGTGCAAGGGCCAATGAGGGGACTGCTCACCTTTGATGACCTGTTCGGGCTGTGTGCACAAAGGTGTCATTGGAGTGCTGCAGTCGTTGTCATAGTCACCTGACGCTCTGAAGTTGTGAATGCCCTTTAGCGACTGCAAAGGAAAACACAGGCAGCGCTGTGTTACACGAGGGACACGTGTGCAAACTGTGCTATACGTGACAGAAACACAGTGCCTGGAGTCGCCCGTTAACCGAACCAGACATGCCGTGCTCCATTTAGTCAGGCCGGATCCAACCCGATTAAATCTGCTTGCTCACAAAAAAGCACTCAGAATAGAAGAGCAAGCAGCCTTACTGTGGAAAATCTGTCAAAGTCAGCCAGTGGATTCTAGTAAATGCCAAATCTGCAGGCAGGAAAAAGGCGGGACTCCACACACATCGCCATGGCGATGGGCACCATCAGCAACAGCTGCTTACCCACTTATTCACGGAGGATTTGGTTGAGGAGACCCATATCGCCGGAGGAGGGTCAGCTGACCGGTCCAGCTCCATCTGTGACACCGAATCACACGAGAGGTGATGTGACTGACAGTGTTGTGCGTGACGGACGGCAACAACATGCGGGCTAAGCAGAAAAACACCCTACGTTAAGCAGAATGAACTGAGACCCATTAACCTTTCTGAGATGCACTAAAAAGGTTGTTATAATATAAACTCATAACTTATTCATGCTAAAAACGATCCATTAACTGTGTATCGCCTGAGATATTCAGTGCCAGCGATCAATCCGTCCCATGACGGACATATTAGAAGCAGCCTAACGATGGCAGATGGGTTATTAACCGAGTCTCTATCTGCCTGACCATCAGGCGATGTCTGACACAAAGCCGTCCAGTAAACCTCTGCTGCTCTTGCAGTATCTGAGATGAAACAATCTACTGCCACTCTCATTACTGCCCACTTAAAAAAAAAAAAACCCCATGTCATGGATGGACAGAGGTCTACACACAGCCTTCTCTATCCTCGAGTCGCCAAATTAGGCATGTCTAATGCTCTCAAAAAAATAAGCATCTGTGAATCAGTCTTGCTTGTCTGTGCTCCACTTAAAACAGAAACACAGTCAGTCTGATGGCTCCGAACGTCCTTGAGCACTAATAACCAAGTGTGTTCATTTCCCCGTGCTGGCCTTGAGGTCCGGCCGTAACGGAGCACTTATTTGGGAAAATGACTTTAGGTGACGTGCAGGTGAGGGCAGAAGTGCACCGCAAGCAGGACACGTGACAGGTCCGTGTAGTCCCCTTCCACACCACCCCCCCTCCTTCCACCCCACCTTGAGGACGGGGGCCTTCTCCTCGCAGATGAGCACGCGGATGTCGGGGTTGCGCAGGTCTGTGCAGTACACCTTCCGGTCGCGGCCCCCGGAGTAGACGTGGGTAAAGGCCTCGTTGGCCTGTAGCGCCCACACGCCCTCGTCGTGAACTCGGTAGGTGGCGATGCACCTCTGCTGGCCCAGGGACCACAGGCGGATTGTCCCGTCCGAGCTGCCGGACAGGCACTGCGTGGCAGATGAGCACCGGTGAAAAACATTAATAAATTTGGCCCCTTAGATTAGCACAACCAAATCAGCATCAACAGGGCATTAGACAGCAAGCAAATATTGGGGAAAAAATAACCATCTCACCTTAATTCATGAAATAAGAAAAATCTGAATAAGAACTGACCGGCAGCTATTCGATTATTTGACATTTCAATGTATAACTTATCAGAAAAAGCCCTCTCAAACAGAGCAAAAACTGAACACGCCCAATACAAGTGTTTCTTTCCAAAGGAGTCCGCCGCTTCCCTGAGAGAACAACTGCAGGACACAGTTCAAAGTGCAAAGGTCCCAGTGCCTGAAATAGCTTCGCCTTGAAACGTTTCTTAGCAGCCAACAGAGATGTCATGCTAACGATTAGGAGCGTTTGGAGCGTACGGTCTGATACACGATCCCTGTATCAGTACATATGATCGTTCATTATTAATTGCAGAAAAACATTTATGACCACAGCACTAATGTATGGCGGTAAATGTCAGCAGGCGCCGAGGGACTGCCCTGGCCCAAGTCCACAAGTCTTGAGCGTCTTACCTGAGTGCCGTCCCTGTTTAACAGTAAGGACTTGACGTTGTCTGTGTGCCCCTTCAGTTTCATCAGTTTTGCGCAGGTACGAGGGTCCCACACTCTGAGCACCTGAACAACAGGACAACACAAAACACACTGATCAAGGCCTTTTTATGTGCTTCAAGCTCTGCGGTCTTCAGCTGAGGCAGACAGACTCGCCTGGGGCACTGCGTCTTTAGTATTCAAAGTGAAAGCATCAGCCAGGGACCATGAAAAGCCATTTACAGCTGCTTCTACACCAGGAGCAAAGGAGGACTAAATTGTAGTATTTACATTGTAGCGCTTCTTACAGTGAAAGTCTCAGTAAGTACAGGTTTATTCTGTAATGTCAGCGTGCCCAGGAGGGGCTGGGCAGCCACTCAGCCTTGGGCCCCCAGGAGGGTTGCTTTTCTCCACACTGTGGAGTTTTTGGTTCCTCTCCTCTGCTGTTGTCTGGCTTCATTTGTATTCATTTCTACTGCTTACTCTTTCATATCTGCAGTTTCTTTCTTTAAAGTGCTTTGAGGCACATTGTTGTAAAAGGCGCTATATAAAAATAAACTGAACTGAATTGAAACGTGCTACCCACCCCACCTGAAGCATGGGCTTTTTCATGAAAAACACTTTGCCTCCAGTTGGAGGGGGTAGTAACACACAAGTAAAATTTATTCTGTATTTCAGAAGAAGGCGGACAATGATGCGTCTCTATGGTCAAGAACACTGACACAACGTGAAGACAGAAGAGCAGGATCCCAACAGAACCACACAAGTTGGGTCCAGCTGGAACATTCAACGGCCCTCGCCTGAACAGGCTCCTTTAACAATAAAAAGGGGAGCGAGACATTTCACAGTGTCATCCCACCGACATTCAGCCAATTTAATTACGTGGTAAAAGCCCGTACAGTCACGTTAACGCGCGCTGACGAGCAGCGAGGTGATCAATGCCTGCTGGGTAAATACGTGTATATTATCAACCAATGGATATATAGATCTCCCTTCTATTCTCCTCAGATCAAATCAATGTCGAGCTGAAAACTGAGTCAAGGAAAACAAAGTAGGTATGGGAGTAACCGTCGGGACGGCACCAAGACACGGCAACAGAGCAAATTGAACGCAAATGTAAAGTACGAAAAACAACATCGATTGCATCGTCCATACAGGCAGCTCTGAAATGTCATCATGTGAGGGGTTTGGGAATGGGATAACGCAGCACTATCAAACACACCGGCTCCCTGCATCTTCAGCTCTGCTCTGGGTTGCTCCATACATTGTGTCACCAACAACAGAAACTGGATGCCAGACATCTGACTGGACCTACAAACAGGCCAAACCTGGACACCTACGCAACAATGACTGTTGGTGTACCTTCTTTTCGAATAAATGTCGTGCGCGGCGTAAAATGGTCACCAATACCGACACCCAACCGGGAAAAATGCTGAACGCTCAAAGATGGAGCAGAGACCAGAGCTCTGTAACGCTGGGCTGCCATGTTTACTGTGTTCATGACCAGAGTTTTTACGCATCAGAATCAAGCACCAATCTAGGACACCTTCTTCAGACAAACTAATTTATCCTTTTTAACAGTACGATCACAGGTGAACAGACAGGTAACATAACGAAAACACCAGTAACGCAATTCCTGTTATTTCAGCAGCTTTTGTTAGTGTGAAGATGCCCCCACATGTTAAAGCTGTCAGTTCTGAGCACAGAAAGAGAAACGCACACCCATTATGGGACGAGTACTGTATGACGTGCGAAGATGACCGACCTTTTCGGTGGATCCAGACACGATGACCGTCCCCATGTGATTCATGGCTAGGCTGTAGATGGAGTCCTTGTTTCCGCTCAGAGAAGAAGCTGTCACAGAGGTAAAACTTCAGTCAGAAGGAACTACAAGACACCCCTCCAAAACACAGCCATCCCCACCCCACCCAAAGCGCATGCTAGCAACTCAAAGTCACACACAAAACGCACATTCATCAGTCACGTATTTTTCCCCAGTAAATACCGCTCACACATATGCCCTAAGACTTTCCATTTGATGCATCTCCCTGACAATGGAGACAAGCACATAAAGTTTAAAACACGATGACCGTTCGTGCGGTGCTGTGTATCCTCAGGGTCAGCCGACACCTGTTCAAAGATGCGCTAAACGCTACTCACTGGTGACAGTGTTGTTGGAGGCTGTAAGCGCTGTCAGTGTGTTCACATCCCACAGAAAGATCTGTCTGTCCAGGCCGGCCGACGCCACCAGCTCCTTATCTTTTGCATATGCTAGGGCTTTCACATAGTCCTGCACAAAAATAAATAAATCGGCACACTGCTCAAAATCTCCCCTCTCAGAAATATTAATTAGGCTACAAAAACCTTGTGTTCCAAGGTAAAATGTATTCCAAACATCCCTACTGTAAAGTGTTGAATAACACATCCATTTGGCATTTAGCACAGCCTTCCTTTAGCCACCTGCAACACGCGTGCATCGAGTGCCGTTCTTTAAGGCATCTATGAACATCCTAATTCACTTCAAACACTTCGCACAGCAAAACCTCTGCACAAACCCCTACATGCCCAGCCGAACTGCGCCCTGAACAATTTCCACCTCCAGTTAGCATTCTAATCCGTGTAAAATGCTGACCATCACGACAACGTCACAAAAAGCCAGCAGGAGGCGCCAGCTGCAGCTCGTTACCTTATGAGTCCGCAACGTAGACATACAGAATCCCTTGTGTGCATTCCACACTTTCACGGTCGTGTCTGACGACGCAGAGATCACTGTAACACACAGAAGCAGCCGTGTCAGCGGCTGAGGAACAAGCTGAAAGTGTGAACGGTGTGAAGAAAATTCTTCACAGCTTTAAAATTCCCAGTCAAACTCACGTGTCTTTCCATTGCAGCAGAGGACAATGTCGTTAACCCAGTCTGTGTGATGCTCCATTGACGCTATGTATGGATCCTGCTGCAACAGGATCAGAGAAAGGCGAAAACCACATTATTGCCAATAAATCACTTTCACCTGTTCGCCGAATACATCGACAGACAGAAACGCGAGAATTTTCATTGTTACTTTTGTGAAAGGGTCCTTCAGCTGATGTTTAAACGATGACCAGCGGTTAAATGTGGGTTATTTAAGGTCGTAATGACACCTGAAGAGTGGAATGCGAGTCACATTCACAGAAGGACATGGCCAGATGGTCACCTTGTGCTGGTTGACGTTCCATATCCTGATGATGGAGTCCCGTCCGGCGGTGAAAAGGCGGTTCAGGGCTGGGTCCAGCTGCAGCGCGTTCACCCCGTTACGATTGTACTTCTCCACTTCGTCTCGTATGACATACGACACCTGGGGAGGAACGAGACTGCCGGAGGTCAACTGCAAATCCACGCAGGTTTCACTGTGCAAATTACAGACGTCAGCAGACCATTTCTCCAAACTCCATTCTACAGTATCACTGAAATTAACAAAAACCCGCGTATGTGGATCCTGTTAAGTAAAAGCTCCAGAAGACGCACAAACAGGGCAATAATGTTAAAGACAGGAGTTGATAAGATAACTGAATGATTACAATAAGCTTCTAGCAACAATCAGAAACCATCTGAAATTATACATGGCACTTTAATAAATGCAAAACACAGTATTGTAACATTTCAGCAAGAAATCATAATAATCGGCTTTTATCATCATTGTAGACATATACCTGCCATAATGAAATTTGCTCTCTGCATTAAGCCCAATTCCCCTGGTGGGCTGAAGCAGCGGGCATCCACATGCGGTACCTGGGAACCTAGTGCTGAGTGTCTTACTGAAGGGCATGCGTGGCATCTGGGACAGAATTTGAACCGGGACACTTCTACCTACGAGCCTGATGCACTACCCATTGAGCTACCAGGCCACCTGTCTGGATTACCGGGCAACTGAATTTTTGCAATTTATGCAGTGCCTAGATTAAATTATAACTCTTTAATTTTGCAAAACAAAATTAAGAAGCATATTCCTATGTCATCTAAATCTTATTTAAAAAGTCAAATGTGTCCCTCACTTGTCCAAAATAATAATAAACGGCCCACCAAAATATAAGCAAAAGTGTCACATCTGTAGGTGACCTGTATGCTTTTAGTGATGATACATTCATGAAAAAATAGACCAAATGTAATGATCATATACTAATGTTGTATTAACGTAATACCCGTGAAATAGAAAATCCTGGGTTTGAGTCCTGAATTAACTTTTGATCAATGAATCGCATTTTAAAGAAATTTCACAGCCATGTGATTAAGCAAATTTGCGACACTTGTTTATTCTGAAATTGCACGTTGTAACAAAACGAACTTCGTAAATTGGAGTGTCTGCAGACAAAGCGCAGCACACGACAATCTCCTGTGACTGTCACGTGACCGACGACGTTTAACATTATCCAGCTTATCAGGGGTTGTGCTGTGATCCCACTGGAAATGTAGAACTAAACACTCTCACGTTTACCCTGAAACTGTGAAGAAACCAAGCCGAAATTTTAAAAGGAAATAAAATAAATTGCTTGCAAATCAGCCGTGTAATGCTAAAACCAAACGGGCGATAATGTCAGACACCCACGTAAGAGGACGCGTAAAGCAATGCAAAACGATAAAAGAAACCTAAAACGAAAATTTACACCTGTTGTAATTAAGCGCTACTTTAGTTGGCTAATCGATGTACTTAGCAAGGAAAGCTAAGACCGTTTGTAGAGCTAGCAGACAGCGAAACCGCGTCACGAATGGTTCAACTGTAAGCCAAAACTCGACAAAATCTAAATGCTACTTAATACGTTAATGCGAAACTATAACATAAAGAACAACCAAGGAGACTCATTTGCAAATAATCTTCAAACACCTAAATACTGAAGCCAAAACACAGTTCCCGGCTAAATAAAGCTAGCTAGCAAGCTATACAGCAATACGGTGAAGCGACCAGCACTTGACCCTTTCGCATTAGATCGTTCAAATACACTAAACGAGCTTGTACAGTTACTCAGATAAAGACACGACATCTTGGCCACAGATCAGAACACTCTCTGGGTCATACATATACGTTTCCGTGCCGTCCAGCGCCAAAAAATAAACATTTACCTGTACTTTCCTCCGCCCAGCAGCATTTTGCCTGTGATGGGCCGCCATCTTGCATGTTGACAGCTCAACGTCACATCCTGTGAGAAATGGGACCAACTTCCGGAAGCGCGCTGTCAATCAACGTGAAGGCGCGTGCCATATTACTGCTAGGAAATGTACTAAGAGATTTCCCACGTAAGTGGACATAATTATTTTAATAAAGGCAACACTCTACAAGCGGTTATATTACAAAAACATGCCGTCAAAAGTCACTTATTTCTCCAAGTGCTATCCTGGTGAAGGTCAAAGGAAGTTTAAACACAGTGTGGGAATATACCTGAAAAATGTGCAACTGTTAAGTCACCTGCACTGCACATATTTTAGTTGCGGGCAATAACTGGACTGCTCAAAAGTGTATAGCTAGCCAGGCAAATAAGAGCGCTATTACTACAGTACAATGGTTGGATTTGAACCTGCAGTTTTTACAACAGTAACACTGGCACAAAGTCATTACACCACCCAAACATTGAAAATGTAGTACTTTAATGCAAAAATAAGATCAGAACCTGATAAATTGCTGTTTGTGGTTTTCGCTATTTGAATTGCATAATTCTCTTGCTAGAATGTCTGCCTTGAGTATAGTGTAAAATAATTTTAAAAATGAACGCATGTTTTCACATGCCAGTCTCATCATTGCTGTATTATTGCAGTTCTACATATAACTGTCTTTAGTCTGACTACATGCTACTACAACACTATTAGCCTAAAGGAGAAACACCTCAAAATTTAGCAGGCAACTGGTGTCTTCAGCCTCTAGGACTGGAGAACACCACAACTGGTATGCCTATTGAAAAACATAACTTTGTGTAAACCCGTAAAACGCTTAAGACAAACCCAAGCCGGCTGCGTCATGCCTTGGTTAATTCTTCCATTCTCCAGAGGCTAGGAACTAGACTGTCATTCTCTGTGACACGCGTGCTTTATTTGCACTCATTATAAAATGCTCTCAGGGAGTCTGCGACAGTGAAATGTGTTTCTAACCTTCTTGGTGAGAGTCTAATATATATATATTAGACTGAAACAATTTTCAAAGGGCAGGAGAGAAAAACTGCACAAACAATCCAGACATCCCTACTTTTACAAAAGAGGAATATTCCGACCGTAAAGCAGCCTACTAGTAACAGGGAGAAAGATTGTAAATTTACGTCACCTTTTGACTCTATGAAAAAAAAATGTATGTAATAAAGAGGAAAAATATTGTGATAACCCGATGCAACCTGTACAGTTAGCCCGTCAATATTCCTGGAATAATATTGTATTTGTGGTCCATTCTGATGCGTGAGCATAAAAAAATAAACATATTTCATATCCCGCCTTTAAATGTAGAACAATGGTATTTCGCAGAAGATGTCATTTACACGTCCTTCTACCAAAGGATGAGCACTAGAAAACCGTTTCAATTTTGACGAGGCCCTTAGAGGCTTGCAGAGCACGAATTTTAGGCGAGAACGGGCACGCGCTATACCTATTAAAAATTATTATGGAAAAAGATTGTAAACCGACAAGGGAAGACAGTAAAATACACCAGAAGCATTTAAATCTAATCAATAAAATATCCCGCTAAAACGTGTGGAGTGTTTATAGTCGGAAAACAATTCATATATACTCTAACTGCTGTTTTTAAAACCAACCAGCTAGGAATGCAATGTCTCTGTAAAACCGGACAAATGTCGCAGGCATGAATACGAATTTAATCTCGTTACTTAATCCCTGCGGGTTACTGAAATGTTTCTGCGTTTGAAATGCGACCGCTTGGACATGCATTCCCAAGTGTGAATGTGAATATGTAAGGCCAGCGCACGCATCTTCTGTATTACTTCATACATAAGCATATTTATTATTCTGAAATGGTAATGAGCTCTCATTATAGTGTTGCTCCTTGAATCACCACGGTTATTTGCACGTTTTTGTCGATTAGAACACGTGCTGGTAGTCGCATTAAATCAGGGAAAAAGATGGCTAGAAACATGCACTAGTGGTGATACCAATGTTATTGCAAGTTTTTAATATGCATATATAACAGATTTATTTTTTCCTCTTATATTTTAATTTTTATCAGTGACTTGTGTTTGCCATTCATACCGTTATTAGACCTCCTGTCGGACTCAGTTAAATTAGATTGCAACCAGAAATACTTTTTCAGTCCTTATCTCTTCTACCGAAAATTATACAGTATATGAATCTAGATCTTAAAAAAGCGACACATAATTAATTTGATTTAAATGTCAGAGGTTGATACTAACATCTACCTCGAATGTGAATTAATTAAAATGTTGCACGTGCATGCACATGAAGGCTATTCAAGTTACAGAAGATTTAGATGGGCTATCTGGCCCCCACAAGTGGCAGGTGATGTAATAAAGTGTGTACCGTTTCGTTCAAGGGCTCTGAATAATATCACAACAAAACCCGCATAATTTGTATCCAAAAACAAAGGTAAAGGTTGTTTTAAAAAAGAAGGGACAGAATTTGCTTACTGGAGTTCAAACCTCATGATGTAATTTCTCGTAATGGACGCCAATAAACAGAATGCCATACCAAAATTGTGGAAAAAAATATAATGTGTTTTCGATGCTTGGGTCGATTTTTTGCAACAGGTTGTAGAGTTATTTTAACGTCTGCGTCCTCTTTTACTCCGTTTACGTTTGAGAACAGCGTTACGCAGTTGCCACCAGAGGGAGTATGTAGTTTACACATCACATGCGTGTCGTCCCCGAAAACCTGCACATATGTGCACGATCACAACATTACAAAGGTAATCATATCTGCCACGCATCACTTGTTCCTTATGCGGGTACATTAGTTATTAATTTTTGTTAATAATTGTTGCTTGTGGGAATCATGTATTTATTGGCAACATCGGGACTGTTTACTTAGCGATAGGTTTGATCATAATGTTGACTTGAAAGGGGACAATGTCCCCCCAATATTTGAAGGGGAGCGTACTATACCGTGCATCCTGCTTACTTTAATCATATGATGAATCTGGTGCAGTACGTAGTACGTGTGCCCAAAGTTGAAATGAAGCGTACGCCACTAGGACCGATACTAAGTTGATACATTAATTTATTAATATAAACAACTTAATTTCTGTCGGTAGAATACTATTTTAAACTTATAAAGTGAACCCAATAAACGCAGTCAGTCTCCTAAAAGCATACGTCTTTTTAAATAGTAATACAAAAGCCAAAACAAACCTGCCGTATAGTGCCGTTCCACTGCATTAGAGGAAAAGACTATTTAGGTTCATGTACTAATTGACATTGAAATCTGTGTGCCTGAACATCATCCCACTTCATATGCACACCAATTATATTTTATTTGACACACACACACACACACACACACACACACGCACACACACGCACACACACGCACACACACACACGCGCGCGGTTCATTGGCAACATCATCTCCCATCAAAATGTTTCGCCAGAGAGAGAAGACGCATCCTACGGACGTCGGACTTCCCCCACTTCTGAGATCAGAGACAATGACAATGTTAGGATGATTTTTCGGCGAAGGCTTTAAGGGGAACAGACATTTCCTGTGTCGCCCTCAGATAATCGCTTGCGAGGCTTTCGCTAGACATGCAGCTGTAAGAAAACCGGGAGTGCATCTCCGGAGGGTACATCATCTATTTAGGAAGTAATAACAAACAGCCACTTCGAACCTGTCACAACTGGACCGCGATTACAGAACGAACTAAAACGCTGGAATGCCTTTGATGCTGATTTTAAAATGTGCGAAAAGGATTTAATAACTGACTTCCCCATTTAAAGTCAAACTGCGCTGGACGCCGCTAGACGATTTAAATAATTTTTAATGACAGATAAACTTGAATTATTTGACGCCAGGTTTTGAAGGATGATTTCTGGGATTTTCCAAGGAATGAGTAATTCGACATGACGCAAATCAGGCTGTTTTTATTGTGTGGGATATAAAACACATATATATATTTCAATTTTTGATTCAGTCTGGACGCAATGCTGAGTTTCATATGTAAGTAATTTTACAGCGTCTTCTCAGTCATTGTAGACTAGTTATTGTTGAATATAATAACGCATAGCGGGAAGTTTTACTGACGAAAAATGCAATTTCAAAGTATTTCACTGTTGATCTATTTCAAAGATAATGTAATTAACGGTCTTTTTAATAACGGCGATTTAATGAAAAAACAAATTTATCAGTATTTCCCATTTTAAGCACTATGCCTACAAGGGCAAGTGTACAAAAGAAAAAGCAAATTAAAAGTAACCACAAGCAGAATACATGCAAACAAGTTTCACGTTAGTGCTTTGCATGTTTTATTGACGTACCTTGTAAAGTTAATATATATATTGTGTATTTTATACGCAACACGTGACACTGATAATAACTACGCTGAATATAAGCTTTATTTCCACCACTCGTTGTATTGCAACAAATTGCTCATAGGTACGCAGGTTATTTTAAATTTCATGTTATATACGCATGGAATATCGGATCTTCTTTTTTCACACAGAAAGTCTTACGCCAGCCTGTAATACGTTTCAATCATGGTTACAACAGACTGAAAAACTGGAAAATCGAACTACGTGATAGATGTCTACAGTACTGTCAGATTCGTACAATACTCTTAAATTACGTATTCAGAAAAAGCCGATCCGCCGGTTTTAGCGCGTCCTATGATAGGTAAACGAGCATTGAATATAATTGGGTTGTGGAAAAATTACTTGATGCGTTGTTGTTTGAAAGCAGCCGTCACTCAAAAGTGGCATTAAGGGCAGTGTGAACTGAGCACCGAGTGGAAAGCGACCATGAGCGCTGTGTTACGGCGCCTCCGGCGTGAGTAACACTGTCCGAGGTGCTGAAACAGACGGGACGCTGTTCAACTTCGCACGTTTTCCCGATAAGGTGTTAATGCCAAGATAAATGCAGCCTACACCAGGTTCATATGCGTTATTCTCCACAGCAATTCTTTCCATCAAGTCAAAAAGGTGACGTTTATTAATAAATAATTACTTTTATTTAATTAAGTTTCACATCATTTATATTATACGATAAGCATATCCGTGAGTTATATATATATATATGATCGACAGTGTGTGTTATATAGAAACGGGCAAAACGCAGGTAGTGATCCGTTTGGTCGCATCATAATACTGCACGCAAATATAGTCTGTTAGTAATTATTCTTATTATCCTTGTATTATTATTATTATTACTATTATTATACACTGTATAGATCTGTTTGAGGCTCACTAATTATTTTTCTTATTATTAGAAAGTGTGTTTCATTATGAAAGAATTTAAGAAGTAAATATAATTTCATCCTTAGGTTAGATTCAAAAACATTTTTGATATGTGCATTATATATGTTTTACATTTTCACCATGAGCCTGCAGACCTCAGTTTTAAGTAACTTTCTGTAAGTGGTAATGAGCTGGATCTCTCAGGTTTAAGGTCGTGTGGTAAGGATTAACATCACTCAATCCACTGTCTCAGCTTGGTTCTTCACTGAGTGACAGTGAGGCTATCCTGGCATTAGGAAGTCAGTTTCTGTATGTTTGGTTTCACCACAGCTGTCCTTTACATGGCCAGCACTGACCTCTGTATGTGACACACGTGTGACTTAGCTGGGCTGTCATCCACTTTAATTCCCCTACTGTGGCAGCCGGACTGATCACAAACATCTTTCGTCCTGCTTTCCTTCACTGCTTCTGCTCCTTGTCAAAACCTGTCAATCAGAATATTCAGGTGAAAATTTTCCGTTTTCAAGGAGGAGATGAGTTACTGTGGCACGTGTCTGAAAAGGAACAACGACATTAATCAGCTCTTTCAGCTGTCTGCGTTTTGTCAGAATTGTTCTGCTGGCTAAACGTGCTAAAACGTGCTAAAATATGTTGCATCACAGCAAACAGATGGCTTAGGCAACGTATGCAAATGAAATTATTTTGAAATCCTTACTTCCAGCTGCCCGTCTCTGACAAGCACGCATGAAAACTGTGGGCAGAGTGCTGGAGGGTTTGATTTTCACAGGAGAATAACAATGCTACACCCTGGACAGCACTACAGAAAGACCACATATGTGAACGTGAAAGGAGAAGGCTGAGAGGCACAGCTGACCTGTCTGAATGCCCCAATCATTTGTTTTGGATTCTGTCGTGGCACCTAACATTAATTTCAGCTCCTCCCACAAAGCTGAATTTCTGAGGCTTCTTGTAGCATGATACTGGGGTGGTCTTTCTACACCCAGCAGGTCCCACCAGAAGCTTTGGTGTGCACATAACCTGAGCAAAGAGGACAGTATAGGCAGGGCTTTGTCACACAGCCACCTGACCTTTTCATTCCTCTTGGGTTGTTTTGGTTATGTGCAAATGCCGTCACAAAGCAAAGCCTGTTCAAACACTCTCTCGAACCCGCACACAGTCTAATCACTGGTCTGAATGTCCGTTCTGAAGACAGTGGCAGAATGCAACATGTTTTTTTTTGTGGTGTTTTTCTCTGAGGAAAATAAACCCTGCTCTAGCAAAGTGGAATGACTCATGTCTAATAAAGTTCATTCAGAAGAGAATGATGTCCACTAACAGAAAGGACCAAATGAAAATGCATTTAACCCCGAATTATGTTGTTGTTGTTTAAAGGATAGGATTTGGGGGTTTAACTGAGCTTAAATAGCCCTAGTAATCAAGTTTCTACTGTTAAGTTTGGGATTTGTGGCTGTGCAATCAACAGCATGGACTTCAGTTGATATTAAAGTTTCTTGAGCCAAAACTGAAAATTTCCAGACTTTGCTCAGGAACCATTATGCACAAGGGCTAAATAACTGTGCACATCTGAAGCTATATAGCAGGCTGCAGAAAACACTTCAATTTTTCTTTCCCTCTTTCTCGAGAAAGACATCCTTTGCAGATTGCCTTTTTAAAATCTTTGCTTGCAGTTTGACAGGCGCTTTTTTGCCCCTAACGCACCTCAGTAAGTTAGGAGCTGCCATTAGCAGCATCGGAGTCCAAGACGGACTGTGGGAAGATATTGACAGGATTTTCTTCATATATGCACCATTATGTCTATATGAATTTGCACTGAGAAGAGAAAAAAGGGAAATGTCTAACAGGGAAACCTGTTAAGAGAGTAAGAACTGCTTTAGAAGGCAGACGTGGGCATGACTTCCATCAGTTGGGACATTGGTTCCCTGGTTTTCTGTCTTTGAAAAAATAGTTTTTAAAAGCACAGACAGGGTGGCAAGCTGGACATGTCCTACAGGTCAAACCATTGGAATCACTTTTTATGTCCTCCATACTTGCTGTCTGTCACCCATATTCACTGCCTGTCTCTCATGTCCACTGTCTGTCTGTCACCTATACTCATTATCTGACTGTCTGCCTGTCGTCTCCCATATTCTCTGACTGTCTGTCCCCCATAATCATTGTCTACCTCTCTGTCCCCCATATTCACTGTCTACCTGATTGTTCCCCATAGTCACTGTTTGCCTGTCTATCCCCCATATTCAATGGTTGCCTGTCTGACCCCCATATTCACTGGTTGCCTGTCTGACCCCCATATTCACTATGTGCCCGTCTGTCCCCCATGATCACTGTCTGCCTGTCTGTCCCCATATTCACTGTCTACCTGTCTCTCCCTCACCATTTAACAGTACAGAGTGCTATGTGCATAACCTGTTAATTTACAAAAAATTAGTGCAGTTTAACTTAATACGGTGGTTTTTCTTGGTCTGCAATGTATTGTTTTTCAGTTTTTGAAAATGTAATTTAACCTATACACTTGCAAAATCATAAATATTTGCTGTGACATTCATAATTGCGTAGCAGATCAGTCCATTTTGTGATAGCAAACGCACCGCAGGTTTAATCACTGCTGTTGCCACTGCTTTCATGTTATTATTTATTGCATTCCATTATTTAGCTGTCTAACAGCCTCTTTTATGAAAGGTGGTGTATGTACCCCAAAATTATACTTTCACAACATTTTATTTATATACCTAGATGTTTTGATGAAGCGGTTCACTTTAGTGGTGCACTTTACAACAGCAATAAAAAATGTCTTCGTATTTTGCAGACTGTTACACAGAGTGGCTTGTGTGAAGTCAGCCGTTGACTTTACACTTTTCTCTTTTTGGAATTCCTGTGATCTGCCTATATTGTGCTTTTGCAAGAGGGAGAAGGTGACCCTTCTGTGTTTGCAAGGACATGAGCTATCTTAGGCATATCTGGGTTTTAGAGGAGTGGATTATGTTACATAACATTAATGGGTAAAAAAAAAAGGAAAAAAAGCAAGTGAAATTAAAACATGTAACAAAATATACTGAAAACATAATTTATTTTCAGATACATGCTTAGATGGTTTTCTTGTTTTTCTGCAGTTTTTTTTTTTATCCGTAAACCGAGAGATGTTTACCCCTGAACACTGTGTGTTACTGCTGATGGTGTGGTCTTAGTCCCAACGCTGCCTGCTTGCTGTCCCCAAACCTCTCTCCAAACCTGCCATTTCCCCGCTTTGTCCTTAACCCCTCGGCTGCTGGTGGGAACTCCGCTCAGCGTGCTTCAGATGACTCAGAGGTTTTTTTTTATAAATATGTGATGTGTAAGTGGTCCTCTGAAAAACGAGTCCCCTCATCTGGCTCTCAGTACTCTTCAGCCTCTGGAGTTTGCCATGGAAACCACTTTTTTTTTCTTTTTTTTTAGAACTGCGCTGGTCCAAATTACTAATGGGAAGCAAAGAGGAAACTGATATTTTCTGGATACATAACACTTATCTCCTGTTGGTTTTTCACTAGTGTTGATTACAGAAAAATCAGATTGTCATAAATATTAGCTGTAAAGTCACAAAAAGTGATTTTTAAACAAATACATTATTTGGTATTATGTGCAGGCAAAGGCCAGAAAGGAAAATTTAAAAATGAGCTTTCCCAGTTGCATATGTTTCATGTTCATATGATTACAGCAGCAATGTGTAACCCAACAAAATACTTCTAGGGAAACTGTTGACTGTGCCCATCATGTAGTTGTGTGACTTTAATGTACAGAGTATTATTCAAAGTCTTATTTTGTTAGTTTTCAAAGCTCCTTTATTCTTTTAACTAGTCCCAGAGACATATCACAGAACACCTCTAGAAACCATTTTGGTTTGTGCCAGTTGATCCACATTTTTGATTTCCTCTGCATTCACAACATCTTGGCTGGGGGAGAGGCATGACCCCTAACCTCCCAGACATGCACCTCCCTCGGTGCACCCCAACTACTGTTTCTACCAACATCCATGACCCACGCTGCCCAAAAAGCCCTGGTTCTGGAATCTACTGGGTCACACTCAGAACTGGAGCAGAGCAGTTCTGAGGGGGAAGCCGCAGGGGCAGTCAGACTCAGTGCAGTGTGTTCGTGGCACTGAAAGTACCCTCGCTGTACTCCAGCTGTGTGGGTGAGATCTGTGCTCCCAACCAAGGCAGCTAACACTAGTGGAGAGAGCAGGACATGCACCATGTGGGCATCACAGTGACAGAGCAGCGCACTGACCTCATTTTCTCATCTAAACACACTCAGTTATGTTAACTGTTGTTGACTCGTGGAAGTGTGACTTTCCCCCCCATCACAGGGCACAGCCAGAAGTGCTTCAGGGGGCAAACCTGCTGTGGTGTGCCCTCTGGCCTGGAGTGCTTAATGCACCTTAAAGGGTTCTCCTGGACCCCACGGGCACCCCCAAACACGGAACGGTTCAGGACGATCGAAACCTGCGATCACGGTGCGCAACTCTGACATGGGCAGGCCCCTACACAAACCGACAGCCCCTGAGTAGGGAGAGAAGAGTCTCATTACCTGGGGCTGGTCTCTCCCAAGTGCCTTGGAACACACTTCAGTGGAGAGTCTGACGTGTTTGGAGTGAACCAATTTGCCACAAAGTCAAACTTTGAGAGGCTTCTGACAAACAGCGTAGCTTAAGCAAAGCATGTCGTTTTTCTGCGTCCATGGTCACCAATATTGGGTATTGTTTTATGTCTGAAATGTAGACAATACAATGAGTGCGTAAGTATAGAAATCCACACAGCCAGAGAAGCACTTCAATTCTGTCTGCTCAGTGTGAAGACTGCTCATAACTACCCAGAAACCACTGCTGTGATTGAAAGCATTGACGCTGGTGCAAGATTCACACAGGAAGTGTCACAAGTCAGCATACAGGTATATTACAGCTGATTTAAACTTTTGTAAGTTCGGTATTCTGTCCTCATGGAAGACCCTGGAACACATGACCTGGTGTTCTGGTTTATAACCAAATTTTCTTTTTCATTAATCAGGGAGATTTTAAACATGCGCTAAATGCAAGCCCTGCCACAACGCCAGGCTCCAGGGCCTCATGGTGAGGTCCGCCATGATGACACGTTATGCTCAGGATGCTGGCGTGACTCAGCGGCTCTGCTCCGCTGGCTGGGAGGACTCGCTTCAAATCATGAGGACAATCCTGCCTCATTAAATAAGATCTTGTCTGTGCCCCTCTGTGGGAAACAGATGCGGTTGTCGGTGTTAATACTCATACGGCTTTTGCGCTGCATCTCTCAGTGAAGAAAGGTGTGAAGACAATTAAAAATGAAGTCCACTGTCCCCACAGCAAAGCTGGTAGTGTTTATTTAACACTGAGAGTGTCAGTATAGACCCATATAAACACTCTCAGTGTCAAATTAACACTGCCACTTTTGCTGTTCTGGACACATAGGCATGTTTAACGCTTCACTGTGTTTAGTTCCCAAACAGCCAGACGCTGCCTCTGAACTCTACCCAAATTGGCAGTTTTATTCCTGTGTCCTCCCTCAAGCTTGCAAGTTGCCGTTATTTTAATATGTGGTGAGATTAAGAAGTAGGTTTTTAGGGCTGCAGAGTGTACATTTCTCTGTGTGTGTGCATGTGTGTGTGTGTGTGTGTGTGTGTGTGTGTGTGTGTGTGTGTGTGTGCGTGTGTGCGTGGTGGGGGCAAACAGGGGCTTTCGCTACATGCACACAACAATAGGCCGAAGGAAGGCTAGAGCTCAGGATGTCGAAGAGAAATGCAAAGGCACCTGACCCAGTTCAGAGAGAAATTAAAACAAGTGTGTGTATCTTTACAGGGCTTGATGTCTTAATTTCTGAGACAAGGGGAATGTCTGAGTAAAGGGCAGTAAGGCGTACAGGAAGCACTACGGAAAGGGCCGTGCTGGACTGATCAGAAGTGAACAGTCCACAGCGTTTGCAGTTTCTGCCAGTATCATCAGTGTCACTGTAATGCCATCTTTCCTCTTTCTTTTGGTTTGTCATGCCATTTTGGGATCTGACATATTGTGTAGCCACCTTTACAGTTAAGTTAATAAAATACAACAAAATGTTGATCCAGTTCACAGAAAGATACAATTTGATTTTGGCAAGTGTGAGCAGCCTTACACAGCTGCTGTGTCACCATAACTTATTATGGTGCCAACATAAGAACTAGTTGTAACACCCCTGCCTGTCATAAACCTCGTGTCCACTAGATGTCACCCTTCCTCCTGCCTCTGTTGTGCTGATTCATTGTTTCCTCATTAGTGTTCCCCAGCCCTGTCTAGCTGTATCGTAGTAATTTAAACTTTGTGCTTGTTTAGTATACTGGCCAGTTGTTGTAGATGTAGATGTGAACTTTTGATTGTGTTTTGTTGTTGATGTATTTTATTAGATTTTTTCAAACTGAAAACAAATGAACTAACTAACTTCATGCTGTAGTGAGCTTCTTGTGCAACTACATCCTTGTAGCTAATCCAAAGCCTTGATTGTTTCCTTTGTTATCTGTGGTTTGTTTTGGTTCTCCCTGTTATTTGCATTTAGCCTTGTTGTTACTCCTCTTTCCTATGTTTGTAGCTTGATTTGCCCCACATTCACCTCTTCCCCACTGGGCATAAACGTTACACTAGCATTAAGCAATTTCATAAATTTATTGCAAATTAAAAATCTTCATTAGCATTTTACAATTCAGTATAGGCCACCTCAACTAATTGTCCAAGGATGAGAAACAATGAGATTGTAACTAAGTTTCTTCACAGAAAGTTTGCATTTTTATGGGGCTCTTCTGCAAAGACTGTGAGCTGAATAAATTGTGGTTTACATGCACAGCTGGACGTGACCATGCAAATCTGCTGAAAGTGCACTCATGTGAAATTCTGCACATAAAAGGATTAAAAAGTTACAGCTCACTGCTGACCAGATCAATGCCTCTTGAACCGGGGGAACAGGCAGAGACCACATCTTAGACTTACACAAATGAAATCTTTGCAGACGATTTCTCGATGCAGAACATAACGCCTTGCCGTTATTGGTTGAAGAATTAAATGCTGAAATTTTCATCTGAAAGTCACTAACATTCTTTAAGTAGGAATAGTTAGAAGGGTAGCTGCAAGAGTGAAAGGGAAGATTTACACGACAGTAGTGAGACCAGCTGTGTTGTATGGGCTGGAGACAGTGGCACTGACAAAGAGACAGGAGGCAGAGTTGGAGG
>JABJVR010000085.1:71501-104894 GCA_025773905.1 Chitala chitala
GGAGGTTCATGGATGTAGTGAGGGAGGACATGAGAGAGGTTGGGGTGACAGAGGAAGCTGCAGAGAACAGGTTGGCACGGAGAAGGATGATCCACTGTGGTGCCCCCTACAGGGAGCAACTGAGAGAGGAAGACGACGAATTAGGAATAGTTACATCGTCAAGTATATTTCATTTCCATAAAATGTCACACTTGTGGCTAATTATAATGTTCAGTATGATGAGCACTGTGCTAGTGTAATGTTGGGGCCTGATGTTAAGCAGTGCTCAGCCATTGACTGAACAGATGGAAACATCACAGGAGTGAAGTGGCTTCAAGATCTGAGGTGATGTCACGGCAGCAGGAGTGCAGTCAAAGCCAGCGCATTTGTGTGCTAAATAGTGCCGGGTTTCCACCCCGTGCCCAGCAGGGCTGCAGATGGAAAAGGGGTCGGTGTTCGCCATGGCGACTGCGAGCTTGGGGAAGCAGACATGAGCTTCTGCTCTTTATTAGTGTGGAGAAGCACAGCACAGATGCCCCACATTCGCAGCAGCTGAGTCACAGAATCCAAGTGTGTCAGAACTCACCAGCTCCACCGGCCTGCACATGCGCACTCCACGCAATGCGACGCAGCCTCGTCACGTTCGCGACACACGTGTCGGTCCACTTATACGTGTAGACACCATCGCGCTCTCGCGCTCCACTTACGTGTGTGCGTTAGTGCACATTCCCCCTCTTCAGTCCGTACTATTCGACTTTATAAAGAGACTGTAATGTTACAGCGCTTGATTTCCGGAAAGCTGACCCGGACCCCTCTTTGTTGCTCACTGTGCACGTTATATGAACACAGCTGTGAGGGGAAACAATCCTGAAAACACAAAGCAGACGGCAACTACTAAACAGCTTACCATATGAAAAACCTTTTTTTCCCGTTTGACCCTAGTAAAATAGGTAATAGGATGTCTCTCAAAATAGCACTTCAGCTTTATTAACGGAAGGTACACTCATTATTACAGCCTCCGTTATGTATTAGACTGACACAGGCTCTTTCATTATCTCCACTCAAGTGACATATTTCTGAGCGTGTGACGATGTATTAATTTTATCATGGTTTCAGGTCTGTGTCCAGCAGACTTCGAATGATGTTTTGTCTAGGGCAGATGTTCAGACAGCCTTGGGGGAACACCAGGCAGGACCTTAACGGGGTCTGTGCTTCGAGTGTGAGGTGATGTGAGACTTAAAGGGCGGATGAGATAATCTGAGCCATAGGGCAGAGGGTCCTGCTTCCTCTGTTCTGTTTCAGCATTTCAGACCTTTCTCCACAAGATAATAGGTGAGGATGAGGTGAGTCTAGCAGACTTGTCACAGCCAGCTTTGACCTCTTGAGAAACCAACCCAAGGTAGTGTACGTCAGTTCTGTTTACCTCCAGTGGCCATACTGTGTTTCATCTGTCCAGCAGTACAATTTGCAAACAGTTGCCTTGGTTTGAAATCAACATCACATTATTGCTACACAAAAACAACAAATATGTATCAGTGGCACCTGCCACTTATGCATCGCTGAATAAAATCCTTAAGAGGCATTCTGACACCTTTACAGCTGTTTCTGTTACTCAGCAAGTCTGGCAGTACTCATGAAAGAGCTTGTTAGTACTCATGGAGCAGCCTCACAGTACTAATGGATCAAACTTTAGGTACTCGTACAGCAGTCTGTCAGTACTCATGGAGCAGGGTGTCAAGTACTCATAGAGCAGCCTGATGCTACTCATAGATCAGCCTATCAGTACTCATAGAGAAGCCTGTTGAGAATCATGGAGGAGCAGTACTCATAGACCAGCCTGTCAGTACTCATAGACCAGCCTGTTAGTGCTGGGATCTTTACTGTTGCTCGTGGTGTAACCTGTCAATGTTCATGGAGTAATCAGTTTGCACCCACATACTGGCTCACAGAACACATATCGGTACCTCATCATTTGTCATGAAACCAACTTGAAACAGACAGGGTTTCAACAAGTCAAACTTTGAAATGACTTCATACTGAATTATGAGCAAAAACATAAAGATTATTAGTACTGAGACAAAGCAGGTAACACCAGTTTAATGTGGATTATTGTCACTTAGACACTTTTGCCTGATTTCGACATTCATCACTGAAAAACGGTCCGTCATGGTTTTAAGTGAATATTTCTTTAGAATACATATGCTGCTGTACGTCCACTGAAAGAGGTGAAGTCTGCGGCGGAGTCAAAAACATTTCCCATTACTTATATTTCCTGTCTATTTTACTAAACTAAGCACAGATTTTTCTTACTGCTCCTGGAGCTCACACACAGAAGGATGTTATATTGATACTCAGAGTTAGACTGTTCCTGTGTGGATTCAACATCCCATAATGTTAGCATTGCTGTTGCAGTTGGGCACCCAGGCAACCTTTCACCCCATGTTCAGTATGTACACTCAAATACTGAATGTTGCCTTTCAACATTATCGCTCTTGCAGTATATCTCAATTTCTTTTCATTTCTGTGAATATTCTATATTTGGTTATCCCCTCCTTAACTCAAAATGGTGTATATTTGGAATCGCAACAAACACTAACAGTGTATTAATCATTATTTCATTTTTAATGTCGGCATGCTGTGTCCTTTTAAATTTAAAAGCACATGTAAAATGTAGGCACAGTTACCTTGGTATGTAATGAAAAATAAAGTCAAAACACAATCTAACAAGGTCATATGGGGAAACACAATTCTGTGCAACAATTTTATTGAGAGGAAACAACAATCTTGACTGTTTGCATTTACTCTCACTAAATGTATATAGGAAGAAAAGTGGGTAACTTTTTGGGTACAGAGATGTAGCACGCAAGCTCTTAAGGTAATTAAGTTGTAGCCACTTCAACCTGAAAAGTTTGTTTTTCTTGGTGTTGCTTTAATTAATATCTAGCTAAAAGACACGGAGTCAGAGAGCATCAATAACCTTCTGCCGTTTGTCTTTGCAGCTATAAATAAACTCAAGTAGAGGAGACTCAGGATGAAAAGATGGCAGCCATGCTGTTACCAAGCGGTCCCGATGACTTGCGCCAGTTCACTCGCGAATCTCTGGCTGCCATCGAGCAGCGGATTGCCGATGAGCAGGCCGGGAGCGCAAAGACCCGCCCGCAGGAAGCAAGAAAGGAGGAGGTGCCCCAGCCCCGGGTCGACCTGGAGGCGGGACGCCAGCTGCCACGCATCTTTGGGGACATTCCCGGCGAGCTCGTGGGTGTCCCGCTGGAGGACATCGACCCGTTCTACTTCAAGAACCAGAGAGTGAGTGTGAAGTCATGTGACATGAGAGTGCACGGGGGAGGGGCCGAGTCTGGGGCGGACTGAGGAAACAGCATGGGGCAGAACTGAGAGGAGCCAGACAAACCTCTGGTGACCTTCAGCAGAGTAAACAATGCATGCTCAAACTGGAGTAGAAAGTAAAGTGCTTTCTGTCTGTCGGCACTACTCAACTTTACAGAAAAATGCTTCTCCGTTCTGTTGAATTTGGTTGTTTTTTCACCACTTTTCTCTTAATCTATTTGCCCTTAATGTTCAGTGCTGTTTTTAAATAAAAAACGATTAGCGGGTCATGTGAGCAGGACAACGCCGGGGGCCGTCGTGATGTCTGTGAGCTGGAAAATGCAGCCAGTGCTGTGGAAGCACTCTGCTGTGCTGGCTGGTTGGACTCAAGCAGAGGGACGCACCGACGTCACGTGGGCAGAGCCAAGGCATGGCCAGGGGTGACCCTACCTAAAAGCATAGTTTTTTTTGTAATGTTAATAATATAACATGCATGCCACCCTAGTATAAGCTTTCAGTCTCATCTGACCACTGCATTTATCTAAATTCTGTCTCCCTGCATCTTTCCTCTTTTTCGAGATGCAACTGTGACGTGTTGCTCAGACCGACAGACTGACCATGAAACGTGGACCGTGGCATTCCTGTGGGGCTCAGCTAGTGCAGCTCCACTAGGAAGGAACAGGGCACTCAGGACACGCTCACAGACTGAAACATCTGTCTCTAATGGCTCAATTTCTTAGCTTTTTAAATACATCCTTGAAAATATTTTTCGGTTACTGTGACCATATCAGCACAGGATATCTACATTTAATAACAATACCTGATGCATCAGATTTATCATTAACCAGTGATGTTCTGTAGGAGAGCCATGTGGGAGGGTCAGTGAGGTCATGTGTAGACTCAGTAAGGTAATGTGAGCAGGTCACAATTTGTCTAGGAGGGTCAGCGAGTTTGTTTGGGAGGATACGTGAGGCCATCAGAAAGAGGATGCTTCTACTGGATGAACAGTACTGGTCTCTGAATAGCAGCTGTCTCCAGGAAACTATGGGTACATATATAGATATACACATTCTGGAAACAGGCACAGGGGCTCTTTGTCACGAACATCAAGGTTGCTGTCCATGGTTCTGAAATAGTGGTCGTTGTCCGACAGTGAGTCCAGTCACTTTCCATGGTGCCGAATCACAGATTAGTACCAAAACCACCTGCCAGCTCCAGGGATCATACACATCAAATTACCCAAAAGGCACAAAAAAAATGTATGTTTTGAAATACAACAAGGCTGTAAAAAAGTCCCGCACTCATTCATATGTCTTTGACTTAAAATTATGTGTTTAATTTGTTGCGATATTGATTTTTTTTCCCCCCAGAGAACAATCAAAGCTGGATAAACTCAACAACGAGACGTAGCTCAGTAATGAGAAATGACAATTCGTGAATCAGTTCCTCACTGAGGAAGCTGGCATTTCCTTCTGAAAAGGACAGAAGAAAAGGATATTTGACTGTGAACTCAGACTCACACATTCTCGTGGGCTCCAGCTGCAGCGTTCACAAACGCTGCCTTTGTTTAACAACCTGACCACGCCCTTTCCTCCTTTCGCCGTCGTCAATAACGCACAGAAAACGCTGCTTTGCTAAAAAACCCGTCTTTCTTGCAAAGGCTTGATAACGTGGCCCTTTTGTAACTGTTTCTTTAACTACAATGTGTGTTATGTCTTTTTTTTACAGACCTTTATAGTACTAAACAAAGGAAAAGCCATCTTCCGGTTCAGCGCGACATCTGCACTGTACATTTTTACCCCCTTTCATCCCATCAGAAGAATCTCAATAAAAATTTTGGTACACTCATATCCTTTTGGTACCTGCAACTGCAAAGTTTCATGCCACTTCTTTGTTGGTGCAGAGGTTAAAGCAATGTTCAGTACACGTTATTATGCAGTAGCATGCAACCCTTTTGTTACTTATGAATGAGTTCTAATTGGAGTTGTAATCAGAGGAACATTATTACTTAGCCTCATTCTACAGTTCAAACAACAGTCAAACAACACAAGCAACTTGTAAACCTTGGAATGCTTTATGGCTAACCAATAAACAGGAAAAAAGAACGTTTTCAAAAGTTAACATCAATAAATCTTTAGTCTACACTAATTAGGCAGTGTTAAAATGTGGTGGTATCCTGTCCCATCCAGAATATTCTATGGATTTTTACATTAGGCTCCGGCACAGACTCTACCACAATACGGATAAGCATTTTAACATAGTAATTAAAGAGTTAATGAATGATTACATGAAAAAATAATTAATTAGACTGCCTTTGAACAGTTGACAGCTGAATACTTAGTATTTTAGGAGCTCAATCAAGTGGATTTAATTAATGCTGAAGTTTTGTCAGCAACGACACCAGTCTCCTTCTGTCAAATTGCCCATAAATTTATTGGAGCTTTATGCAATAAAATTAAATGTGGCATTTTTACTACTTTAAGTGGTGTAGACTTTTAAGTGTTGATAAATTACTTTCTGGTATTTTCTGATATTTCTGGTATAATGTACAAACTGGGGTTTAATAACCACAGGTGATGCTGAACAGCCCCCATTTTCACACACCCCACACCCCAAATCCAGATCCCTAGACATCCCTGCTACAGACCAGTCACCAACTGCTGGTGTCTCACTCTGCACTGCTTTTCTTAATAGCGACTGTATACAAACACAAAAAAAATTATGTTAGCAAATATTAGTTACACTTCAAATGGAAACAAATAGAAATAATCTTTAAAAACAGTGACTGAGAGCAAAATGGATGTAATTGCATGCCTTGTGTTACATGAATTCAGGTTAAGTTCTTAAGTAATTCAGTGCTGCATCTAATATAGACATGTAGTGAAATAACATGTTAGTAATGTTGTGTATTTAATCCTTGCATGTGTAATGTGTCTTTTACCTTTACTGTAAAGGCAGTGTTTATCTCTTCAGGCTTTCCTTAACTTTTGGCTATTCATGAAAAGAATGTTAGTCAGTCCTTGGTAAAACAAATAGCTTTTTTTCTATGACTCATTTGTGAGTGTGACTATTATAAACCTGCCACATAGAGACACTAAACATTTGACAGGAGGAAGTGTTTTCAAAGCCAAACTCGATCATTTCATTATAGTGACATTGTGCTTACAGGACACTGACTTTTTTGAAAACATCTTCCAAACGTTTCATATAATGTCACACATTAAAACACGAACACAAATAGGTAAGATGACTTACTCAGGTCGATACGATACGGGTGCTTTTTATCCCACTCTTCATTTTTGCTGACTTTTACATTAATGATCGATTGTTGCTTTAAAGTATTGTTAATCTCCCTAAAATGTCCCAGTATTTATGAAAATGAACTTTTACATCTATTATGAATGTCATGCATTAAGGTGGACCTTACATTAAAAATAAACGTTTAAACAGATTGTTAGTCATCATGCTTTGACCATTATAAAGTGTTTCAAACAGATGTGAAACCTCTTTATTTTTTACAGTACAACCTTTCCAGTAATGATGAAAGTTATTTTCCTGTGCATACTTTTAAAGTTACCACCATCTTTTATCTTCATACAGTTACTATCTGGCACAAATTACTTACACTGCAAGTATATGTATTTAAGTAAAAGCTGAGAGTGAAGTTGCATGCATGCTTCTGAAACTCCCATGAACGTAAGGGTCTTGTGACTGAACTGTAATGTTAGCACGTCCTTAACGTTTTGCCTATGTTGTTCAGCTTGTTTATAATGTGCACTATCTTGACCAACTGCTGCTTCATGGCCATGTCTGAACCTGCGCAGTGGGCAAAGTATCTGGAGTAAGTACACCTCTCCCGTCTCCTGTCTCAACACCGACAGCTCTCCTGACTGCAGAAATGCTCACTGAATTCCTCTGTCGTTTGTTGTTGCTTGATCATGTCGACTGTACTGACCCTCTGAACTATGCCCTATTTGTCCTGATGTAAAGCTTTGCCAGGTGTTTGTTGCCTTGTCAACTCCAATTAGCAAGTAAGTTAACGATTTTGGTGTACCTAGCCCATACTTCTCCTAACTGCACTTGGTATGCTACATTGGAATGAAACCATGGTGACTTCACATATGACCGTGACCAATTATTTTCATTAAAGGGATGTTGTATTTTCATTAAAGGGATGTTGTATTTTAAAGTGAGGCAGGAAGCAGCCAGCTGAAGAAACTGCAGCGTTCAACAAAAGCTTATGTGCCAAATTTAAAAGTTAAAAACTACTCAAGATAAATTATTGCTGCCTAGCAAATTAAATAAAGAACAGCATTTACAGCTTTTGCAAATAAACAGGAGTGAGGGAGGCTGGGAGTTTAGTGCAGATTTACGCTCATGTCCTGGACGTGACCTGTGTGGCGGGCCGCGGCATTCTCCAGATGCGAGTCACGTGAGGGGCATGCGCTTGTGTGGTAGTCCCGCAGCCCAACACTCAGTGCACACTGACCTTTAATGAAGAGGGAGTTGTGTGTCGCATCTCCAGTGGACAGTCTTCCAGGACAGTTGTTTGGCTGGGGGGGGGGAGCGCGGGTCGTCAGGGCTCACAAGCATGTGGCATGTAACAAAGCCTCCCTGGTGCCGGCCTGTCAAAACCACAACCAGGCCCGAGTCAGGCAGCAGAACGTACCTCTCACATCCCAACTGCCCTGGTACCTTAAACCAGTCTACTGATGCTGAAACACAGTCAGGTGTTGCAACCTGCTACTGGCCTTTCATATAAGGTTGCCAAGGTAACAAGAGACTTGATTATACAGAGAAGCGTAATGTCTTCTCGTAAGGGTTTTGCCACAACCTAAGTCTGGGTTGCTTTTTTGAAGTGATCTGCCCCACCAGTGTCTTTTTGTTTTTAACTTGCATCTAAACGGCAGCACCAAACAAAAAGCCCATAATTCCCAGCAGACGGGACTGAGAGGGGAGATGTAAACAAAAGCTCGCACAAAGCACAAGGCGAGCCCCGGAACGAGCTGCAGACCTGTTCGTGTGGACGCCATTCGCCATACCCCATCACCGTCTCCATCATCACCCCGCTGAAGTACGGCCGTCGTGTTGGGAGCGACCTGTCAAACTGACAGATTGCCCATTCTTGTCTTGATGGCCACCAGCTCAAGAGTGACCGTTGCACAGGCTTTCCCATCCTCGCCTGCAGGGCTGACGACCTCGCTCACTTCCCGCCTCACAGCACCATCCGCCATTTGTTGTCATGACACCATGCTTGTGGTTTTTTTTTTTCGTTTCTCAGTTGGAGGTGTGGCATGTTGGAGATGCGCCTCTGGAATGGGCCCTTCTCTGTTGTTCTCATTCTATTTGTTGCTGGTGTTCTGTACCCCCACCCCCAAACTCTCCCCCTCCACACCTGTGATTTTTTTTCCAGGTACACCTTTACCGGGGTATACACCTTTGAATCGATGATAAAAATACTAGCACGAGGCTTCTGCATCGGACCCTTCACCTTCCTGAGGGACCCGTGGAACTGGCTCGACTTCAGCGTGATCATCATGGCGTAAGTGTTGGCCTCACGCATGCACTTGCACCGCCCTCACTGCCACCTGGTACGTAACTGATAAGCTAATAAGCTTCAATGCCCCTTTTTACCACCAGCATCGGCGTTGGTGCCGGTGCTCGGCCGGTGTTGGAATTTACGTAACTGCGGACCGATCTGTGTTTCCACCACCTTTTAGGGCCAAACACGAAGCGATGATGTAGCAACCACGTGACAGACCGTCTCCATGGCAACACAAACAAACACAGCGTCCTCTGTACAGTGTTCCTCGTAGCTTTCAAAACACACTAGTGCTACAATTTTCAGTGTAAACAAAAACAAAGTGAACAGAAAGCTTTTTTCCAAGGCAAATTTTGAAAATCAGTCTTGATAGCTGCTTAGGCTCAGCTTTAATACTGTGCTGTGCTTTCTTGTAAACACTGTGTTTCTTTTAGTGAGATTTTTTTATTTCAGTCATTGAATATGGCATAACGGCAAAATGTGGCACATCTGAAAGAGCCAGTGATTCCCAGATGAGAGAAGAGACAAACTGAGCAAACGCAAGGTGTCCAAATTACCAGGCAATTACATTGCTCGGGGAGTGAAAAGTATTTTCTTTGCCAGAAACAACACTAAAAAACAGGATGCAGCACAGAATGCAGAGAAGGAAAAAGAAATTATGCAGTTTTTCTTCTGACTAAGATGGTGCTGGGGTTTGAACATGCAGGTAGTGACACCTGGTCACTAGGTCTGCAATGGCGCGGTTACGTGTCTAAGTATGACACAGATACCACCGCGCAAGTAAACACAAGACTCCTCCCCCCAGCCCTATCGCTTGGGGAAATTAGCAAATTAGCCGTCCTCTCCTGTTCCAGTAATTACTTATGCATTTTCATTTATTTACATGAAATGCTTGGCACTGGGGGTAATCAATTTCTCAGTAATGTTCATGGCTTGAATATGCAGGGAAGTCTTCGAAATACTTTAAAGAGAGAGTAGAGGCCAGATACCTGAAAGGACAGAACTTATAAACACTGGCAAACTTTCCACTGTGATCAGATATGGTATTCACATCTTTGAAACTCGTTTCAGAAAGTCAAGGTGAGAAGCTCTACTATCTGGAAGTAAACTGCATTTGTTGATTTTTTTTGGAACACTTCTACCCATGGAAGTCTGGTGTCCCCCCCACCTTGTGCCCTAAACTGCCTTGGATAGGGTCCAGGTCCCCCCTTCCCCAATCCCCCTAACCTGCCCAACCTTCACGCCTACCTCGAGCATTCTCCTTACACCACACTAACTTTACTTGGTTGATGGTGCATTCTCCTCACATGTAGAAAATTACTTGCAGATACGTTACTGAATTTGTGGACCTAGGCAACGTCTCAGCGTTAAGGACGTTCAGAGTACTCCGGGCACTGAAAACCATCTCCGTCATCCCAGGTGAGCGAGAAGTTTGTTGCTAAAATTAGCCATGAAAATACAGCCCCTGATTACTACTTGTCATGGCGTTGCCATGTCAACTTTATTACTAAAGCAAATAGCAAGAAAAAGCTGTCCCCATATACTCCACAATGCATGATGATGACGATATAGTCCAGCTTCAAGACTTGTAACTGTAAAACGTAATTATTCAACAGAATATAAATAATAAACAAACAACGACAGTGTTTTGTAATGTTAGCACGCCCAGATAGCTGACCTGTCGTGGCCCAAAGCAACTCCTCCAAAATTGGAAACGGCAGCTTTAGCTTGGCTGAGTTTCAATGACCATGCAGATCCCCATTCATATTCTCCATTTACTTTGATTAAAGTGACCCCCCCCTTGCTGGATTGCACTAACATGTATACATATGTGTAGTCACAGTCTGGCTCACGTGTTACCTGCTAAACAGGCATAAAGTTTACAAACACACCTTACCAACTGATACAGGCTCACAGATGCTGCATTTATATACGGAACACATAAATTCATGTTTTTTTGTTAACATCAAAGTGACATAACGAAATCACCTGGGAAGGATGTCTTTAATGTTGTCGTTGACTGAGACTTAAATAGTAAGGTGTCTGTCTCTTTATGTAAGACTTCCTGTCCGAGGGCATCACACGGACCCTTTGGCTGTCTTTGCTCATTGTGGTTCTCCGAGCTCATTTGCAGTGGCTTTTGTGTCGGGTTTGCGTGGTGCCGGAAGTCGCATTTCAGTTTATTGAAACTAAATCCCAGTCTTCTCTCTGCTACACACACCTCCTGCAGTATTATAGGTGTAACAGACAGTGGGTGTCTTTTAGAAAGCACCTGGATGGCTTGCGTGAAGTACAAGGTGGGCGCAGACAACACGTGGGTGCGGCCGTCGAGATTGGCGACCGCGGCTAAGCAGACGGATGTAAGGAGTGACAGATCTGCAAGAAACACAAAACATCCTGTTTTAATAAAAAGCTAAATCTGCACTGAGACAGGATGCAGAAGCCATCACATTCAAATATGGGCAACTTAAGTAAAATCCTGGCAATGCTAGTAACTGCCTTTGTAACTGAAATTAGGGTTAGACCTTATCCCAGTATTACGCAATGCAACAAATGCTTTGGTCTTGAACAAACAGCGACTGGAAAATGATTAAGTACTAATACGTGTAAAATAGAATATGGACACTGGACAGATTTAAAAACCCTTTATACTGTTACCGTTGTTTTTTCTGTAAAAATAACCTTGCATATTTTAAGTTATTTTCTTGCACTGATTACCTGAAATCTAAGTCAACTTTAAAAATGCATGTTGCAGTACGGCCAGTATAACACAACTCCTAATGTGCCTACTCCATCTCCCCCCCCCCGCACACTCTGCCCCTGCAGGCCTGAAGACCATTGTAGGGGCCCTGATCCAGTCGGTGAAGAAGCTAGCAGACGTCATGATCCTCACTGTCTTCTGCCTGAGCGTCTTTGCCCTGATTGGTCTGCAGCTCTTCATGGGCGTCCTGCGGCAGAAATGCGTCCGCAGTCCTGCGCATTGCCTCAACGGCACGGGGAACGCCAGTGACACCTTCTTCTGCAACAACAGGACGTGGGAGTCCCTGAGCCACTTCCTGGCGGATGAAGGTGCAGTTCAAAGTGCCGAACCGTATTTTACACAACGTAGCATAACTGTAAACAAGACGCCCTTCATACAAGGGAAGGTTATTTACCTTGTGTCCTTATTACAGGAGCTGTTGTTAATCATTTCCTCATTCAATTAAAAACCCTCTATAACTTAAAGTTGCCATTATTCTTGACTGGAAGAAAGCACATAGTACGCAATAGAGGTGTCAGCAAGCTGAGTCGTGCCAACTGGACTTCTTTATTCTTAATAGGACCGTTTCACTACTCATCCAAATAGCTTCTTTAGCCCGAGTTGAAAGTGGCCATAGACCTCATATTTCCCCAATTTGAACTCGGGCTGAAGAAGCCACTTGGATCATTAGTGAAACGTTCCTATTAACAGAACTATTCCTATTAATAGAATAAAGAAGTCCAGTTGACGTGACTCCACCTGGATGACTGAGAGTCTTCAACATACGCAATGCAGGAAAATCGCAGCCCTTTCCATAATCCAGAAATGAAATAATCTCCTTTTGCCAAAATGATCACATACACAGAACTATATAATATACTGAATTTTAAGGTATGTATTCTACAAAAAAATGTTATTTCTATTTTGTTATTACTCATGATAGTACAAATTTAGCAGGCGTTAATCAGATGGACTCCCCTTCTGAAAAAACAGATGTTTTCTGCCAGCGTTCACCTGACTAAACAGTCCCGTTATGGTGACTGCCGTGATTGCTCATTCATTCACGTTATATTACTTACACGGGCAACAAATACCAGACTTCATTTTTGATTCAAGCCCGAGTGGTCAAATTAAACCCCTTTACACACCTGGCAAAGATATGGTTGGAACATAGTTAAAATAACACTGGGAATTTGCAATGAAAACGTAGCAGTTTATAGCAGGAACTTAAAATGTCTAGTCCAGATGGTAACAGGGCACTTAACGACACCTGTTTTCATCTGAGAAACTTCTTCTTAGTTCTTGTTTGTCTTTGTCACCTGAAGGATGTTGTAACCAAACCTTTTCCAGAAAATTTCTACAGGATTGAAGGAGCCAAGGACGCATTAATATGTGGCAACAGCAGTGACGCTGGGTGAGTGACACCGCCGCTTCAGAGCATAATCACGTTCATTAGTGTTTCTCTGGCTTATTACGTCTGAAGGAAAACATGTACACTGCTTGCAAGTGTTAGCTTTGCAGTGAACTCAGTGAAAGGAGGACACAAATCTGAACATGCACAGCTAATAATGGAAGACACTCCAAGGGAGATATATTTTATACTGGCAGGATAAACATTTCCTGACATTTTACAACAGACTAAAGGCGTGTACCTTTTTAAAACAGCTCAGAATGCTAATGTTTATTAAGCTTGTTTCGTTATTGGAAATATATATCACAAACGCTACTCTCTTCAGATTTTTTTTCAGACAGACGGTGTTGTAGCATCAACAGTATTTTCAGCTAACTGCTTGTGCTCAGCTTCGCCGGCAGTGCGACACACAGCACATCCATGTGCCACGCATTACGCAACGCATCACATAACGCGCTGCCAGGGCCTTATCGTGCTCACATTTATCGCTTACAACGTTAAGTCAGTAACGTGGCCCAAGTGGGGAGGTGGGTAAACCCTGCTGTTTCATGCTTTCGCAGTCTAAGTGATAACTTAGAAACAGCTGACGTTACACTTTTTTCCGTTTGTTTTTACCCCAGGAGTATTGCAGTCTTTATCCAGGGTCGCTAACGTAGATGTTGGGCCCCATGAGATGATATATTAAGATGTTATGCTATGTTCTAATGTTTGCGGGCCCCTGTCAGTCAAGGGCCCTTGGAATCGTCCTTGGTTTCCACCCCTCTGCATTCGTCTGTGTGTGTCGGTGTGTTTTAATCTTCATCGCCATCTGAACTGACTAGCACGTATGATAACTAACCCAGTCAACCCATTATTATTTCTGAGCAAGGCTAAGTGTAATGTACTCAACGCCTCCGTCAGACATGTCCGTCACTAATTATACAACGACGAGAGGATTTCCTGGAACACGGTTTGTACTGTGCACTCATATTTAGTGCGACAGGAGAAGGACGTGTTTTTTGGCACTAATTGCCTTCCCTGACAATAAATCACACAATATGAGAACTGGCTGTGCGCGGAGCCAGACCGCGTATCCACCTCTGCCAAACTGCGCCTCGATTCGGCCCCGGTCACGTGTCGGCCTGCTAGACGTGACGTGCTCGCGGCCGTTAGTCCGCCGAAACTTCGATTTCGACGGCGCTGAAAGGGCCCCATGATGTACAGGACGCAGCGACAGCGCAGGGGAGATGCACGTAGGTCGCAGTTATCGCTTTGAGCTGTGTTGCTGTGTTCACTCTGCATTCAGCACATTTGACAGAAAAAAATAAATAATAATAATTACGATTGCAGCCTACAGTTCTGTTTAGTGTCCAGAAAGGATTTCAGTCACATTTTATCCTTTTTAAGCTTTTTTGCCAACCTCTAAAGCCTTTGTTAATGACTGCTCTTGTTTGGGCCGGATGAGGATTAAAGCTCCTCCCTCTCTGTCCTGTCAGTCATCCCCTCTGCCCCTCTTCATTGGTTGGCATTTTGTCACGAACTTCACCATATGCATGAACATCAACTTGCTCTCGTGCAAGTCCAGACTAGGGTTTCTGCAAAACGATCTCTTTTTAAGCTGTTATTTTGTACGATGCCTTTGAGCGGTTGTGGTTTACAAAACTGTAATTATCCCCACTCCGAGGTAACTTAAAGGCTCGCAGGTACAGAACACCGTTGGACATGCTTGGTAACCCTTTCCTTACACCACGCACCGCTCACAGGTGTCTGCACTGGTGTGCTTCGCCCACTGTGTTTAACCGTTTCCCCCGTGGCTGAATCTGTACTTTGCTATATCACTTTCCACTAGTTTTATTTTCTCAAAACCGCTGGAAAATGTACACTGGAACGTTTTGAATTTAAACATGAATGCGTAAAAAAACAGCTCAGGTGAAGAACAGTAACACGAGTGCATTCGTGTACCTGTGCTCTGATGGCTGTACAGGTGCGTTTGGCCAGGTGGATGTGCTGCTGACTGGCTGGTCCTGAGAAGGTGTGTCTTTCTGCGTCAGGAAAAAGAGAGAAATGGCTTCATTAGCCAAGACCTCACAGCTCTGCATCTTATATATGCTTAAACAGTATTAATGTTTTCAAGACTGCTCATAAGTATTGCCAAATACTTTTAAACAAACAATATCACCAGTACTAAACTGTGTTCAAATATTAATGCAACAGTATTTTAATGCAAAAAAACTTTTTTTTTTCGGTTAAATTAACACCACACGAAGAGTTTACTGAGTTCGTTACATGTCGTGGCTTTGTTTTTCAGGCTTTTCCATCCAAACAAACACCGTATTTAGTAAATTATTTGGAACAGAAAGAGATCGTTAAAGCTCAAGTTTGTGTGGTAACTGTATTATCATAACACCAATTTAATTTAGTGCAGAAAAAAGAACGCCGAGCTTTAATTTGACGATCTAACATTTGTAATGACATTACAACTGCATTACATGCCCTCTGAAATATTATCATATCTGAAAGACAGAGACAGAGAGACAAAACAGCACTCCAGAGGCACTGCAAGAAACAATCTCCACAGGCAACAGCCTCTTGGTTACTGTTGCTATAGAAACTTTAAGTACTTTTATCCTGACATCAACCTTGTCCTTCTATTATCTTGCATAATTTTAACTCATATTTCTCCTTATCCTTCTTTATCCTGCCTAAGGTCAGAGGTCATGGGTTGCTTTACTGGTGTGAATCACAGTGACAGCATACATATCAGAGAATAACATAACTGGGAAATTAATTATTTAACCACAATATAGCTTTGTCGAGACGTTATCATGTATGACTGACCCCATGTATTATGTGCAGCAAAGCTGTTCTTAATCTTACTGTGCCATGTCGGCTTCCATGTTTAAAACCTCATTTTTTTTATACACTTAGTTATAAATTGTAATTACTTTTAGGTGATTAGCATACAAAAGCCTCCGAATGAGTAAATGCACATGTACATTTATAAAAATAAAATGAAAATGAACTAGTTAAATAAAATAAAATTATGGCTCTAAAAGTGAAGATCTAAGACATTACTTCTGTAGGATAACATCCAGATAGCCTGTGAAAGACACCCTCTGCGTATTTGGGTTTGTCCACGTCCCCCCCCGAGAAGTGTCCGGTCTGGAATGCAACAGCTCACGCCGTCTGAGCTGCACATGTGTTCTGAAACAGATTAAACCAAATTAAAGGCCTCAGATGTGGCTGTCAGGCCAGGCGCTGTGGTCACCTAGTGAACCTGTACAGAGGGCCCTCACTGCAGTGCAGGGCAGGCTGGGGGGGGCAGTGGCACATTGCCTGGTATGAACCTGCTTTGAAATGAGCTTTGAGACTAAAACAACTGAACGATCCTGTCCTGAGAATTGTGGGTGACGGTGTCCTCAACCGCCTCCATTCCCAGGTGAAGGGAGAGTCCATTTTCAGCAGCGGGGGTCCTATTTGTGGGGGTGCACAGAGGGGAAGGGGGGGCACTTGGTCTGCATTAAACATCAGAGAACCCAGGAAGGGTCTAAAAATAGTGCGACTTGGCTACGGAAACCCACCCTAAGTGCAGTTTATTCCTACATGCTCTTTTCTCAGGAAGTTTCAGAAACTTTTGCCGTTGTTGCATTTTGAGCAGTGCTTTACTGCTGTGCTTTTAACTGCCGAGGGCAATGCACTCTGGGAATCCCTGCCTGTAATATACCCTTATCTTCTCACTTGCATACTCAGCACAACAATGAACGTGTGGCCAGCGGGGACATGCCATTCCATACGGATCTGTTCTTTGTTCTGTTAAACTTGTGTCCTTTGTCCGTATGTTCCCGTGCCTGAATGCACTACAGAGTAAAAATCTATGCATATTCATAAAAAATTTCGGTAGATAAATTTGTAGGCTTTCCAGGTTTGCATTGCACTGGGTAATATACAGCAAAATCACACAGAAAACTATCAGTATTACAGTGGAGGGTTGTGTCTTAAGGATTTGAACGACAACCATAGCAGACCATGGCATTCAAGGAAACTTTTAATTCAGCAGTGTGGCTGAAGGACTGAATGTGGTCTGACGCCACCAAACTAATTCATCCGCACTGGTCTGAATCGGCATTAGCGATTTCTAAAGAGCGTCCGTGTTGGCGTTGAACCAGGAATGCCTGCCCTCTCTTACAAACCTGCATGTTTTACAGCGATTGTATTCGCACTTTTCAATTTAGTCCTCCCTACCCCGCCCCCCCGGCTCACTTTTTTTTTCTCATTATATTTTGGGAGCACAGGGCTGGGGGGGTGTTTAGGCCTGTGAGTGATTGCACTGTATTGCTCTCAGATGGATTAAGGCCCAGTGAGATTTGCAGCTTCTCTCCTACAGCTGTTCTGGGCCATTACTAAATTACACTGCTCCTGAATGGTCACCGCGCTCCGTCTGTCATTAGCAACATGAAAGGATCTAACCTTCACCATGACACCCCAGCGCTCAGGATTCACTGACTTCAAACTGGGGGTCCATCTGCTTTCCCATAATCCCCTGAGCCATAAATGCTATTGTCTGTTTCTTTTTACGTGAGTACTAACTCACAGGTAATCTGGGCTCCAGTTAAAACAAACCTGGCACAAGGATTTCATTTGATGGCCAGATAGCTCAACAAGACCTTTGGGTGAGAAAATCCACACTGGGAACACTGGAGCCCGGGTTATCTATGAATGTACTTGGTGTGTAATATAAATGAAAAGACCACAGTTTTCTGTTACTAATTATATGATCTGTACAGGTGTGTTGACGTTATTATAAACCTAACACTAGTGGTACACAGAATGAGATATACAATACAGTACAAAAAATGACAATAATTTTGAAAAATGTGAAATGTGTAATTTAGTTGCACGCATCAACTATGTGAAAAGTGAATTTATTTTACTATAAAAGATACACTCTGCACCCTCTATTTTTAAGATAACACTAATGTTACATTTTCATCTTTCGCAGAACACGCACATTAACTAACCAGCCTCCACTTTGTTCTCTACACCTCCTGTAATCATCGCAGCCACGATTAATTTTGCTCTGCCCCTGTCAAATTTGTAGCTGTAAATAAACGCTAATTGAGGAGTGGGAATCTGAGGTATTCGGCTTAATGACCTCCTCTCAGAAAACGCGCGACGGCAGCGCGGAGAGGAGAAGAGCTGTGCCAGGGCGATGGGAACAGCATGTTTGTGTGGGAGGACCGATCTCATCTTCAAGGAAAGAAAGAATAGCCTGGATTCCACTCCACTCAAGTCAAAACTCGTTAAGGCGTTACTTTTTATTTTTTGTTTTTGCAGTTGCGTTTGCCCTCCTCCCCACCCCACCCTACCCGCCTTGACGCAAAATCTTTCACTTTTTGTTGCAACTTAACGCAGAGAACAAAATTACACAGGAACGTCCTTGTGATGAAAGAGGTCGTTAGAGACCTGTGTGGATTTGGCTCTGTGGCGTCATTGACCGAAGAAAGACTTTGCTGAAGGTCTTGGACAAGCAATTAAGTTTTCAATCTTGTTTTTTTTTTTTCTTCCTTCTCAAGAAAATGTCCGGATGGGTTTGACTGCGTAAAAACAGGAAGGAACCCGAATTACGGCTACACGAGCTTCGACACCTTCGGATGGGCTTTCCTGGCTCTGTTTCGCCTCATGACTCAGGACTACTGGGAGAACCTGTATCAGCAGGTGCTTTGCGTGCCGCCAGGCCACTGGGCCATCACACCCTCAGACACGCTGCATTACTCTGCCATCTACAACTAGGACTTTCCTTCAGCTGTGTAGAGCCTCCATCATTTCTGTTTGTGTGTGGGGAAGGTTAAGGAAAAAATTTTTATTTTTCCTAAACTAGCATAGCCATGCAGGATAAAGAACGTTAGGGGCTGCAGCCACCAGTGTGGATGAATGAGAATGAGTATAATGCATGTGTAACCAGAGGTTTGTTAACTTCAACCTAATGCAGAATATTAACTGTCTGTGCCAGACGCTCCGGTCTGCAGGAAAGACCTACATGATCTTCTTCGTGCTGGTGATCTTCCTGGGCTCCTTCTACCTGGTGAACTTGATCCTGGCCGTAGTGGCCATGGCGTATGAGGAACAGAACCAGGCGACCATTGCGGAGGCCTGGCAGAAAGAAAGAGAGTTCCAGCTGGCAATGGAGCAACTGCGTAGAGAGCAGCAGGTGCGTCTGCACGGATGTGCAGAGAGTAGCAGGTGCGTCTGCAGGGCTGCGCAGAGAGCAGCAGGTGCATCTGCACGGTTGCGCAGAGAGCAGCAGGTGCGTCTGCACGACTGCGTATAAAATGAAGAAAAAGTCACAAAATACATGAAAAATGTGCAAAGGACAAAGTTTGGCACCTTAACAAAGTGCTGAACAGCTGTGCTAAGCAACAGCTCCCATAACAGTCTTCACCACTACATAAAGGAGATCTGGAGATCAAGTGACTACAAACCTCTTCAGCATTTTAAACCTGAGTAACTGTGCTTGCATTTCCACTTATTTCGCGTTTCGCCCCCTGCCTCTCAGGCGATGGCAAACAGAACCCACGAGACGGACTCTCTGCGGTCAGCTGAGGCATCCTCCTTCACCTTGAAAGACCCCAAAGTGCAAAACAAAAGGAAAAAATCCCAGAGGACTTTGTCAGGAGAAACGGAAAATGATGGAGATGACAAGCCATCGAAGTCGGACTTGGTAGATGGGCCCAAGGTAAAAGAATTACACGGCACGGCTGTGTTGTGGCCTGCCGTTTCTCTCCCTGCTCTCATTGTTTGAGCTTCGTTAAGCACTTTGGCGCAGTCATGTTTGGACTGGCACCATGTCCTAGGCTGAACTGAACTGTACATGAAAATCAAACTGCTTCTGTGTTACAGTGATAAATATACATCACTGCCTATACACACACACACACTTTGTCAAAATGATTCCTGGATATAAATTTAATGTTAATGTTAATATAAACAGAGTCCTGTGGTGGGTTGGCACCCTGACCCTGGGTGTCCCCTGCCCTGCGCCTCCTGGGATGGGCTCTAGGCTTCCCGTGACCCTAAATTGGACAATCGGTGTAGAGAATGGATGGATGGATAAACAGAGTACCCAGACAGTCCACTAATTATCCAAATGCTCATCTCATCACGGGTGGCCTTGAGCCTATCCCAGACAACCTAGGGTGCACGGCAGGGCGCGCACACACACAAAACATGAACAATTTGGATCATTGAGCCTGCTTAAGGAGCACGTGTCGGAGATTTAGGGGAAACTCGTGCACGCACAGGAATATGCAAACTCCACACACACACAGTCTCAAGAGCCCGATTCGAACCCATGGGTCACCCTGCAATGCAGACTTTTTCCTTTCGTTTATAATCTCGGATCTCTTCCACTGACCCATTATCATCAAGGCCATCAAATTCACACCCTCTTAGTTCCAGTGACAAGCCTCGACATGGTTTTATGTTTCTGGACTCACCCTTCCTTGCAGCAGATGCAGCATCTCTTGGTCCACACCCTCTCGTGTCACCCCCTGAGTGCCAGAAGAGGAAGTCAGGTGAGCATCTTCACCTTCCGCCTGCGGAGGGACTCGGAGGCGGAGCTTGCTGACGACGAGCACAGTGTGTGCAGAGACGGCGGGAGCCGTGCGGGCTCCATTGCTGCCCCTTGGCGTAGGAGACGCACCAGTAGCCAGAGCATGGCCAGCTACTGCTCCCAGGTGTTCAGCCCTGCTCTGAACATCAATGGCAAGCTGTCCATGGACCAGAATGGAGTCAGCGGCAGCCTGGGGCCGCTCTGCTCTTCGCCTTTGCCGTCATGTGCCGTGGAGCGAGTGAAGGATGACGGTGTAAGTTCTCCGCAGACATGTACGTTTCCAGGCAATGCTGCCCCTGGTGTGAGTGACTCAGCCTCGAACGAATTGTTCTGTATAATAGTCTTCTTCACGAAGTCCAGACTGAAGCTGTATGATTCACACCTAAAAAGCAGACGATATATAGACAGGTAGACATATCAAAAAGGCCCTTTGAATGTTTAGTCTCATTCCAGAAGTTGCATGGCCGTTTTCTCTGAATTGTTTATCCGTAATATTTGTTTAGATTTACTGGGATAATAAGAGTGATTTCCCCAATGTGTTCAGTGCCAACATTCCCCATCTGAATAGAATAGAATAGAATAGAATTCAACTTTATTGTCATTACACATGTATAGATACAGGGTAACGAAATACAATCTGCACACTTACTTTGACCCAGCGCAGCCATTTTTTTATCTGACCGTGGGGGCTTGACTGTAAACTTTCCATTTGTTTCAATAGCTGAATCACAAACACACAGTGGTTCAGTTAATGGCATAGTCGATGCGGATGTGTCAGGTGATACTAAACATTCAATAAAACAGCATGGGCACAACTCTTAGACAGAGTCAACCAAAGCGTTATGCTGAGGTCGAGGCATTAATCAAATAATAGTGTATTTAAGAGATAAAACTGATGCTTACCTCACTTCACTGTTCTAGGTGTTTTGTTTTGTGTAGTGTACAGTACTGAAGGTCTACACACCAATCAGATGCTTTTTAAAGTTACATTTTCTTGTTACTTTCTTTTCCATTACCCATAGAGATGAGTACATGACAGTATGTGTTTTTTAAATGAAAGTCAGTATACGTTACTCAAGTTAATCACACAATTAAAGGCTGATACTACCGTTGGCGTTTCATCAAAAGACACGTTATTTCTGTCTCGTAGATAATAATTTAATGATTATTGTCAGTCAGAAGATCTACTTCCAGTATCTTCTTACCCAGCTGTCCTCATGGGGTCTTGAGGTTTGTCGGAGGGCAATCACGTACACACATGCTCGTGCACACAAAACACACACGCACAATACGGAACACTTAGAGTTGTGAGAATAACATTGACAAAATAAAAAAAAAAAAAACCCAGTGAGAAGTAGGATGCACAGGTAAAGATGGAGGCCAGATGATACAGACTTTTCAACCAGGAAAATGTTCACATTGTGAAGGAGACAGCATAACCTTCTGCGTCAGCACACCGACCAGGATCGCAGACACACCAGTCCGCTTCTTCTCATTCTGTTGATATGGACGTCAATTTATTTCAGTAAATGTAAGTGTTCCAGGACCACAAGTCAGGTGCTAATATGTGGACAGACACAGTGAGTTACAAGGCTACACATGTGAAGGGTGCAATGATAAAAGATGGAACGCACAGAGTTCCCGTCGCCTTGGAAATGTACACTCTCGCCATAGCAACAGCTGTGGGATTGGTGCTTCGCCGGCATTTGCTTACATGCACAAAATAGGCCCGATTTCCTCTCTCAAACCAAAAATTTCACGTGGGTGTTGACGAAGTGGCTCTTTGACAGTTCTTGAATTACTGAGAAAAAGAACAGCATTCAATTACTGCTATTCTTAAGGTGAAGAAATATACAATATTCAACTTCCACTGCAACAAACTGCGCCAAGTGGGTGTATAACACTGCAATTTTGTGCTATAACCTGACAATTTTCCAATCAATCACTTATGAACATGCAAAAGTTGCAAATGCATGTGGTTACATGGGATGGTTGTGGAAAAAGCTTTTGGCATGAAGTACAAAGATATTTGGAAAACTGCAATTAGAGTAATCGTTTACAGTGAAAATAATACTTTAAAAGCAAACAAACGTTTGCATAGTAAATTATTAATGGATTTTTTTTATTTAGCTCTACAGCTCACAAACATCTGTGGAGTAATTTCGGTAATGTGTGATCACACATTCAAAACATTAACAAAACTGTGCAGATTTAAGAAATATTAAAAACGAAATGCAAAACTGGCGATTAGACTGCTAGACCTTGAATGTTAAGGCAAGCCCACTTGTTTGTGTGATGCAACACTGAGCTGCGGTCACCCGATCCTCCTATCGCCGTCCCCCTGCATCTTCAGATGCCCAAGCGGCCCAGCGAGTCCAGCGGTGGGCAGTACCCCCGTGTGCTGTGCCCTGAGCAGCTGGAGGAGCCGTATGTGCGAACCAGACTACCCAGCACCCTCAGCTTCCTGACTGATGCCATGGAGGGTGAGTCCGGCCATCCTTCCCCAGGAGTAGACCAGCCGTTAGGGTCTACGCGCAGGAGCAACCGGCTGCGCCGTTACCAGAGAAAACGGGCAAACGTGCAACAGACGCTTTCGAGCCGCTAATAAACAGACGCATTCCTTAAAACATTTCCGTGCATTTTTCTTAAGTGTTTAGTCAGCTTGGAATGAGTATATTTTTCTGATGCAATTACAAACTCTGTTTTTCGTGTGTCTTGATTTGTAGCTCACTTACATGTTCAGGCGCCCACGCACACCTCGGAAGGCTGATTGCTCAATCAGCGAGCTCGGTTTGTGGAAGCGGGCAGCTGCCCACACCTGCTGATATGTGGCAGGAACTCGGCTCCGTGCGCTTATTTATCCCCATATACTCAAACCCACTTCAACACACTAAGTCCAGAAGCAACCTTCTATTTTTTTACAACTTTTTCAAATTTTGGGCTTCCACGAAGTGCATCTCCATGACTGCATGACTTACGGTCTTGACAGTGTATTTTATAGGGTTTTCACAACTCAGATCACTTCTCAAGTACTTTGATCAAGTAAAAACTTTAAAATGCATATAATCTAAGTTTGAAATTAATTACTGTTCTTAAATCATAATACCCCCAGATAGTAATTATCTGTAATAACTACCTGCTGAAGGGCCCCAAAACTAAATTAAATATAGTTTAAAACCATGTTAAACTACAAAAGGTGGGGTAAGGTGGACACCAGTTAAACCCCCCCCCCCCCCCCCCGAAATAATAATCTAAAATTGTAAAAAAATTGGATTTTCATAACGTATTTGGTGTTCACCAGGCCACGACAATCCTATTTAACACAAATAGATATAAAGGTCTTCATCAAATGTGCAAGAAAAATGCTGATGTTTTCATATGCCTTTGTTTTCCTAGTAGGCAGGCGTGACACAATTACCCAACACAGGCAAAAAAAAAATCTGATCAAAACAGTGGCTAATTCATTCAGAGCTCACTGTTCAGAAATGGAGTTATGGCAGGTGTCAGTGACAGGGACTCGTTAGCCTCACGAGTAACGTTTTAGCTCAGCGGAAAGCGTGTCACTGTTTTGAAAAAGAACAGTGTTTGTTCTGAAACAGAGGGCTGTAATCAGAGTGGGAACAGGTGTGTTAAGTCTGTCATTCTTGTTTGTTCAGCTGAACATTTAAAAAAAAAAAAGGTGACCATAAACACTTACCGTAAATTACAGGAGTCGATAATTGTTTACTTGCTTAAAGCTTAAATATTAGTTGTGTTAAAACACTGTTTCACGCAAATTTCTGTTACGCTCTGATCAAATACATGCTGGCCGGTCTGGGCTGTCTACAGTTCCAGCACATCTCTTCTGCATGATGACAGTTACTGGTGGCTTGATGCGATGGCCAGAGAGGTGGTCATGACAACTTCAGTTGGAGCTGATGATGCTGTAATGCAAACTAAAGGCAGAGAACACCAGTCAGACTTGGCATGCATTTGTCAGTCCTTTGAACACGTCACTAGTAAAAGAAGGTCCAATTCCTGTACTGATTTTTAAACCCCCTGGTATTTCTGTGGGTTTGTGTGTAAATGAGTCTGCTCTAAGCACTGACGTGCCAGTAAGGCATTTGGTTTGGGCTCAGTCACCTGACGTTCACGGCAGACGCCTGACGTTCATCTCGCAGAGCTGGAAGAGTCCCGGCAGAAGTGTCCCCCCTGCTGGTACACCTTTGCCCTGCGGCACCTGATCTGGGACTGCTGTCCTGTGTGGGTAATGGTGAAGAAGGGCATCAAGTTTGTGGTGATGGATCCATTCATGGACCTCGCCATCACAGTGTGCATCGTCCTCAACACACTCTTCATGGCCCTGGAGCACTACCCCATGACGGAGGAGTTCAACAGGATGCTCTCCGTGGGCAACCTGGTAAGCTGGAGAAGAACTCATAAGCCTTGGATGTTTACACAGACCTGCTGGCAGATGCTGGAACCAGAGCATGCCAGAGCTTTCCTTAACACCGCACTTGTTAGTTCGAGGGAAAATATCAAAACAAGTGACTTAAATTCTGTGTGTATGCTAGTGTTTGAAATAAACCCGTTGACTTATAACAATAAATTATAAGTGCAAAATACCTATCATCTGGAATTAGTAAAAATATTGTCTATTAACTATCCAAACTACCAGGTATCACTGCTTATGCAGTGGGACAGGTAATAGGTTTATTTAAAGGACTTTAACTGGAAGCCAGTGAAGGTCTCATGGCATTTTGGTGACTGTGAATGAAACACAGCCCCACAGTTGCAAGACATTAAACTATAAAAAGTGATTTAATTTCCATGTTTCAGAATCTGATTTCAAACACAGCAGCGCAAAAAAAGTGGAAAGTCGATTTTGAAATTAATTCCAGGGAGCAGAAACACAATGCTGTAAGTGATATCCAAGGTCTCTCTCTCTTAAGCATAACACTGGCACCAAAGAACTGTTTTAAATTGTAGCAGAGCATTTTAATCGCTGTACACAATTTGTCTGTTTTTCTTCTCAGGAGTACACTGGCCTGAAAATATCTTTCTTTTCTTACTGAGTGAAACTTTACATGATGGCCTGCAAGGCTTTATAGAACTGGAGATAAAGAAAAAGATGAAAATGAGCCAGTGTAAGGTTCCTTGTCTGAACAATCTGCAAACCCACGTACTCGCTGCTGGATTTGCGTGGATGTGCTCTGTGAGGCTCTTGGGTAGGACTGCTCAAAACAGAAGCACAAAGCACCATCTTGGCAGGCTCCAGCTAAACAGAGCTGCGCACAGGGCAGGAAGTGAGCCATTATGGTAGCATACAGGTGAAAATCCAGCTCCGCTGAAGTAAGCCCAGTCTGGAGCCCTGATGACAAGTGAACTTCATGCTGTTTCAGTTGAAATTGTTCTTGGTGGCTGTTGGCGTACTCTGGCAGTGAGGTGGGCACCCTGGTTATCAGGGTTAAAGAATGGCAGCTACATGTTCATTCTTATGTAGAGAAGCAATCGCTCTTGAGGTGTGCTTCGTGAACCATCCACAGGGAAACAGCTGGAGCCGGAGGCACTTAATTAGCATGACTCTCACATTACCAAGCCTTACCATTTTCTATTTATATTTCCACCTCGCCAGGTTTTTACAGGGATCTTCACAGCTGAGATGGTCCTGAAGATCCTCGCCCTGGACCCGTACCATTACTTCCAGCAGGGATGGAACATCTTCGACAGCGTGATCGTCTGCCTCAGTTTAATGGAGCTTGGTCTCTCCAACGTGGAAGGTCTCTCTGTGCTACGCTCCTTCAGACTGGTAACCTCCTCTGACATCCCACACAAATGTCTTCCATTTCATACAGAACACACATGCCCCATTTAATTATCCCAAACTTTGTGTTAAATTTTATCCAACTTTGCTTTGAACATTAAAGCTTCCTTCCAGGAACTCTGCAAAGTGCCCTGCAGAACATCTGCAGAACATTTTGTAGATGGAATCTCGAATGTCCTTCCCACATGGAGAACATATCAACTGTGTACCACTTTGTACTCGATCAGACCGAGAGGAGAAGGCGCACACAAATGCTCACACAAGCCGTAAAAAATGGTCTGAAAAACATTAAGATAACCTAATCTTCAGTCTGTTCATCAGCAAAATTTGGACTGTGATGTGTTTTAATAGCACTGCAGTCAATTCAATTAAAGGAGATACTCATGAAAAATGGATCAAACGGCCTCTGCATTCTTCTCAGCAGTACTTAACTAGCGTATTAAAATACATCACAGACCGACTAAAAGATTCTTTCTTCTTTAATCAGATTTGTGGTTTGCTGAGTGGAATTCAATCATGTTCATAAAATTGATGCTGGCAGAAGTGACTTGGCCTCTGTAGAGTATTTATATGGTAGTTAGACATGCACTGAAGTTTATAAATGTAGTTACTATTGACACTTAAATTACATTTAGAAGTAATGTCAAAATATCAAGTTGGTTCATGAAATAACGGTGTTATTTGGTCAAGACGCTGGCTGATTGAAGAAGCAGTTGCCACATGCCTCCAGAGTTGATGTGTGTGTGCGCGCATGTATGTAATTTACATGTTCTCTGTGCACCTGTGTGAGTTCCATGCGGGTACTCAGGTGTCCAGCCACATCCTACCAGCATGTGGTTCTGAAGGATTTCTATTTCTAACCTGCCCACGTAGTGTGGCTGTATTCTGACAGGACCTTGTGTATAGGAGTAAGTCAGTTCAATATCGTAGAGACCCCCTGGTGGTCAGAGGAACAATTTGATTAGTTCCCCAAGCAGTGGATTTGGGTCTTTAGCTCAGCAGGTTGAATTGTGGTAAAGCTGCATGTACCGCACTAACATCCTGTCCAGAGTGCACCCTGCCTTGCTTGTAACCTGTCTGCTGTGTGCCCTGCTTGCCTTGTGCCTTGCCTGCCATGTGGCCTGCCTGACGTATGCCCTGCCTGTCGTATGCCGTGCCTGCCGTGTATCCTGCCTACCATGTAACCTGCCTATCGTGTGCCCTGCCTGCCATGTGCCCTGCCTGCAGTGTGTCCTGCCTACCAGGTAACCTACCTGCTACATGCCCTGCCTGCCGTGTAACCTGCCTGCCAAGTGCCCTGCCTACCATGTAACCTGCCTGCTGTGAAATCTGCCTACCGTGTAACCTGCCTATGGTGTAACCTGGTTGCCGTGTGCCCTGCCTACTGCGTGCCCTGCCTGTTGTGTAACCTGCCTGCTGTGTGCCCTGCCTACCGTGTAACCTGCCTGCCAAGTGCCCTGCCTACCGTGTAACCTGCCTGTCGTACGTCCTGCCTACTGTGTTGCTGGGGTTATAATTCATGATCCCCAAGACCTGACATTGGAGACTTTGACACATGAACAATGATAAATTAAATTTAACTGCTCACATTATATGTCTAATATATGTTTCATCCACAAAGGATCACAGAAGTCCCTGGCACTTACCTGTCTTTGCTTTCTAGCTGAGGGTCTTCAAACTGGCAAAGTCTTGGCCCACCTTGAACACACTCATCAAGATCATCGGGAACTCAGTCGGCGCCTTGGGGAACCTCACCCTGGTGCTGGCCATCATCGTCTTCATCTTCGCCGTGGTGGGCATGCAGCTTTTCGGCAAGAACTACCAGGACTGCGTGTGCAAGATCTCTAAGGACTGCTCGATGCCCCGCTGGCACATGAAGGACTTCTTCCACTCGTTCCTCATCGTGTTCCGCGTGCTGTGCGGCGAGTGGATCGAGACCATGTGGGACTGCATGGAGGTCGCCGGGCAACCCCTGTGCATCCTCGTCTTTATGCTGGTCATGGTGATCGGGAACCTTGTGGTGAGTGCGTGTGTGTGTCTTCTGATGGGCTTGTGTGTCTGTGCATGTGCTTCACACATGCAAATGGGAACTAATTCTGATTTTGTACGTATTGAGATTGTACACGTTGCATTTTTACACGTTGGAGGTCTTTACGCTGACAGGCTCTTTCTGAAGCCCTAACCGTATTTGTTAATTTAATATAGCATTACATAAAGACAATGTGAAACATTTTCCTTTTATATTAGCAATGTTTTAGCACAACCCCCAGAACCCTGCAAATGCATTAAATGTGGTAGTCTGTGAATGCAAGAAAGCACCCGCTAACCATAAAAATCTTTCTTACCAGTAACATTTGGATGTTTTGATGAATGCCAGTCAACTTTTCTTTAAAGCCCTTGCTCAGTATACTTGTATTTCTTTTGTGAGGTCGTATATCATGGCCGCAAGCTTTTTGTAAATGGCTTTTCTTAATCTTCTCATGCCGGTTCGTTTCGAGACAAACTTGGTCTCAGAGGGGCTCGCTTCGGGTTCACGTTACACAGCGCACACAACACAAAAGGAAATCAAAGGAGGAGATCATGGAGATTAGGCACTGAGATTTACTCTGTAGAAAAGGAGCATCGTTCCTTTGTAATCACTAAAGATTCATCATCCTATTTGCTGAAATTGACTTTAGTTGAGTACTTTCCATGTATGCACAGATAGAGAAAACTCTTCTGGACAGCCTATCATAACAATATGAACACATTCCGTCCACTCTTGGAAGTACAAGAAGGTTTAGCTTTAATGTTTCAATACAACATGTCTGATTTGTTTGCGAAATTACCCAGAGGATTATGTGAAACTGGAGGTGAGTTTTTCTTTTTGCTGGGTGAATCATCCGGTGCAGCTCGGCCCGTAGCTGTATGGCCAGAGAAGAATCCGTGAGGACACTGGCACACGGTGAAGAAGCGGGCAGTTTGATGAGTGAGGAGCCGTGTGCACTCCATACGCGTGTGTATACGTGTGTACGCACGTGTCAGTCAGAGATGCTGACAGGGAGGGGGGTAACAATCACAGCCCACGCAACTGTCCAGATAGTAACAGCTGTCCAGACCGGCAGGCGTTAAAGAGCCTTCACTCACGTCACATGCGTGTCAGATGCATGGACTGTATGTAACCAGTAATTTTGCTGCTGAATGAAGTTAGTTACTCTACTGTCACCCGTAACACGCCTGAGTTAACAAAACAGACGTTGATGCTTTTTCAAGCTTACTGTGGAGTTGTGTCAATCTAATAGGCTATTTAAAGTGACTTACTGTTATAAACTGTAATTTTAAGAACTGAGTATATGGATATCACAACTGGTTTAATGCCTTAGCTGTACTGATCGTACTGTATGTTTTGACACCCAAATAGCAGACGTGCTACATATTGTATATGCAAGTGTGACCGAACTAAAGCAGAACCCGGTCACTACAATGTTGTGCTGCATGCCAGTATGGTTGTCCATGCAGAAATGACTGACGTTTTGTCTACAAGAAAAGATCAAAGACAGAGTCTCTTGTGTTTTTTTTTTTTTTTTTTTGGTGTAAAAAAAAAAACACGAAACAGTGCATCAGGGTTTGCACCTGGTGAAATCTGATGTTTGCAAACTCTGATTCATTGTTTGGTTTCATCGGATCGCTGTCGGAACAGCTCTGACAGGGTTTACTTACACACGTTTTGCTTCTGAATCCGTTCGAAAACTCTTGGCGAGTAAGATTTTGGCTCGCTGCCCAACTGGGATGTTGTTTTGTCAGTGGTGCAGTTTAGTTGCTAGCAGTTCGCAAGAATGTTGAATGGCGTCTTTTTGTAGCTTCTGGAACAACAATGGAGTCGACTGCATTCCTCATTTGTGTTTTACTGCTTTAACAGTGGATAGCTTCCTGAATTTAACTGTCAGCAGAATTTAGAGAACGTCTTTGTGAAACACGTGTGCCCTCTGTGGCCAGCGACTGGCTTAACGAGACCTTGATTTTGCAGTATCGTTATGCCTTTAAACGTAATTTCTCTGCATGTAGAAATCAACGTCAGTGGAAACCAGGCAGGGTTTTTTAGAAAAGGAGTCTTTCTGAAATAGAACGGCATAGAAAAACATGTGTATGTAACAGGGGAGGGATCCTGCTGGGATTCAAACCAGCACAACCACCAGAGAAGAGGATTAGCCTGCTGAGCTAAACACCAGCGTCCCTCACATGAGGGACTAATAAGATTCTTGTCCTGACAACTAGGGGTTTTTATCTCAGCAGAATGTGCATGTACATGTACGTTTTATCTTCTGATCTAGCTCAACTATAAAAGCACAACTGCCATGGCAGACTTCAGCTAATACAAGCCTTTTATCCTTTCTGACTGCTGTGTGTAAGTCTCTTAATACAACAGCCATGGCGTCTCCATGCCAGGAAGGTCTCACACCTTCTCTGACTGTAGAACAAACTTCTCACTCTGCCTGAGAAACCCCAAGGCCGTCTGCTTGCTTTCCGATACTCTGCATGTTAACTCAGACACGTGAAAACCAACTTTAACTACATGAAACGCAGCGATGCGTACAACTTGCGTAGCTGAAATTCACGCCGTATTTTGTCACTTGAGCACGTGGCTGATTTGCGATTGATGCAGAGCGTGGATGTTGGAAAATGGTAGATATACGGTTGGCCTCGAGTTCTCATCCCGTTTGACCTTCCTGTCAGGGGATATGCACACTTGCAGATGATATTTATATCACATTTTGCACTTATGACGACCTTTTGCAGTTCCTTGGTGTTTTTATCTGTTCATTCCTAATAATTTCTTAACACAGTGCAAACTGTAAAACCAACACGAGTAAGAGTCACCGTGTTAGTACCCTGCCTAACGAGAGGTCCCAGACAAGGAGCTCACAGCACGTTTCTCTGGGCCTTTATTTCATCACGCTAATTGAAGACCTGCCACGGGTGGTCACAAGCTGTTAAAAGCGATTTTCTCCCAAAGTGGAAGTCTCAGACGGCCTGCGGCGATGCGCTCGCCGGTCACAGGCGGTCTCTCAAACCCATGCGTTGTTGGAGGTCTACGTCTACCTAGCAAAACAAATACTGACTTCTACAGCTGTTGGCACACTGCTTGGCCTGGATGCCATCGCTCAAGGGAATATTTTGCATTTCTGAATCTCCACACATTGATGGCCAGGCTTTATTACCCAAGCAGGCAGGAATGTTCAGCTGTACAGGAATACCTGGGTGAATAATTTCTGTACTACAGTGAGGTGCCTTCATGCCTTATTACATTATTATTTTTGCTTTGTGGAGCTTGCCTTTGTGTGTCTCACCTGGGTGTTTCTGTTTCCACCCACAGTCCAAAGGCGGGTGTGTACGTGTGCGCATGCGCGTGCCTGTGTGTTAGTCACTACTCCTGTCTAGAAGGGCTGGTGCAACGGATAAACTAATTTGTGAACCGGGTATTTGTTCCCACCCCGACCCTCAGTGAGTGTGTGAGACGCAGCCCATGTGTCTGATTTACACCTCCTGTCCACCTTGGCAGCGCTGGGCATCTGGTGCTCATGCCAAGGAGCAGGCAGGTAAGCTGGCCTGGCAGCGTAGCTGGGTGGTGACACGAAGCCCTGGCATGGGAAGTCTGAGGCAGATCCCACTTAAGCAGCTAGAATGCAAGACAACCATTGAAAATCAATACAAAACATCCCGTTTCAAATGTAAAGTTATGGAGTATTAAGAACACAACGAAATGAGTAAATAGTTGCATAAAGTAAGATCTGAATATCATATGCACACAGAGTTATTTTCGTTGTTTAGCTCACTGGAGACAGACACACAGCTGTGCAGTGAGGTACAGTTTAGATTTCCGCAGCATAGACACACAGTTTAATCTTGAGTTTCAAAATAATAATAATAATAATATTAACAATCAACCTCTCTTGCCTGCTTCTTGTTTCGCCTGACTCATACATCTGTCATCAGGAGAACTGTAACAATTGGCTGCTCCCACAATGCACTGCTGCATATCTGCTGGAGAACAGTGGTGGGTTTCAGTCTTCGGAATCCGTCAGCACTGCCACTGTCACTCTCTGACATTTACTTGTCTGTAAAATGTTTCTACGTTACAAACGGATTTAATTTTATAGCTAATTATGTACACGAGTTGAGAAAAATTGGTTTAATTAGACATCTCCTTTCAAGGTCCACTTAAGTTTCGCTCAAATATCATTAACTAGTGGCATCCCAATAAGGAAAGAGATTTGAAAACTCACATTAAACGTTGCTCTCAGGCCACAATAAATAAATAAATTGGGGTCAGCTTCTAAAATCCCAGTGAAGTATCAGTGCTAATAGTTTTTTTTGTTTGTTTGTTTATTGAAGCAGTAAAAAAAGCACTTAATTGGAGGGAGTCTGTCCCTTATCCAACGGCAGGGTCAGCAGAGAGCTGTAAGCTAAACAGACACACTGCAGACACACACAGCAGTGACAAGCTTCACACAAGCCCAGTCATGCCATGGCAGAGCCACACTGAGCACCTGTGCCACTGCTAATGAGCACCCTTACACGGACAGCTACGGAAGTAAACGTGGAGGGTGAACCGACCTGCATGACTTCTCACTGGAGGAGTGCATGAAAACGTGGCCAACGCCATGTCTGGACTGCTACAGCCCTTTGGTACCCAAATCCTCTCTGTGCCCAGAGTTTGACTGTCTAACGGATGTAAAAGGCAAGAATACCCCGGTAGTCAGGACAAGAATACAACGAGTACCCCCAAAGCAGGACACTTGGGCCTTGGCTCAGCGGGCTAATCGTCTTATCTGGTGACTCTGTGCAGGCTGTGAGCTTGCTATGGTCACCCACATAACATCATGCATGGAGAACATCTATACTGCACAGTATCCTGGTCTGTACTGCACAGTATCCTGGTCTGTACTGCGCAGTACTCTGTAGTCTGTATTGCACAGTACTCTGTAGTCTGTATTGCACAGTACTCTGTAGTGTATAATGCACAGTC
>JABJVR010000085.1:115327-130772 GCA_025773905.1 Chitala chitala
CACAGTTTCACGGGGAGACCTGCAAAGTGAGAAAATCCTACAACATACAGCAGGGTAGCACAGTTTCACGGGGAGACCTGCAAAGTGAGAAAATCCTACAACATACAGCAGGGTAGCACAGTTTCACGGGGAGACGTGCATAGTGAGAGAATCCTACAACATACAGCAGGGTAGCACAGTTTCACGGGGAGACGTGCACAGTGAGAAAATCCTACCACATACAGCAGGATAGCACAGTTTCACGGGGAGACTTGCATAGTCAGAAAATCCTACCACATACAGCAAGATAGCACAGTTTCATGGGGAGACTTGCATAGTCAGAAAATCCTACCACATACAGCAAGGTAGCACAGTTTCATGGGGAGACGTGCATTTTTTCACAGTGCACCTCTCCTCGCGAAACCGTGCTACTCTGCTGTAGACAGAAAAAAAACACGAGAAGATTGTTAGTTCTGTCTTAAAATATACTTTTATACGACAGACTGTTAAAGTTGCATTAAACATACAACTGAATTTAACGTAGTACTATACTAACCGCAAGATTGAGCAACACACCAAGCTGAATTCACAGCGGGCGTTTGGCCACAGTATAGAAAGATGATGTAGTTTCAGTCTGCGCATGCGCAGTAAGCGTGGGTAGGACATTACTGTGGGTAGGACTTAGGACAACACTAACCCTAAACCCCTAGGCCTCAAATAGGCAACAAAATGAGAAACACACACACACACTGCGCGGCCCGGTGGTTGAGGACCGCTGCTGCAGACTGCATCCTCATGCCCCCGTGCGATGGCTCAGAATCCTTATATTTAATAATTTATGAACACATTGAGAGGGAATTTCTGTTTCTCCTTCATACATAATCCGTTCTGATCCTGGTAATCCTTCATCATGCACTTACATAAAAGTAACTTCAGTTTAAACTATGGCTTTTCAGTAGGGTTTAAAACCGAAGAGCCAAAGGCATGTCCCGAAGTGCTGAGTGTGTCGCAAATTAACTGTTTGTTTGTGACGTTGACAGAAGTGGACATTTATTTATGTAGCGTTTAAAACAACCAAGACTGACAAAAGCACATTACATAGAGCAGCAATGATAGAAGGTAAGGTATTAACATCACTGCCTAACGCATTTTTTTGTCGTTTTCTTTTTATTTTTACATTCATACGAAAAGTCATAAAGCAACGAATAAAAACGCCGTTTGAGACCAAAATAGATATACTAATGAAATTCAACTAAAGTTTTATTGGTTATAAACAGTATCCGTCAGTAGCTTATGTGTGTTGTTCATTATGCCTTTAGTAAGGGCGACGGTTCTGGAGGTGACCGCAGGTCACGCTGAATGAACCCAGCATGCTTCATGTTTCCAAAAACCCTGCACTAGCGCATTACTGCAGCACTAACGCAATGACCGTGTTCTTCTCGTTACTAGAGCGATTCAGCACCTAGGCCACCAGTTGCCTTCTTTGACTATCATTTTCTAGTGCTCAACACAAAGCCGCAGAAATCCGCGCTGGAATTATAAGCTTTGCCATACGGCGGTTGCAGTACGTCTGCCAGTGATAGTAGAGACACGCACTCGCCGAGAGATTGGCGTGACCTTTCTCTGCTCCTGGTTTGAAACTCACTGCTGTTTCTTCTTCCCTCAGCAGCAAAAGGACACAGGCAGCTTGTCAGAGGGGAGCACTGTGGACCTGAGGAGGGTGGGAGAGGAAGATGATTACTACTCCGAGTTGGATGAGGAGGATATGGACCCTGAGGACTGTTTCCCTCAGGGTGAGCACCAGCGTGCAGACAGACACACACATTCCTGCATTCTTCCATGTCAATCATTTTAAATGTGAAGCAATCCACGTCTTATAGCTCACAACCCCACCTACAATATTGCCACTACTGGTTTTTGACTTTCAAGTGAACTAATTTTTAAAATGTCAGTGTCAAAGCTGGCATTTTCATAAGTGGCAAAAACGAAATGTTTATGATTAAAAGGTATTTTTATCTCAGAACTCTATGTAAACATTCTTTCCCAAAAACTCTACATGGTAAGAAAGATTTTGAAGATATGTATTTTTTGCACACTAAATTAACATGGCTTATTCCTGTAAAGAGGACTAAGGAAACACAATTTATCTGACCTAAAAATACATTGCATATTACACTGTGAATTCTGTTCTTTCAGCTTGCAGTGCATGTACTGTATTGAAACAAGCAACATTTCCTAACCTTGCACCCTGGACAGAAGTTAAAATGAATTCTGGTTTCACATCGGGCAGTGTGCCCTTCAGTGCTGCCATGCCAGTTCTCTTTGTGTGTCACCTTAGCTCTGCTGGTTCAATTCAGCAAGCAGCTATTGAACCCAGAAAGGAAACTCTAATGCTACAATTTAAACCACCCACCTATGCCAACGCTAGCCTGCCCAGATGTGGGCATTTGCAACAAAAGGCTTGGACACACACTAACTTGCAAGGGTACAGTTTTTCTCTCAAAGAGGGGGTTGTCTGTTTATCTATACAATATTGTTAACAAGCTATAGAAGTTGGGGGGACGTGCCCCCAGCCCTCTCTAGTTGCTCACCTGCTAACGCACATCTACACCATGACAGGATTATCGAAAGCTGACATGCAGTTCCGTCCCAGCCGGAGCATTCGGTTCGGGAGCGGGAGTTTACTCCTGTCTGCCGTTTCTTTTCTGGGCAAGCACTGTCTGATAAATAATTTGCTGGTTTTCAGGGGCTGGAGTCCTGTAGCTTTTTCAGATTATGTTTTAATAAGCACCTGAATGACACCTAAGACAGCAGGTGAGGCGACTTACTGTTGGAATAATTACTTTATTAGAGTAATTATGAACTGGGCTTAAGCAAAGCCCTGCAGGGTTCCCGAGGCGTGGGGCCTGAGTCGGACATGGCGTTGGCAGGAGAGTCTTTGACAGAGACAGACAGACAAAAAAAAGCAAACTGTAAGCATAAAATGAGGCAGCGTGCAAGTCCATACAGCCTGAAATACATTTTTACGGAACAACATCATAATCCCCTTTAGACAAAATTAAGTTTCTTAATTAGTTTGAACTCTTCTCAGACGCAGTCCTGAAAGGAAATTTTTAATAAGCTGTCGCACTTCAAAACAGAGAAGTCCAAAAGGAGAACGGGAATGTTGTGTGAAATGAGGAGTTAGACGCAGAGGCAGCTGTTCATTATCTCCAAAATTTAACGCACACACACACACGCACACACACACGCACGCACACACACGCACACACACGCACACACACGCACACACGTACGCCAGTCTGAGAATAGCATCAGCACCAGACATGAATTAGGGGCAGATGTAAGGGAGATGCATTAATCTTGTATCAGACGGACGAGAAGCTCTCTGCAAACATCAGCTGGATCAATACTTCCTGTGAAGCGGTGTTAATCGGTCAGCTCCAGGAAGGTCCGCCTCTGAGGGGATCCATCACCCTTGTTTTAAACAGCTTCACTACCTGTTGCGCTCTCACGAGACCTCTCTGTCACACAGCCTCCGAGCCCAGATACCTCGGACGAAAAAGGTCATGGTTCGCAATGCCCCAGTGCTAAAGAACAAGACACATTGCCGTGTTAAATATTTTACCACATGGTTTCTCTCGGTTGCTGCCGTATAGGGCACCGGTGCATGCTACATGCAGCGATTCCAATGGCAAACGCACAGAGCAGGCCATGCTTTAATGTGCAGCCATCATCGCGGCCCCTTCGTTTCCATGTAATGCTACTTAATTGGTCAACAAATGGCGGCGCCACGGTGCTAAATGTCTCTGACTGGCAAAAGAGTGCCCGAACATCTCTACAAATCGAGTTCTGCGTATTGTGTTACCATAATCGCGGATCACAGGCAATAAGTTGATTAAGCGCAGCTCAAAAGCCGGTAATGGAGGCCGCGAGATGAATGCTGAAGGTTCTCATGTGATTTTACATGAGTGCTCTGGGAGAAGTGGACGCTTTCACAAAAAAGCGTGGTAACGTATACTAGTGGATCCCCTCCATCGTGCATCGTGTCCTGACAGGGGTAGTAGTAACCACTATCTACCCATGTGACCCAGGGTCCAGCACGGTATGTCAAGGTCAGACACGGAGATTCTAAGCCAGCGTTGTCACAGAAATCTTTTTGCAGCACTATAGTGCGAATATTTAGTGTCAGATAAACAGCTGTTTGACTGGCATTGATCTCAGTCTAATACACATCAGCAGTAATGTATTTCATGGAAAAACGGTGTTAATAACTCAAAAAAGAGCTATAATGGATTTTTATTAACGTCACTGCAATTTACAGCGCAGTTTACATTACAGTGGATTCCACTCCGTTATGTGAAAACTTTCAAACGGGAATCAGTGTGTGCTCATTCAGCTAAGATGAAAGTTACAAAAACAAAAAAACGTGGCGCACATGCACACGCACAAAAAAATACTTCTTAAAAGGTCCTTAAAATTCTTTCCACCAGTACTTAAATACATTGTAAATCATTAAGATTAAACGGGGATGGATGCGCCACATGCTTACGGTCATGTGACCTGACGTCTCGCCACCAGCTTGCGTGCGCCGCTTCCACTGCTGCGAGATCAACACGGCGCACGGACTGGGCCGGGCCTGGTGGCGCCTGCGCAAGACCTGCTACGAGATCGTGGAGCACAGCTGGTTTGAGAGCTTCATCATCTTCATGATTCTGCTCAGCAGCGGCGCCCTGGTGAGGCTCCGGTCCCCCGTCTTCCTCGGGCGACAGCCGCGGCCCCTTTTCTCTGCGACGCAAATCGAGTTTTGAACCATGGAGTGCTTTTTTAGTAGGCAAAGCAAAAAGGTGAAAACAGTTGGTCTGGGATATTAAAGAGAAAATTTATAAAAGTGTGATATGTTTTAGTGCAGATCAAAAGGAATCAGTAGGATAATGGAAGCAATTAATAACAGAAAATAAGCTGGGGGGGGTTTATGGGGAAAGGGTGTCCAATGTCTACCAACCACACTCCCACAAACTCTGCATGTTGTCTGCATGGACCACCGCTGACTTTTAGCAGCTCATGCTAATGCTAAAATAAGAATTAATAACCCCCACAGTAAGCTTTGCTGAGAATGAGCCCCATCCTGTAAAGGTCAAATTGCAGCAATTAACTTCACAGTCTTTTCCATTTCCTGTACATGAGTCATTAAAAGTATCATGGCCGAGGAGACCTTCTTGGCGTTTTACCACACTAATAGCTCTAAGGTGACATTTCAGGCCTCGTCAACCACGTTGTTCTGAACATCTTTGCCTGAAGAACTTCTCTGACGAGAAAATGGTGTGTTGAAATGTAAAATAGTGGCGCACTGAAGGAAACGATCACTGTTCGATCATCGTTTCGGATCCTTCGCCTGAGGCACAGAGAGTAAATTGCCTTTAGACGGTCACTGAAGTTTAACTGCAAAACAGATTTATCTGGATGGAAATTTTATGGCACCGTTTCTCTTCTGTGCCCCACACAGTTTTCACGTGATCCACTGAACACGCGTTTCCCTTCTCTGCCCCACAGTCTTCATGTGATCCACTGAACACGTGTTTCCCTTCTGTGCCCCACACAGTTTTCATGTGATCCACTGAACACGCGTTTCCCTTCTCTGCCCCACAGTCTTCATGTGATCCACTGAACACGCGTTTCCCTTCTCTGCCCCACACAGTCTTCATGTGATCCACTGAACACGTGTTTCCTTTCTCTGCCCTTCTCTCTTCTTACGATCCACTAAACCCTCAGATTTGTGTTATGTAACGTGCTCGGTGCAGTATGCCAAAACAACAGCTTTTTTCACGTAGCCACCTTCGTCAGATAGTTGACTGGATGATGCTTGTTAAGATTAATCTTAATTAACACCAGGGCACTTTGGGGCCAAGCTTGAGATAGCACCAGGTCTCCAGGCAACCCCCACTGTCCAAACACATCTACAGCCTACATCACACCGTATGCTGCTAACATCTGTACAGAGAGTGCAGTCTGCGATTTGTGGGATGGAGCTGGATACGGTTTGAGAGGTGCTACACAGATAGGGAATGATGAGAATATTCCTGAGTATTCCCTGATTGAAGGAAAACGTTTACACCAACAAAAATACAATGTATTTCATCCAATATATTACTAATAAATGGTTAATGCACATACACAAGTGAAATATTTACATGTATCATGAAGATATATTTTCAGAATAGATTGCCAAAGGATTTTGATGTTTTTAGGAGCTGGTATATTATTAAAAGCCTGTACTGCACAACTCAACTCACCTTTTTTTCTTCTCAGGCTTTTGAAGATATTTACATAGAGCAGAGAAAAGTCGTGAAGGTGGTTTTGGAGTACGCAGACAAGGTCTTCACCTACGTCTTTGTTCTGGAGATGTTCCTTAAGTGGATAGCTTATGGTTTCAAGAAGTACTTCACCAACTGCTGGTGCTGGCTTGATTTTTTAATCGTGGATGTAAGTAAATGGTCCGCCTCCACAAACACGCATAGACAAAACATTTTTATGTGTGTACGTGCAAAAATCTGTTGAAAGTTTCTAAAAGTATTAACGAGAGACAACTGTGGGGTTTGGAAATGGATGTGTAAAAACAAAACTATTTTACAAGTGCTTTTTGGGAAGTGAGAATAACATTTTAATGTATTCATTGTAAAACTAAAACTGATGTGTAAAACATGCAACTATATGTAGTTGACTTAATTGAATTATTTACACTATTTTTGTAAACACAACATCAGTGTATGTACAGCATTTTGTTAGCTGTCTCCCAAAGGATTCTTGTCTTACCCTGTTCAGAGAATAAATAAATGAAATGTACCGCATGAGGAAAATTTGACATTGCAGGTCAGAACCTACAAAGTGACAAAAATATACCCGAAAGCCATAAAAATGACCTTCCTGGTTCGTACATTCATTGTATGACATGTTCCCGTGTTTCAAGGATAAAGCAGCTGCTAAACGATTCACAGTTACAAACTGGATACACAAATATTCAGACTATCCATACCACTGTATGTCTTTTCAGGATTGTATATATTATAAATGATAAATATAGGAAAGAGTATTCAACAAGTTCTTCAGCACTAATCACTGCTCTACCTGTTTGACACTTCAGCGTTTGTTGACATCTGTGTCTTGATATTTCTGAAACTGGAGCACATACAAATACACAGTTATGGTTTTAGTTCTAGGTCTTATCAGTAAAATAAACTACATGTACCAGGGCCCTGTAGCATTTCGTTGCAGCTGCAGGTGACGGTGGAAAATGGTGTGCTGTGTTATACACACCTCTGCTGGGTATGGTAGGTTGGAAACCTACAAACAGCATTGCATGATGGATGACCACCAAATTTTCTGTTTGAAAGTTCATTAGGTTTAATTAAGTCTCCATCAGACTCTTTCTGTTATCATTAAACCTTTTCACAAATGGCAGTTTCAAAGTTAAGCAGTCTGGGTGAACAGCACAGAAGTGTTTGCATTGTATTTGTTGCATTGCTTTACCTAATTTTCCGTTAATTTTACTTATCACCTGAGGAAAATTTTAATATTTGTCCGGTTTTCCGGTTTTCTCTGATTTGCGCTTACGTTTTAACTGCAGTGCCATAATGTGGGAAAAGTGTTCCAATACATCTCTTAGAGTCTAAAATCTGACTACAGGAGCCCCCCTGACGTATACTATTTGTTCCTGGGGAAGAAAAAAAAATTCAATCATTCAGTTATGTACCAGTCACCTCCACAGTTAATACCTAATTAAGCCTAATTAAAACAGCTTGTGAAGTACAGCTGATTAGTAGGACAGGACAGGTGTGAGGACCCCTCTGGGGCAGGTCCGTCACGTGACACAGGAAGCACCTTGGCACACCCCTGAACCTGCAGTGACATGCGTCCATGTGCAAACCTTCACCGCGGTCCCTCTGGTGTCGTTCTCTGGTTGTCGCGCAGATCGCCACAGACGCGCCTTATGATAGGGTAAGTCCTAGCTCAGACCACACAGGTGAGTAACGCGTCTGCTCCTCTGAGCTGCGAGCAGACGACATCCGTGTCACAGCTGCCTCCGAGCGTCTCGCCTGCGGGTGCTTGAGACGGCGATATTAAAAGCCACCGTCTTTTTACAGGTTCTCTTCCAATAAAATTTGTACGTTGAGCTTGAATCAAGGGGAAATAATTACGCTTCAAGTAGTAAATTGACCTTGGCTTTTATATCATGTAAAACTATACCACCATTTAACTGATTATCTCTTGAAGATCTTTTATTGACATACGGCCTTACTGTTCAAAATATCTCATGGCTTGAAAGTCAACTGTACCAACGAAATTAATGTAGATTATGATAAATGTTGTAAGCATACATGTAGTTTATGCACTGTAATGATAACCGTATAGCTTTCGGTGTATCATGGCAGATCTACATTTACACTCTATTTACAGCAGAGTTGAGTTTGATATGTTCAGTTTGTGGTTGTAAAGTCGGCAAAACAGCCTGAACATGCCACAATGAAGATCTTCAAAGCCACCATGTACCCTGATAACTCAACAGTACAGTTAAAAACCCCTGCGGACCAAAGGATGTTACTCTCTATTCAGACTCCACGAGGGTAGTTTTCGTGTTGTGAGAGCAGATCCCACTGTTCCTGTGTACTGCAATCATGTCACCGTTTTGTAAGCTAGGCATTTCAGTGTGGTTGTCCCTGAAAACCTTGTGTGACCATGTTGGTAGAAACCATGCCTTTTCATTTTATAAAGAAATTAAGTTTTAAACCGGCATATCTTGGCTTTGCTGTGGCCCATTAGTTCTTCTAACACCCTGCACTGACTTCCTAAAAAAGAAAGTCAAAAAAAAAAATCGATGCGTTATTTTCAAAATTATGCTGCGTGTAACGCTATAAAATTGTAGGACACTAAATATAACGTGGGCATTTTAATTTATTAACCAAGAGTTACATCTTTCACAAATTCTTTATAAAAATGTCTATATGTACATATGCATACATGTTTAGACAGTAACGACCCTGGGTCACTTGGTGCCCTAGGCAAGATTAACCCCCCCTCACATAACAGCCTGTTTGCGTGTTATTCAGGGTGTCCCCTACGCCCAGGGTCGCCTGCTATACATGTATACTTATATGTATGTGTACACGGGTGCCTCATAACACATGTCCAGATTTACTTGTACGTGTGTCCTGTAACACGGTTTTATTACTCATTTTTCTTTGTTACCCGTAACGTCATGTGATTTTTCTTTTTTTAGTGCAAGACAGGATGCAGTTATTACAAAGTATTTGAAGTGTAATTTCATTTAGTTAAATGAAATTTAACTTTACCAATTATATACCAAAAATTCCCCATCTCAAAATGTTCCCATTAACTCCAAGATTTTATTTTTGACTTCGTGTTTTTTTTCCCCCTGTGCCTTTCTGCTCACCTATAACGTCTTGTAGGCATTTACACATCTGAAAAGTTTCCATAATTTCTGCGCTAGCAAAGTTCTGGGAAATGTTTTGGTGTTACATAAGTAAGAAATTAGGTACCTAACTAGCTGTGAATTAGTAATACGCACTTGCCACATACTTAAGAATTGGCACGTTTGAGAGTAATTGTCTGATTATGAATAACTTACCCCAAAGGTTACCCAAGTGCCTGAGTCAGTGTTCTACCAAATGTTCTCGCTCTGGTCAGAGATGACTGTAGGTTTTCTGGCATTTCACTGGCACACACCTTAACATGAAGTATCCTTGGCATCCTTTGTTCACATACTTCATTAGTACAAGACAAGTGATCAAATGCCTGTGCTTCTAATCAAAATTCAGATTAACTCTCCGTTTGCCTGCACTTAGGGGCCTCTGTTGTGTAATCACAATTTCAAAGAGTTATGGGCAGTGAAAAAGGGAGGTCATTGCTTTTTAAAAACACAAAATTTAAAAAGATTGATTTTGGATTTTAAATAAATCGAAGTACTCACAAGAGACGAGCAAGCAGAATACGAACAAACACCACGACACACACACACACACACGTATTCGAACCTTATCAGCTGTACACAGGTGTGGATTAGCAGTGAATTAAAATGGGTTGGCTAACGTGTACAAAGCAGTACAAGTTCTTACCAACCCTTTTAATTATATTTTTCCCCCCGTGGCATCAAACATTAATCACTGTTAAACATAAGCATTATTAAAACACACCCTGTTACAAACAGTTTCTACGGCAACAGATTTGTTTCCTTATGGGAAGATAATGTTAAAGTGGTATTCATGAAGGCTGCTACCTGTTTCATCTACAGAAGTTAGACAAAGGACAACCCTGTTATTTCAGGTTTGATTTACCCAGAATGCCCACTGTAACATGCACAACACAACCAACGCATGGCAGGTGTAATATTCCAATGCATGGTTAGTTTAATATACAGTACAGCTCTTTCCATTTAAGTGACTGTAGGTAGTTTTGTATAAGAAAGGCTGCACACACGTTATGTATGCAAATGCACATAGACTTTTGTGCTTTATGATATAGCAGCGTTTGGCAGAACAATACAATTATATGGAAAAAATGTTTAAAACTAAACAAATTGCCTTTAATAATGGTATACACCTTGTTATTTTAGACATGCCCGAAGATTTCATTTATATCTCAAACCATATCCACTGGCTTCCAGGTATGAATAATTGCAGAGTATTACTCGTTACTGGCTGTTGGCTGTCAGACTAAATATAGTACTATCAAACTACACCTAAATGCATAATCAAACCCCGCTTTCCTCATAATCATGACGTCTTCAGAATACGTGCTTATAAACATTCAATGCTGTCTCACATCTCGAGAGAAGCACGTATTTAACCAACGCCTTGTACAACAAGAGCTGCGCTGACAAATCAGGAAGGTTAACGCAGTAAATAAGTCACATTTTTGTCAGGTTTTTCAGATTCTCACACGTATGTGACCATGGAAATTTCACCAGGCCTAAGACAAAACACTTGAAATAAGACGTGCGACGCTACATTACAGACGACCACATTAGATTATATGGGATGTACTGAGTGGTTCTGAGTCGTTCCGCTGAAAGAAGGTCATCACCTTTTGGGGGGAGGAAGGGCCCTACCTCTTTTTGTGCGTGTGTGTCTGTACATGCGCGTGTGTGTGTGTGTGTGTGTGTGTGTGTGTGTGTGTGTGTGTGTGTGTGTGTGTGTGTGTGTGTGTCTCTGCTTAGCTCCATGAGGAAATCGTTCTTAGACACATTAGCTCCTGTTAGTCTGATAACAGGAACACTCCCATAGCAGTGTACAATGTACATTAATGTAACACAAAGGACTGTTACCAGAACTGCAGGCTTTTAAGGGAAATGACAATAGCTGCTATTTTTCTAAAATAACGAATATAATATAAATACGCAGTAACTGACTGCGCCGTGGTTACGCTACTCGGTGTTTGGCAGTGCACATGGCAGATTAGTTTTCCCCCTTCCTGTTTAAGGTGACATCCAAACTCAAGGCCTTAGGAGCTCGCTTTGAATTTACCTCGTGTTTATTCACCGTGCTAACCATTTTCTCCCACAGGTACAAACGGGAAAACAAGTCAATTTGCATTTATTTATTCACTTTTTCAAAACAAGACCGCTAACACTGTAATTTGGTACTTTTCTCCAGTTACTTATGGCAAGAAGCGTTGTCGCACAGGAAATACGGCACTGCTCTGAGCGTTGTCGCACAGGAAATACGGCACTGCTCTGAGCGTTGTCGCACAGGAAATACGGCACTGCTCTGTTTACGGAACACGGCGCCCTTTTCATGCCTTTGAAACGTGCTTCCCAGAGCAGAGCGACCCCGCTCTGGCGCAAGGCCGCCGTGTTGATCGCTCACGTGCTGTTTGCTACGATTTCACCACTTTGCTGCTTTGGTGACTCCATATTCCAGCAGAGCGTTTGGGCTCCTGACCATCTCACCACCCTCTTCCCACGCAGGTGTCTTTGGTAAGCCTTATAGCAAACTCGCTGGGATACTCGGACTTCGCCGCCATCAAATCCCTGAGGACCCTCCGCGCACTCAGGCCCCTAAGGGCACTGTCCAGATTTGAAGGAATGCGGGTACGAGTTCTTCCTTTTATGTCCATGGTTTTTGTTTTTCATCTTGTTCTCATTAAATAATTGATTTATTTGCTAAAAGTAAATGATTTATCAGCATTTCATCAATCACTGAATGAAACCTGTACACGTCCAGAACTGTGGGCTTGTATATAGCGAAAGAGTGTGCGTGCGTGCGTGTGCGTGAGTGCGTGTGTGTGTGTGCGCGCAGATGCACATGCCCGGTGATAGGCTTGCACCTGTCCAGGGTGTGTCCTGCCTTGCCAGCTACCTGGGAAGGACTCCTGACCTCCCAAAGGGTAAACAGTGGGCGGGTGATCGGATAGATCAGCGAATCATAATTGACTCAGTGACATAACGGAGCATTTGATTGGGTTTGAACAAGTGCACTTCGCACTGGCCCAGGTACTTCCCATTTATATGCATCCCCTCCTTCCTGTAGGTGGTGGTGAACGCTCTGATCGGCGCCATCCCCTCCATCATGAACGTGCTGCTGGTCTGTCTGATCTTCTGGCTCATCTTCAGCATCATGGGCGTCAACCTGTTTGCGGGCAAGTTCGGGAAGTGCGTGAACCACACGGGCTTCGCGTACGACGCCGCCGTCGTCAACAACAAGTCCGAGTGCCAGGCCATGAACGACACGCAGTTCTACTGGACCAAAGTGAAGGTCAACTTCGATAACGTGGGCTCCGGTTACCTCTCACTTTTGCAAGTGGTGAGCATGATGTTTCAGAGCACCGCTGAAGTATTTGCTATTGAACCCCAACTATGAATAACCCCAAGTCGTGCATTATTAAAAGCTGAAACCGATCAAAAGTAGAAAAGAAGTCTCTCTCTCGAGATTATATATATATATTTTTTGAAAGGGCTTTTGAAGTTAATGCTCTACATGACGACTACTTCAGCTTAACTTACTTGGTGTAGTAGCCTAGCAACAAGTCACTTAGCTCTCTTCTGTCAGTTTCTTCTGACTTCACTCAATACAAACCTTTCATTTGCATCTAGAAATAGACTGTCCCTAGTCATTCTCAAAAGCCCTGTAATTACCGGTAACCAAGGCAAAAGGCCAACTGCAGTGATTTCTGCTGAAAGGCATTCACTTGACTTGAAGTACAATGTAAATCACCACTTTCCCCTCACTTTTACCTCTAAAAATATTCAGCCCCGAGGAGGTCCATCTATGTGATTTCCACAGTAAAGTCAGAAGGGAAGCGCTCCTTTCACTTTGTTATGCCTTTCTCAAGTATTTGTCAGCATTGGTGGAGATTTTCCCCAGGATTCACCAAAGCAGCATAAATAAATAGTAAATATTGAGGAGAACCGTTTATGAGCCGTGTGTTCAATTCAAGCTGGAGTCTTCTTCTTCAGAGTTTCAGTAAAGTAAAAGCAGACCATTTATAAGAACCAACATACTACAAAACGCTGTATAATGCAGCCACGCTTTTGTTTCACAACACCTTTTACATGTAGTTTAACAACAAACCAGTATTTACTGGTGTAATAAAGGAAGCGTTATTTAGTTAGAACCCACAGGCATGGTGTGCTTCCTTGCACTGTACCGTCAGGGGTACGAATCCCAGCTGGTGCTGGTCCCAAGCCTGGATGGAATGGGATGGTTTCATCAGCAAAAAAGGCATCGAGCATGAAGCTGTTCCCAGTTAACGTGCGGATCGCTAACAAGAGCCGACTGATCTGCTATGGCGACGCCCTTATGAGGAGCAGGCAAAAGAGGGGCACGTTATCAAGGAGACATGTCCTTAGGGTAACGGCGGTGCTGAGCAAACGAAAAAGCCACCAGGTGAAATTAATAAAGTCAGTCTTTTTTTCTTTTTTAGGCAACTTTTAAAGGCTGGATGGAGATCATGTATGCGGCTGTGGACTCACGGGCCGTAAGTGACGTCACGCATGTCCTCAGTTTTAACGTCAGCATTCGAAATGCATGTAGATTATTTTAAATGCTAAATTCTAGAGTGTAGAGGGGGGAAAAAAGCTTAACTGTCCATTTCTCATTATGCTCCCTCCACACGAGTCGTTATTTACAGACTTTAGCTCTTGTTTTTTGCACACGTGATACGGACCATACGCACCCTGTTAACCAAAACTGCACAGCATTTTATCGGCTATAACTTCTGCCAAACTCAAACAGGTGGAAGAACAACCAGAAAAAGAGGTGAACCTCTACATGTACCTTTATTTTGTCATCTTCATCATCTTCGGCTCCTTCTTCACCCTGAACCTCTTCATTGGAGTCATCATCGACAACTTCAATCAGCAGAAGCGAAAGATAAGTCCATGGGCCTGTACATGTCTGCTCTCCGCAGAACATAGCAACAAACAAGGCCTCCCTTACGTGGAGCCAAAAACATTCTCTGCTGGTTTTCTACACGTCACACACATCAGAATGAGAGATTATATTTGTATGATGTACTTCTTCACTTAGGGGGACAAGACATTTTCATGACAGAGGAACAGAAAAAATACTATAACGCCATGAAAAAGCTGGGATCTAAAAAACCTCAGAAACCCATACCAAGGCCAACGGTTCGTGAAAATAACAACAAAAAATATTCATGAGAGACATTTTTGTTAAAATCTATTTTTAAATCAACACTCTACATTGCTTGTTATGTTTACATGTACAAGCATTTTTTAAATGTATCTTTGCATTTGAGCAAAAAATTTTATGATAAAGATATGATTTTAAAAAGATAGCATGTTTGATATAAGTGACCTTACAATTTCTTTTAACTCTTTAGAACATATTGCAAGGATTCTTTTTCGACTTGGTGTCCAAGCAAGTCTTCGACATAATGATCATGATGCTCATCATTTTAAACATGGTGACGATGATGGTGGAAACGGACGAGCAGTCGGCCAAAACCGAGTCCATCCTGGACAACATCAACTTGGCCTTCATCGTCATCTTCACCACCGAATGCCTCATTAAGGTCGTGGCCCTGCGACACTACTTCTTCACAGTGGGATGGAACGTGTTCGATTTTGTCGTGGTCATCCTGTCTATAGTGGGTAGGTCACTCGCCCTGTTCTTGATCCCCTCGAAGCCAACATGTTAACAAATCAGCTGTACACAGGTGTACGTAATAAAGAAGTCATAAAGAACACCGACGCATGACATAATGATTTTGTATATTGCAAATTTGTTGTAATTGTCTTACTTTGTTCACTCACGTTTGCCCGATTGAAGATCTTTGCAATTAGCCGTCCCCTTGTCATCCTACTTGTTACGTTCAGGGGGGCCGGGCCCCCCGCCCCGGGGGCGGGCGGGGGGGCGGGGGGGGCGGGGGGGGGGGGGGGGGGGGGGGGGGGGGGGGGGCGGCGGGCGGGGGGGGGGGGCGGGGGGGCGGG
>JABJVR010000085.1:140448-157256 GCA_025773905.1 Chitala chitala
AGTAACACAGTGCTCACCTCCTTAGCCATGGCAACAGGCAGGTCTAAGGCATGTCCAGTAACACAGTGCTCACCTCCTTAGCCATGGCAACAGGCAGGTCTAAGGCATGTCTAGTAACACAGTGCTCACCTCCTTAGCCATGGCAACAGGCAGGTCTAAGGCATGTCCAGTAACACAGTGCTCACCTCCTCAAAGACAACAAACTCATAACACCAGCCAGAACTTAAGTATCCCACTTGTCTCCTGAATGACCATAAATTGAACACGTTTTCGTGAAAAATGCAGTCGTAAGAATGTACCCTCCTTGACACCCAAACATGGACGTCAGTTTGACCATTCATTCTCAAACTGCCAAAAACTGGCGATTTAGAAATTGGGTCATTGTATTTTGAAACAGCCTTTAATCGGATTAGTGCACACTGACATACTTAGGTGAACAGCTTAAAATAAATGAAACAAACTATCTGGGTCATTGAAATTTATACGTACAGGCAGTTGTGTCATTTTAAGGTAACAGAGGAAAACAAAAGAGGATCAGAAAGTCAGGATACAGGAAAAGGGACTTAAATGGAGAGTGAAATCCATACTTGAGAAAAGTACAGAAAAATTCTACACAGTGCCAGCGTAAGACAGATATCAAGTTTATAAAACTACTGGCCTACATCCTTTGTAATGGTTATATGAATTATATAATTACCCATTTTAACAACAGTTAATCATATAGTTTTATGTTTAAAATGGTCATCTGGTGAAACTACAAATATAACACACGTTAAATACCATGAAGGAAAACCTAAAGCTCTGCATATTTCTCTCCATGTCTAACTAAATTACTCAAACATTGACAAAAACATTTTAAAGTTATGCAGGTGTGTTAGATGAAGGCATTCTGGAACATGGAATATTTTGGCTGTTTGTTTCTACAGTCACAGTAGTTAGAAGTTGGGCATGCAGGTCAACGGCCATTAGCCCAATGTTAAACATGTGAGCAAAGGGATTGGCATGGCTCGTGGGGCAGCCCTCCGCCTCCAGGATTACAGTGTGAAGACATGTTCACGGATCACTGTGGACAAACACCACCCAGATGGCTTGGCTGGGAATCGACTAATTATATTTTAAACAGCCCTTTTAAGGTGGCTTTGCCACCATCTTGTGTACTGCAAGGTAACAAGCAGACATGGGTGTTAGCGGGCAATTACTGGGTCTGTGACAGGCAGACTCGCCACCCCCCGCACCAGATGAAGTAGCGCCCTGAATGCTCCAGCGCGGCAGTAACGAGAGCTTCAGCTGAAAGCCATGTCAAAGTGTCGCCCACCTGAGCACTGCCCACAAACTGGCGTTGGGCCAAGCTTTAACGCTTGAGACCACATGGAAGAATTTATTACTGGGCCTGTATATTTTGCCATTACCATTCAGTTTGTCAGGGCTGTTTTTAGAATCCCCCCCGACCTCTGATCTTGCTTGTAGTGCTGTATATATACTGGTTTATAAATTATAAAGTATATTAATTTACAGCAGGGGAAAGGAGACATTATTCTCATTTCATCAAGAAAATTTCTATCTGCATTTCCCTTAGAGCTGTAACGGAAATCAAAGGCATTATACAGTCATGTGATATTGCAGAAAAATATTGCATATCAAGTCTGTATTGCACTTACCGTATGTTGCACAGTGTGACCGACCCCCCCCCACACACACACACACACACACACACACACACACTGCTAGGGGGCTCTTGGACTATTGGAGGGCCCTCTCTGTGTTTGGGCTCTGGGTAATCAGGTCAGCTGTTGCCCCCAGCCCAAAACTGCTGCTCGCCCCAGGCCGTGTTCCCATCATTTTCAAGTTTCTGCTAGTACAGTATCAACGCTTTTCAGTTTAAGATCCTTTTTGCAAATATTGCATTAATATAATAATAAATATCTACATTCTACATAAAACTGCTGTTCTATATGCTATACTAAAACACATCTGGTCCTAATTGTCTGAGAGCCAACCAGAGACGTGTACTGGCTGCCAGCTTGTTTAATGAAGAACAGCCTATTATTGTCAGACACAAACCAGATTACATTTTTATTTTAACCTCTGAGGAATTTTCTGTGCATCACTGACGCTGATATTTAAACATTTGCACTTTTATTCAAACATGACTTTCCCTCCGAAATTAAAAGCACCAAGAATATTTGTGCATCTACATTCCGATATATTTTATGAAAGGAAAGCTGTCAGTGCACATCATACTCATTACCCTTTTATTAACTTTTCAAAGTGTTTTTTATCATTATGTCTAATTTACATATTTATTTTTGTAAATGAGCTTTTATTTCCACTCTTCCAAACACAACATTACTGATAAAGGGTATAGTTAGTTACTCATTTTAACTGCTGCACACCCACACCAGCCATTTGAAATGTATTAGCCAACGTAATAATACCTTTTAAGGCAGGATAACAATGGCTGTCAAGCATCTCTGGTCAAACAGAGACAGAAACTCAGGCCACCACTGGCTACTGGAACTCGCTAGCCGATGTGTCAGCAGCTGCCTGTGAAACAGAGCCGCGGGCACCCTGCCGCTGCAGTGAACGACCAGCAGTGGGCGGAAGAACACACCTCAATTTCTCACACAACTTGATCAAACCACAGACAGGAAACCTTGCAGCCGCAAGCCGCTCTTGAGCATTGAGATTTAAGCTTTCCAAAAACACCAAATATCCCCCCCACACACACACACACACACACACACACGTTATATATGGTTACCCCCCCAATCTCTTATGTTACGTAAGACCCATAAATGCACATTCGCTGTGATCACTTACAAAACAGAAGAGTTGAGTGCAGCCCAGCACTCCTCCCATCACATCAGGACCCTTCAAGCAAAAACTGGTCGTAGGAGTTTGTCTCTCTGGAGTCCACTACACTGCTCATTACACTATGGAGCAGAACTGGGAAAGCCAAATTCACTTGAGCTCTGATCGAGTTTTTCCAACCTTACAGAAACCTGGCGATTCAAGAGCAAAACAACTTCTGAGGAATAATCTTCTCTAACTTCTCAAAAATTGCATAAAATTATTTTTTTTGGGGGAAGGGGGTGTCTAAATTTATTTTTAGAAGCGCATTTCAAACAATGAAGCTAGTATTATTGGCAGAACGCCCAGGATGAGTCCAACAATTATCCTGCAGGACAACTCCATTACAAAGCGTTTTTTATAGCTGCATTTGGTGTTTATACATGGCTGACTTGGCTGTAGTGTCAATCACGCTGCCAGTCACACGGCACGCCGTCAACGTTAACTCAAACAGAGCCGTCACAATCAGAGCCTGTCTGTGTGTCTGAGAGAGTTAGGCAACTTCAAGACCACACGCCCTAAACCTTAACATAATCAAAAAAGCCACAGGAGGGACTCAACATCTATCAGGCCTAATGTATGGGCTGGGTGTGGAGAGGAACTGCTCATTTCACTGCGTCACACCCACATGCTCCAAGGAACTGCCTTATTCAAATCAAGATGAAAACACAGCTGATCTACATACACTGCCTGCTTACGTCCCGTGGAAACTTACCATCCACCCTCTGCGGAAAAACAGGAAGCATTTCATTAATTTACAGTTCCTTATAGCGTAATTATTTCCAGTTACATTTATCACATTCCTAAAGTGTACTTAATCAATTTTCAATTGTCTTCCTGTTCAGCAAAGGAACTTAAACTATTCTGGAGCAAATTATGAAACAAAAGCAATTATGAAAAGTCTTCAGAAATTCAAAATTACAGCAAGTTAAATAATGTTCTAATATTTTGGATTCCAATGTTTCTTTCCCGCCGGAAATTAAGACTGAAAACTGACATTCTCAAAGTCACTGCCTGTTAATTCCACCTTGGAGTGTTAAAATGGCGAAGGGCAGCAGAAGCACAAACGCTAAAGGTGACGTTTGGCAGAAACCAAGAGAAATGTTGGCGGTTTAAAGCTCCAAATGCAGATAAATCAAGTAATTTACCTCATGAATTGACCAAACATGAAGCCTGGTGGGGTCTCTGTACATAACAGCACACGCTAGGGTGGGGGCTGCTAATCAATACTTAACATGAACACTGAACGCAGAAGATATAAACAGCACACTTCATTTAAGGGCCTCATAGAGATTTTGGGCCCCATGGAAGATATGTAAAGATGCTATCCTACGTTGCGTGTTACTTCGGAGGGCCTATGCTAGGTTTCCAACCTTCTGTCGCTCACCTTTTTATGTGACAACTGGCAGACACTTACCTTTTTGTTGTTACCTACCAAGGAGACACAACCTCACATCCATCCTGATGGCACAGCACTGGCAAACTTCAAACCCAAAACCTCCTGGCGCAGAACACATAAGGTCACAAGATTTGCAAGGATGGGAACAGTAAATCAATGTCAGATCGCTTGAAATGATTTAATCAGCATTTTATTTTAATATACAAAAAGATAAACTTGAAATAATCCTTTCTAGCGTTTATTTTTCTCTAACAGTTGGGGTGTGGTTTCACACTGGGAAAATACTACATTCATACTGGTTTATTCTGGCACCAATTTCAGTGCAGAAATATCCACACCCCAGCGACTAGGGAAATCTAATTCAAATTTATGATACTCAGCTCTAAAATTACCACAGTAAAAATGAACAATAATCCACTGCAAATTAACTATGTTACAATTATCGTTCACAAAAATCCTCATTTCATAACGGCAATACAACGAAGTCGAACACCCCAGGGCGTTCCATATATAAAACTTTTAAACATACTCTTCAGTCTAAAAAGGTTACAGCACAAGCTCAGCTCTGAATACATTTCATCTTTCTGGGATTCCCTCCCCCCGACCCCCAATACAATTTTGTTAAAGTCAGTAGTACAAGCCGGGTCTGTTCTACATTTCAGCTACAACAGTAAAACATAACATAACATTTACAGGTCAAATATCCTGGTAGTATACAAACAGCATTTTAATACGACCTCTTGACAAAGTTAAAAGAGGAAAAAAAAAAAACCTCCAAAACCCCTTTTTACCTATTCTCGCCCTCCTTAGTTGCTTGTCTAGGATAGAGGAGAAGCATTTTTAACGAGTCCCTGCTTGCAGTGTATTGTTGTTGCATCTCCAATCAAAGCACCTCTTGAAAAAGGCTACCATTTAATTCCAGTCGACTTCCTCAGACAGCCCCACAAAAAAAATTAAAAAATAAAATTTAAGATATACCTTACTTAAAAAGCATCGAAGCGTTACTGTGCGGCAGGCTGCCATTCAGTCGGAGAGGAGCAGCAAGTGACACAGGATTTCTGGGCTGTGCCGCTCCATTAGCTCCAGGGATTCAACATCTCCCAACTAAGCTGTAATACTTAAAAGTAGTGATGGTCTGGGCCAGGGTGGGGGCTGCTAATTAATACTCAACATGAACACTGAACGCAGAAGATATGAATTAACACCACAGCTGCATGTCTTGAGGGTTGTCAACATGCCCTGAACACTTGCAGATAAACATTTGTCTAGTTGCATGCGTAGAAACTGGAAAAGTCAGAGGACTGGCTTTAGGGTGATAGTTAAGGCAACGAAACCCTGGATGATGTAAAAACACCACAAACGGCACCATATTGCTTCAGAGCCCACATTTCATTATCGTAGTAATGGAACGGGGCCTACACAGAAATAAATAAGAACGGTTTCCTTAAACAAAACAACAGATCCTCATCTGGCTCAAAGTCATCCCACAACAGTTACATTAGCGGTTGTTTTCCTAGTAAAGTGACCTCCTCCCCTTTTATCATTTCCCCACAATGCACCTTCGCCTTGAATTTCACAGCTCAGCGGGTCTGCAGCGCAGCAAATCGCCGACCGCGGACAAAACGAGCTCCGCCGGGACACGTGGTCCACAGGCGGCTTCCCGCATATCACGGCTGGAAGCACTGGAGCGGAAACCGCACAGAACGCTTTGCAGGCCTCCGGCGAAGGCGCGAGGCTGGGAGGGAGGAGACGGGTGGAGTAAATCACATTGTCACAGGGTTCGTTTCTACACACGGCACCGAAACGGAGCATTTTCCCGTTTGCAGCAAGTGTCGACTTAGCGACACTGCGCCATGTGAGGTCTGAGGTAATTGGTTCCTGAAACACCTGGATCTGAGGCTCATCCCAGAATGACAGCTGGTCCTGTTTTTGCCGTTGCCACACACGAGCAGAACGTAGGTACAGCCACGCTGTGCCGCAACACTGACAAGGAGACTCTGCTAATGTCAAGAGAAAAAAAATAAGTTACCAAACGGCATCCAAAAAAAACCAACCTACACGCGGAGGCCTTTTTCATGCTCTCCAGCACATCCAACACCTGACAGCTGTGTTGAAGACCAGAACCACAGCGACAAACTCAACTTGCCTAAAGTTGGTCTTAAATATCTACCAGATAGTTGGACTAAAGCTAAAAATACGTATTTGGAGAACAAAAGTATGAACCTTAAGGAACACGTTGGCTAATGGAAGGTAAATTAATCCCACAAAAGAAAATGTACGAGTCTGCCTCTGTTAGTGTGCGGAGAAATTCTACAAATTAAATTCAATACTGAAAAAGGAAAACTGACCGTTACACCTGCAACATTCAAAAGGACCTTTAACTTGTGTTGCACTCCAAAACAAAGAACATGCTACGACATAAAGAAAAACCACGTGCCTACAACATCTTTACTCATTTTCTATACAAGAAAATGTTCTCAAACACACACACACACCAAACGATTAGCTTTAATCTCCTTAGGAGGTCTATACCACCAGACCAACTGTTTCATCACTACCCCCCCCCCCCCAAGAGCTGCATTTGCTGGAGGGGGGGGATACGTATAATGCGCATCATGCTATAGGAGCCGCCAATAAAATTTGGCAAGCTGTGTACCACACCATGAGAAACACTGGTTTAGGGTTACTACACACACTGACATTTATACCCGCTGGATATGTCTGGAGTACACAGAGGTGCACAAACACCAAAATATTTCTTAAAAATCTGCCTCATTTATAGACTGTCCTCTCAATTTTTTTATACAATTAAGATGTTAAAAGCCAGTAGAGTTTCAGTATTGTGGGGGGAGGTACACAAGTTTCAAAGTTAGTCAACTTAAATTTCGGGAACACTGACATAAAACCGAACTCTAAATTTAGAACACATCACAGCAAGCTTTGGTAACTGTCTTATTTTAAATTTTAGTTAGGCATGCAATACGACTGTGGAAGCTGCTGGTATTGTTTTATTTTCATCAACTGGTAATGCATGTGACCACAAAATCATCCAGAACAAATTTGCTAATGAGAGTCAACATATAAAGTATATCTGAAAAAAATTTGGCACAGTGCACATTTTGTTCCAGAATAAAACTAATTTGGTATGTTGTGCTGCAGCCTCTTACAGCACACGGCCACTCTTGCCAACCTGAAGGTAAGGTATTGCTGTGGATGGTGCTACATGGATCTGGATTTCACCACATATCTCATTCCCAACGGGGTGTCCAACTCGTTTTGTTTATTTACAGCAAACTCACCTGTCTGTGGGGTTTTCCCCCCAACATTAGAAAGGCCAAAATTTTAAGTCGTCAGTATGATCTTACCAAACGAAAATCTTATGTATGAGGTCAAATGTACATTCGGCAACATAAAAATGGAACCAAAGGCACACGTAAAAACATTACTGTACGTGTGTGTCAGCTCATGACTCTCCCATACACACATGTACCTGGCTTTGACGCAGACATCAGCAAATACCTACAGGTAAGCCATTTCAAAGGATACGAGCCGAAACGCCTCTCGTGCTCTCTGTCTCACACACACACACGGGTTCTTCCCCGTACAACCAGCAAAGACTTAACAAAAATGCTGTTCAACAGCACTGGTGGACACAGGTTGACTCACAACAAGCCTTTCTAAGAGAATGTTCAACTGGCCCAGCCAGACAGCAGAGCCCTGCCTTCACCTCTGGTAGACATCACAGCCCCCACCTGGCTGACAACACCACAGGGAAGACCAAGGTCTGACCATGCACCATCCAAACAAAACGCCAGACAACAAAACACCTGCAGTGGAGTCTCTTTGTCAGTGCTGGAAAACAGAAGGACAGCATGTAAAAACGGACACTGAACCTTCAGGTTTCACTGATGGACATCAGAAGCATCTACAGAGAGTAGACCGCATGCTGAAAGTAGACACTATGCACAGTCGCAACTGGATGCATCCAGAGAGGTACGACATGCCCCTCCTCTGTTTGCATTAACCAGTTCCCGTTAAAACCAAACTCACCACAAGCCCCACAAAAATTTTAAAAATAAATGTATATTTAATTGCAGTTGTTCCAGTAAGAAAAGGTAGAGCCTAATCTGAAAACGAAGGCGGCATTTTAATTTTTATGTCTAAAAAAGGTCCAATGTCCCATTACAGAAAATGTACTCAGCAAATAAAAGTGAGAAAAGAAAAGTCCAACAGAATAATGCCCAGGTATTTGATATAGGCAGTATTGTACATTTGTTTACAGTTATTTACACTTTTTTAAAACATGAGGATAGGACTTCCTAATAAAAAAAATAAAATAATTGGAACTTTTCACCCCAAAAACTCTTTAGTCAAAAAAGTCAACTGACATTAAAATATATCTACTACAAGACAACACAACTAAAAATATTTAATAAACTGATATACGTAGAAAAATCTGAGGTATTTCTGGTTTGAGGTGGTACGTGGTCAGGAAAAAAAAAAAAAATCCCATCTTTTAATTCCTTTTTACGTTATATTAATTTTCCGTCTCAATTCATAGTGTTTTCATTTAATTGTGGAAGTTTGAATTTAGGCGTATATTTGCATTTGAAAGCGTCATTTACCAAGAACGGCCCACGTTGCAAGAAAACGTTTGTGTATATATAGAAATATATATATGTATAAATCTTTGCGTTAATGCAGCAGCATTTCTGACATTCACCGTTGCTTTATGGCGTACTGGAATTGTAAATCAGACTTAAGACAACAGCAGTTCTTGTGTTACTTCCCCCACACAGGAATAGCAGTTTTAATCCCCTCGTGGTAAGGGACTCAAACCAAAGCGATATTTAGTGAAGTTGTCACGCCTGTTAAACTTGCTGTAGGTTTATGAAGGACCGAATCACGCTTGCCGTTTTAACAGGCTCCGAATGTCTTCTTTCTAAGTAACTGGGCTTTGTGAAAGGTGGAAACAGATGACCACTATTTAGACAATTAAGCCAAGTCCACAAATTTACTCAAACCCCTGTCTATACCCACACACACCCACAGCCCAGTTAACTTCTGTCTGGGCACCTGCCAACAGCCTAAAAAACAGGCTGTCTGATACTGTACAGAGTCCCACCCCACCTTACCCTACCCTACCCCACACCACACAACCTGGCTCTCTCCTTTAATTGCCACAGACAGACTCCCAACTCAAAAGCTCTGCTTCATGAGACAGATACCTGAGAAATAGATCCAAGCCCAACAGCACATTTCAGTCCAACGCTGCAAAGTGTAATCTCAGTACATTTTCCTTCAATAAGCCTCAAAAAAAGGAAAAAAAAAAAATTCTTAACAGCTTAGGAGTACCAAACTAACAAATTATACTGATGTCCTGTTGCCACTGCTTACGTGTTTTATAGACACCCGTTAGTTCCGTAAAGACACGTTTGCAGTTTTGTTGAGCTCTCTTGTTCGGCAAAAGGGAAACTGAGTAAAAGGTTGTCCCCTCGAGGAAGGTACATGGTAACAGTCAAAAGGTTCCTCTAAGGGTTTGCAGCACTGTTTCAGAGAGTGAGGACCATGTTGTGGTTGGACTGAGTCACCCCAAGCAGGCCTGCCAGAAAACAGGACAAAACAAACAAAGTAAATAAAAATAATAAAAAAATAAAAAATAAAAAAAAGAATGAGGTACCTGCACCTTTTTCAGCATTCATAAGTCGGCACCTGAATGCCCTGGAGAATTAAGTTCTGTTTTTTTTTTTTTTTTTTTTTTCCTTTCCCGCTAATGTAAAAATACAGTAGAGAAGTGTGCTGGTAATATTGAAAAAAATATTTAATAAAAATAAAAATGATTAAAAAAACTTCAGGAAAAAGAGTAGCAGCGGCATTCGGGTTTTTTTTTTTTTTTCCCCCCATAGTTTACGGAGATCCTCTGAGTCCGGAGAGTTGAAGGTTGTTGCTTTTCTGTTTTCCCCCTTTCACAGTCGTTTTCTCTGTATTTTAAGAGACGGACTCAGATACTGGACTCTTTGGATGGCACGTCCACATTGGTGACAGAGGTCACCATGGAGACCAGGCAGTCTGAGGTAGGTCCGTTGGTGAGCCTGCCGATCTGAGCGATGCGTTCCTCCACGCAGCCCGCGGACAGACGAGCCTCCGCGTCGTGGTCCCAACACTCCTCAATGGTCTCACACATCTGCCGCAGGCCCTGCGCGGTCACACGAACACCGGCTGTTACCTCGCTGCCCGATCGCACGTGTGCAGCTCTACCTGAGCACCGACGCAAGGGTTTTACCAACCCAAATCAGTCTTGTCATTTGTCAATTGACGGGCTGACAAGGGATTCAAGATTATATATATATATAAAAACCCAACAGGTATCCTCTCATTGGCCAATGTCAACTACATTAACACCAAGTAAATAAAGGGGGTTCTACAAGACTACAGTACCCAAAATGCTCCAGGGGCACAGCATAATGGACTGACTTGACTGACAAGTTAAGAGCCAAATCACACAAACTTAGCTCAGTCTGTTTTTTTTTTTTTTTTCTTTTTTTTAAAGCATTTCCTCATACAGAGTCGACACACAATGCCAAATACTCACAGGATGTTTTAGCCAACAGTCCTTTAATGCTGGCCTCATTTTCTTGTGTACAACAACTTCCTGGAGGTCCTCCAAGGACGGGTGCTGTCCGATCTCCTCCTCGAACGGCAGCATGTACTCGTCGACGGGGCCTGAAAGACGCAAAGCGTTCGTTCCTGTCAGCCACACACACGGCCACCACGCAAACAGCAACCTGTTACGTTAACCCATGTAGCTAATCTGCTATAAAACCATTCCGTGTGACGGTTTCAGAACCAAGATTGAAGGACAGCAACCAGAAGGTAGGGTGCCCAGGTGAGGGCATGACGAGGAACCCTCTGAACACTCACCGTCTGAGGCTTTGCACCGTGACACCAGCTCCCACAGCACCAATCCCATGGCGTACATGTCTATCCTCAAAAATGCGTCTCGCTGGAAGTTAATGGCGCCCTCGAGGACCTCCGGCGCCATGTACCTCCTGGTTCCCACCTGCCAGCGACAGTCACTATGAGCTTGGAGAAACACAGTAGTGATCCCGCCCCCAGCTGGTTTCACCCGGAGCCTCACCTGGCCGTGTGTGTCCCCGGGAGGTATCCCTGGCTCAAATCGGACAGCCAGTCCAAAGTCCCCAATGACAGCCGACAGGTCTTCCCGGAGCATCACGTTCTTGCTCTTGAAGTCCCTGCTCATGTCGATTAGGGTTAGGATCAGGGGCGACACGCACATGTCAGGTACAGCACATGAGACAGCGTAAGCCCCACATAAACACGCCTCACGTGCACTAATTTCTTGAGCCTCTCATCTACACAGGACCATATTTATTACCTGACCAATTCCTTGACCCTCCACCAGGTGGCAGTGGTTATTTACACAGTAAAATCATGGGCTGACGAACCATGCCTTAAAAGTTTGAGAGCTCTTGAAGTTTTTCACACAAGTCCAGAACAACTATAGCATACTCCAGTGTACCTTGACGGAGTGCAATTTTAATCTATCTAAAAGGCAGGATACTAACAGGGTCCAAACCCTTTCAACCAGATAACCTGTATCAGAATCTAAACCGATGGAGGTAGGTTGGTCTGCAGCGAAGAAAAGGCCGCACTCTTACCTGTGAGCAATGGCAGGTTTGGGTCCCTCCCCTTTGGATCGGGGCACATCCTCGTGCAGGTAGGCCAGCCCACATGACATTGTCTCTGCTATGTGACATAACTCGTGCCAGGTCACCACATTCCCCTTCAGGTAATCCGTCAAGGAGCCCTGCAGGCACAGGGAGATGGAACACCTTACTGACAGGTGTCTGGCCACACAGGCCCTGTTGGTGACACACAGGACTGGACAAAACTTACAAACGCCCGTCAAAGATGTAGACACAGCATCTTCAAACTAAAAAAACATTATGTTCTTATCTTGGGCTCTCACACAACGACTGAGGCCGTTATTTTTTTTTAATGGACAAAGAATTGTACCTGAAAAACTGTCACCACAGCAGCCATGAACAAAAGGTCTGACTGGTTCATTTTCACTTTTCCTAATCAGACAAATTTGAGTTCTTTGTTTCAAGAGGTCATAGCCAGGCCCCACTTTTCTTAGGATATATATTTCACCATCTGGAAGCTTCCAAAGCTACAGTTCTACATTCCTTTTTTTTATGAATTCACATGCGATTACCATGTTTTGGGTGATACACCAACCAGTATTCAGCTAAATTTGTAGGCCCTTGATTAGCCATCTCGGAAAAGCCAGCATGAAATGCGTCATGGCCTAACGGAAACGCACACAACCCCCGAGCACTTTCTATTTATACCACCAATATAAGAAAACTGAGCACAGCGTCGATAAGGGGGATCAGCAGCCTCCCGACACCATGGCAACGGGGGCCCACCTTCTCGTGGAACTCGGTGATGAGCCAGAGCTCCATCTCCAGGTTGGTGCCCCTCTTCTCGGCCGCGATATAGCGCAACAGGCTCTCGTGCTTCATCCCGGGCGTGATGAAGATGTCCCGCTCATTCTGCCAGGACTGCTTGTCCTGCACGACAAACGTGTGCACGGAGGTGAGCCGCAGTCCCAAACGCTGCTGATGCGAGGGCGCATTTCACCCCCCCAAAAAAAACCTAAACTTAATTACGTGCCACAGGTTATGCCTCGATCATCCAGCAACATCCATCCATCCATCCATCCATCCATCCACTGTGCTGACACAAGCATGCTGCTTAAAACGTATCACACCTATATAATTTAACTCTTTAAACCGGAAATCTCAAAAAACCGAAGCATTTATATTGTCCCGGTTGCCACAACACAATCGTACTGGGACAGGCAGCAGTGACTTCCCACTGACACAAGGATATCGCCTCGTACTTTTCGGTTCTGAATTGTGATGCAACTGACATAGAACGTGTGTTTTGAAGGACACCGTAACTGATTGGTCAGGAGGGTCAGGTCTAAAGGGTTAATTCTGTAAAACTGGTTCTCAATGTGTTGACACTACATCAGAAGTGTGAGCTATTAAAACGTTCGTGCAGCAGTTTGAGATGTAAATTCTGAGCAGGCCACTTGATGTGCGCATTTACTGCTGTTAAAAGGCCTTTATGGCTGCATCTCCGTGATTGTCTCAAATCATATGTAAATGCGTCCTAATTTACAGGCAGACGTAAACGTGTGAGAGGTAAAAAAGTACCAGCATTAAGGGTAAAAATGCATTTAAAGACATGCTGGAAAAACAATGCGCTCTTAAAACCATTTCAAGTCAGCTTGTTCACAGACTTGAGGAATAACCAGATACAAAGGCCAGAATCTGACATTAAAAGAGAAGAAAAAAAAAAAAAAATGGAAGAACTTACTTGAATGGGGAAAATCTTGACAGCTACATATTCATTCAACAGCTGAGCCTTCCACACGCATCCAAAGCGCCCCCTAGCTTTGATCTCAAGTAACTGCAGAGGTTTCAGGCCGACCATAGGAGACGGAGGGGGCGGGCCAGGGTCCTGACATAACAGAAGTGAAACGAGGAAATGTGTAACCGCTTTATAATTAACACCAAACATTACAACAACAACCTCGATGACAAAAAAGAAGTAATTATAGAAATTATTACTTAATGAAAAGTTCTGACAAAACAGCTACAATGCTTAATTAACACATTAAGGTCTTCCTCTGAGATTTATGGCCATGGACATCTGCCAGGCCTCGAATTTGCACAGCTGTGCCAAGCGTTTTTACATTAACAAGCAGTTACAAGGCAAAAATTTAGTCCCAATAACAAGGCAACGCTGGCTACACGACCGCCTTAGACTGGCTCGTTCGGTGACCACGAGCGTGCACGCGTGCCGAGCCGGGCAACGGAGGGGCGCGGGGAGCTCACCTCATTGACGTCCACGTGGCCGTACGGCGGCTTGCGATGGCGGTACATCCAGAAGGCCAGGAGCAAGGCCACGGACAGCACAGTGACAGGAAGCAGGGAGTAGACGAGGATGCTGAGCATGGAGGCCGTGGTAGGAGGGGGCCTAATCTTCACTGGACACGGACACACACGCACACGCACACGCACACGCACACGCACACAAAGAAAGGCAGCACGTTTACTGGCTGGCTGGCGGAGGGGCAGGCATCGGCCAACGGCTGTTTAGCACTGACCTTTCCTACCACAAACAAAAACCACAAATGAAACCTCGAAACAGCCATCCCAAGAACAACAGTTCCAGTCCAGAAAAGCATCGTGCGCCTTCGGTCCTAGCCTGAGAACTCTTTGACTCTTCAGTGCAACGTTTTTATATCCAACTTCTGTTGCATTTTTTTAATGCTTTTCACGTCCAGACAATCTTTGTTGGGCAAACAGCTCAACACTGTGTACAGAACTTATCAATGTCTCATTACTGAACGAATGGAACGTCAAACTGATATCCCCAGTTAAAATTTTACCCACAATACCCTCAAATTAACCCCTTAACTACAACAACATAGTCAGGTACATCTGCATCCAGAGTATTCTTTGGTTTTACTCAAGCGTGTCCTGTTTACACACACACAAGTGCCTTCATTTTGGTAATACAAATATATACATTAATGTTTCAAAGTGTTTTCCATGCTTTTTACTCCATATGCCTCTTGCTCCTCACACACACACTCACGGCATGGAAGACTGCGCACCTGGCGGTCCGTGTGCCTCGGGCACGTGCGTGAACTTCTCGTTGCAGTTGTTGCCCTCACAGCAACAGAAGAACACCTGCGGGTTTTCCTCAGTGGCCACACATTCTTGCCTGCAGGCGTTAAAAGGCAAACCGAAGCAAGTTTTTAAATTAAAATCGGCAACGCTTAAAGTGCTTAATTAAGAGCTGTAGGCACGGACGCTGAACTGTGCAGGTCCAATCTCAGGAGAAGGTCACCTCCACCGCAACGATGCTGACGTGCTGCCCAGCCACCACCAAGCTCAACGTTTTTCAGTCGTTAAAATCGGTTAAAAAGAAGAAACCGCTTTAAAATACGTAGGCATTCACATTTTTAAAAGCACGCACAATGCTTCTCACGTCCAAAAACTGTTCTTTCAAATTAACGGTAACTCCCCAACTCTCCAACAACTTGAAGCCGCGTACAACATATATATAGCGGTGTGTTCTTTGGTCAATGAGTAACTGCAACTGGCCAAATGGCGTCATTCTGTATGTTACGGGGGCATTTGCACAACACAACACCTGTAATGTAAAGGATGCCCATTGCTGTAACAGCCATTACTAATGCAAGATGTACAGAAACACTCAGGCTTTTGCTCAGGTAAACACACGGCTACATGCAACTTGTCATCGTACAGAATGAACAGGCTTTTGCACCAAGGTTGTGAGGAACCAATGAGTCCCGCACCTTAGCAACGGAACTCTTGCTCCAAATCTAATTCATGTTCCTACCAGCCTTTCAGTGAGTCGGCACAGAAATCCCTACCAACGCCCTACACAAAGAACCCTCAGCAACACCTAAAAAGGATAGAGGTGACCATCTGGATAGCACTACCTTTTAAAGCATCCACACAAATCAGCTATCCAATGGGAGAAGAGAGCATGGCGGTGAGACCGACCTGTCATAGCAGTTGAAGTCATCCAGCCAGCAGCCCTTCCTCACCAGCTCGATGGCACCCGAGACATTGCGCCAGGACGCGTAGCAGTGCGACCGCTTGTCCTTCTCTCCCTCGCACCTCTCCAGGCCGCTCTGGTTGGTCTTCTCCATCTCCCAGCTGCCGTTGTAGAAGACGCACACTCTGGTCTCGGTCTCTCCATGGCTTTGTCCTGAGGAACAGGGGAGAAAACAGGGTGAGCTACAAGGCCATTCCAATGTACCATCCACCCACAAAGTCTGTAAGAGGGACGTCTCTCCGCTTGTTTTGTATCACCACAATATATAATTTCCTCCCCAGTACCCAACCTAGGCATACCTAGTGCAGACAGAACCCTGGTGCAATGAAAAAAAAAGAGCACTGGCAGTCCAGCATAATTAAACACCCGTTCAGCGAAACATCAGTTAAAACACGTTACAGAGATCAGTGTTTACTACACACAGCACAACTCTGGCAGTAACGTATACGGCAGATGTTCGCATTAGCCGGTGCATTACAGTTGCTAAGTGATACGACACGCAGGGAGACATGCTGACGGCCAACTCCCTCGACAAAGCCCCTTTCACCCACTCGCACACACTAAACACACAACAACACGCACCCCCTAGGTTCTATCACGTGTCATCCCAGCCCCTTTACATACTGGCAGTTTCCACATCAAAGGGCAATTTAATAAGCAAAATCAGAGTTTGTATACTGATGCAGATGTGCGACTGCACACACAAAATTACTGGCAGATTTAATAGTTAAAACACAAAGCTCTCTTTGCAAAAAAAAAAAAAAAAAAAAAAAAAAACAAAAATTTAAAAATAAAGGAAGTAAAAAGGCAACCACAGTATTGACGGATTAAAAAATGACAAATTTTGTAAAAAAATTAAAAAAAAAAA
>JABJVR010000085.1:164190-181888 GCA_025773905.1 Chitala chitala
CTGCATGTTTTTGGACTGTGGGAGGAAACCGGAGCACCCAGAGAAAACCCACCAAGCACAGGGAGAACATGCAAACTACACGCACACAGACCCAAGGCGGGATAGTAAAGAACATTACTCGCACAAAGTATTAAATATTAAACAGGCCAACATTAATACACAAATGAAATATTAATTTGCCCTAAGTGTCGAAGTGACTCGAAGCCTCATTTGCTGGCTTTTCACTGCACACCAAACACAGTGTGTCTGGGACAGCAGACATGTAAACAGGTGTCAACATGCAGTCAAAACTATTTCTTCTTTTTAGGGCCACCTTTGTCCTTGTAATGCACCAACTGCTTTTTCAGCAGCACCGGGGGGGGTACTGTAGTTTGTTCCTTCCTTTTTCTTATTGATTGGTCAACAGTGTGGGGTATCGCATCAATGCTTTCTAGAAAACTCCATCATTCATGCGCACTTCTGCTACCTCTTTTGCGAAACTTGTTTTTTAACTGAGGTACTTTTGAAAGTTAACAGCTTTTGTGTGAAGCCAGAGCCACTGCGTGTGGCTTGTCCAACAGACACACACGCACATCTGTTCTTTGGCAGCTAAATACTCGGTTATTTAAACCGCTAGCGAAAGGCAGAAAGCGACATGGAGTTGGAGGAACCGTAAACTTAGGAGGTCTAAGGTTTTGTGTACCGACTTCACAGCGCTGGGAAAAACTACAAACTGTGTTTTTCTGCTTTGCCAACTAGGGCCAAAAGGCTATAATTCAATATAAACTGGATTCAGCTTTGTACAGTAGGTTGGCTTAGGTCTTCACAATTTAAACCGTTTTAAGATGCTAAAATGTGAGGGGGAGTCCAAGCAAATGATTTAGTCAGTAGGTATTAGAAGAGAACAGGTGTAGCTCTGTACTAGACTGATATGGCATTTGATCCCGTGTTGGAAACCGCAAGCCAAAAGCACGTTCACGTCTGACTAACAGACACTTTCACAAAAAACAGTCCGAATTTGTGTAACACATCACAACACAAACAGTTTAACTGTCCGATAAAACAGGTGATCGCCAAAACGGCGAGATGCCCAACTGGAGAAAATGTGGCGGCGTAGATTTAGTTCGGCCCCTTCGTTTTAACAAAAAGCCAAAATAATCGCTACTGGTATATAGTGCAAAGGGAACATCTCGCACTGAAGCATTTAATGACATTACTACGACAAACCTGCCGAGATGTTTAAAATGACCGCACGTAAAACATGACCAGAAATCAATGGTCTTGTTAAAAGGCTGAGTAGTTGTGAAGGAGAGATTCCAACAGCTGGTTATCGGCATTCGCTCTGTGCATGCTGCATCTTTCATTGTTAATTTGGCTATACATCTACAGCAGGGGGAGGCTGTTAAGCCACAGTCTTCTGTTTTATTGGGCAGACCGTTATACAAAATGTCAAGTTTCACTGCCTGCCTGATGATAAACCTACACAATATTAATATTTAGGCATTTATTTAACATTTTGGCTCGTCACCATATTGCGTAACCCTTTGTTGCCGGTGTTTGTGCTGCATTGTTACGACACGATGTTCACAGTACAACGTTCAGGCCCACAGACTTAACACACATGCATACACCAACATCCTGGCATCATTCCACAGTAGGAAGGCCTTTGAATGTTGCAGAATAATCTGTATAACTACTTTGGCTCAGAAAATGACTAATATTAAAAACGTACATATTAAAACAGGGTCTGTGCGCGCGCGCGTGAGCCCAGAACATGCACAGTGTTAATATTCTGTTATGTTACACTGTGGCATGTTTTGGGTCTTCTGTTATACTGCTGTGCAAAAAATAGAATAAAATAAAACATCTTTCGACATTGAGGTGTAAAAAAGGAATTGCTGCAGTGCTCGAGCTCTCATTCACAAAACCTCAGTGCAGAGAACAGCCAGATTCCTGCTTTGTACCGTCCTTACTACAAAATCTACCAAACACTCGGGCGGCTTGGCACAGGCCGACGCTTGGCGGGCAGCCAGCTGGATGTCTAAAAGGGTCCTCTCCTACACTCCTGCGCCCCCTCATTCAGACGTTCACTCTTACACCGCTCTATTTATAGGGGCTGGGGAGAAACCAGCCAGCAATGAACTGTACCACTCAAAAACCAGTAATGAGTAGATAGAAACTGCATGTCTAGGAAGCAGGGCATCATGGGTATCGGGGGGATCAGGAGGTCTGAAAGCATGTGTCACGTCCATCTTGTCAAAGTCCGAGCAGCCTTTTGCGACGTGTAACACCCCCTCCCCCGCCTTTCTGACATTTGTCTGATTAAAAAGAAAAGCACATTTGTGTCCACATTACAACACACACTCACTACATCCACACCGCTGGCCCTACAATTCTGGGTTTCTAATTTTACAGGACATCCACCAACAACAGAGCTGCAGTAACAACATAGTAAAAATACATACATTTCCCCCTCAGTCTTGCCTTTGGTACAACCGTGAATTGCGAAAACACCTCCTACAACTCGCTGTCAGTACTTTATACGATGTTTCTGAAAGAACTCGCAAGTTAAGTTTAGAAAGGCGTAAAAATCACCGCACATCAGGAGGAAATAATTAACAGGAGCTGCAGGAGACGAGAATACCTTTGAATGCAAAATGATCAGTCTGTGAAACTCAGCCAGTCTTTTGTTTGGGGAAACAAACGCATGTGAGAGCAGATGCAAGTGACTGGGGCCACGCCCCCTTCCCAAAACCACGTGACCAAGAGTGACCAATGACAGGCCATCCAGCACACGAGGTGCATCACGCTTGGTGGTGGCTACCAAGGGGAAAAACTAAAACTTCTGCTCTAGCCAGCAGGATATGGACTGCTCCGCATCAGCACACAAGTATGTACAAATTATATGCGAGTTTCACAACCAACACGTTCACAAAAACGCACATAGCTGCATTATTTACTCTGCGTTTTTAAGCATCAGCAAAACATGTCATCAAACAATTCAGAGTGTCACCATTTTACCAGAGTTAGCACAGGTCCTATACAAAAATGACAGCTGAGGGGGGAAATTCCAACAAACAGTAAATATAAAATTTAACGGCCACTTTCCAACTTTCTCTAAACATATCAAGTCCTTAAAATGCGTCACTGCCCCAAGAAATCCACAACGTTTGAGGAGCCGACCGACATGCGGCGATGAAGGTACGGACCAGTCGGCCGAAGTCACTTCAGGTGAACAACTCGGGATGTCTACCGAGCATCGCCGTACGTTGGCAAGCGCAGCGGTCCACAAATGATGGCCATCGCTCATTCCTGCTCCGCCAGGGCCCCGCCCCACCTCCACACACCAGGTGGTCAGCCGCGGTTTACCATGACAACGGCACGGCAGGCCTGCCAAAAGGTCCCACTTTCATTGCGTGGACGTCAGCGGCACTGCGACTCAAAAGAACCGGCGACTGAATGAGCAGCCGGCCCATTGTCCCAAGCGCTGAACTGCAGAACTCATTAGAATCCCATTAATTCTACTGTCACGTCCCCCCCCCCGCCGCCCCTAAACGATGGGAAGACTTTTCGTCAGAATAAATAAAGCCCACAGAAGTAAGGGCTGTGCCGTGCGGGACTTCACAACGTAACCAGCCGCTGCTTATCCGCCATAATCTACATGCAGTTTTACGGACACGCAACCGCGGACTCAAACTCAACACGTCCGTCCACAGGAGTACTCGTTTGTCTTTTTTTTTTTTTTTTTTTTTACTCCACCCCCACCGATCGCCATATGACGACCCACGTCACAGTTGTACCCACGGGAAATGGGAACGTTAACTCCCTGGGCCTACATCTGGGGGGGCGGTGGGAGGCTGGAAGAAAAGGCAAGAGAAGCAGTCATCTGCGAGGGAGGGACGGAGGACAAACAATGGCTCAGCACAAACGAAGGAGGGGGAGAGGGTAGGGGGTCAGTGAGGGCACAGCCTGGGGGGGGTGGGTCACCAGAAGCAGATGGGGCCCTACAAGTCCTGCACCACATGCCACACATTTAGATACTGATCAACAACACTATCATAAAGCAACGTGGGCAAACCTGCATCCATCCGGCTAACACCAGGCACGCCACACACGGAGAGATCACAGTATGGCAGAGGAGGCCAGCACCTCTTATTTCAAACAGAATGTTTTAATTTATTCTGGAATAATACCAGTTTAGCTTGCATTTTAAGGCCGCAGCAAAACGGCGACTGGGTTAGTGGCGCTCTATGGAGGCCACGCAGAAGCGGCACGTTTTCTGTTAGCATAATGGCAACATCTGAAAATGGTGTGTGTGTGTGTGTGTGTGTGTGTGTACGTACGTACGTACGTCTAAGAATGTAGAGACGACGTAAATGGAAGGAAGAGGGCTGTGGGATTGTGTGAACTCCATTATCAGTGTTTGCGCTGCCACACACACGGACCGCCGTCTCCACCGAAGTAACTAATCAGGAAAACCGAACGGCAAGACGATAAACTGGGAGGGGGCAGTGGTAAATGTGCCGCGCTTCTGCTGCGACTGCAATATCACCAGGATACGACACCAGCCTTCCCCTGACATTTAAATACTCATTCAGTGTTTTTCAAGCTTTCAAAACAGCAGGAAGTGTCAATGTAGCTGCTTCACTTTGAGTAAATAAAAAGAAAAAGAGCCACTCGTACATGGTCATTCTCCCCTGTTAAATAAACTAAAATTACAGGGAACCATCCTGATAGTTTAAAAGAAAACTGTGGTTGGGGGAGGGGTGGACAGCACTTCCACCAACCCCCCACCAAACCCAATCCAGAACTGAGGTTCCACAAACAGACACCTTTGACCTGACCTGCCTCAGCACAGACGGAACGGCACAAAAGCGAGTGTGGAGGGGGGGAGGGGTCCAACACAAGGATGAGGGTGCTCCCCCCCAACAGGGTCCCACTTCCTTATTATACTCACACTCCCAGACAAACGGTGTGCAGGGGAGGGAAGAGGGCCCTTTTTTTATCCACAACTGCGAGGCCTTCACAAGCCGTCAATCCCGCATTGAGACACACTCACTGCAGGCCAGGCCCCAAATAAACTATGCTCTCAACAAGGGGGGGGGGTTGGTCGACAGCAGGCTTCGCGAAGAAAGCGGGGGGGGGGGACCGTCTGGCCCCATCCGTCATGGGAGTGGAAGTTTGCACAGGAGCTATTTCTCCTAAGCGTTTCCCAGGAGCCCCCAGTCGCGTACGCTCTGCCTTCTCCTGACACGCCATCATTTGGCCGATAAAAGGTCCGCCTTAGCCAGGGGCCCGTTCACAATAGGCCGGCTGGACGAGCACCATCGGACAGGAACCGTGCAGCTGGACTCTGCGGACCCGAGGAGATGACTATACAAGCCTCCCCATGCTGCCCCTCCCCCACCACCAGCTGAACAGAGGGGGCTCCGCCAGCCTGCATCACGGAAGACACAGCTGTACAAACAAACCTGCAGATCCGCACACAGCCGCGCGGCGCAACCTCCAGCATTGCCAGCGGAACCCGGCCGCATTAGTGCGTTTACTTTTTACACCGCAGGGACGGAGATGATACCGGTTCATCATGTAAAAACCTCACGCACCAAAACTGGGGGCTCAATTCATCTGCAAATTTAATACCTCCCCCTGATATTCTGCAATCATTGTAATAAAAAAAAAAGAACTTTACAGGTTTTAAAGAAAGCCCAAAGCTAAAAATCGCCACTCTGCAAAAATAAATACATAAATAAAATCCCAGTATGTTAAATCCACATTTGCCACAAATCACTCGCCACTTTAGTCAGACAACGGAAAATACAGAGCAAAGTAACCAGCTAGTTAAAACACAACCCACACAGCCAAATGACTGGATTCAGCACCTCACTGAAACACATCAAGACCCACTGCCTTCATATCAAATAACCAGTCAAAGCAACAACTAGTAAAGGCCCTTAAAACAACACAATACTGAGTAAAAGAACAGAAAGGTAAACGGCCATTTCCTGTTCCCGCTCCTGCTTGTCAATCTCCCTCACTACCTAACGGGCCTCTAAATTCTCAGCGCCAGCTCCATGGCGTCTCCTGGACCTTGATCTAATTAGACTGACGTGTGTGCATGTGTGTGCGTGCGTGCATGTGTGCATGCATGTGTGCGTACGCGCTTCAAACACTGTTTATCCAAGGTCAGCGGTGATGTAATGACACATCAAGGTTGCTGAAGCGTTACATCCATCATCCAGCCTGCGCATTACGGCGTCAGCTCCGGTCCGCAGGCTGCGGACAGCTGGGACGGCACCAAACTAAATATTCTGGGTAACCAAGTCAAAACCATATCACAGTTAACACCACAACGCTTGGAAGCGTCAAAATCAGATTTCTTTCTGGCACTTGTGTTTTGTGGCACTTGTGTAAGTCCTGCTATTTGGAGAAAAGGACCACACGAAATAGACTTTGTGGTTAATTGATTAAAACTGTTTTAATTCCAGAACTGGGAATGAGGACTAGTCATACCTGCTACCCAGCCATGCGCGCACTCTGCAGAAAGTGAACGGGTCCATTATTGCGCTCCACGACCAATCAGCCCAACGCAGTGACCTTTGACCCTTTTATATAAAGAACTGAAGAGATTAAGGATCATGGCCTCGTCTTGGAGCTGGACTGCAATTTTTTTTTTCCCTCCTCCTATTGGTAATAATTGTATTTTAGCACATCTGATAGCGTACTTGGCTTTATCATCCTGGCATCTGGGTATCCTACATATCCAGATGTATGCGTGTAATGACAGGGAGGAGAGTCACACAAGCGTTACTCTCATGGCATGCCTAACAGAACCACAAGTGTGGAGACCAGCGGCACAGTGAAAGTGTGCACTGATGCATTCTAACCTCCACTCTGGGGGCGACGCTACATAAAACATATCCAAGTATCTCTTACAGGTTGCTATCATTTAAATCTGAAGTGTAGCAGACTGAGGACAGGGTGGCACACCTGTACCGCCGTCACATGCTGCAACCGCTGCGTGGCCACGTACGACCCCCACCCCCAACACTCAAAACACACGTCATTCCCGAGATGACACTGCAGTCTCTCTCGTCACGAGCAGACTCAAGAGAGGAGCTGCCCATCCGCCGTCCCGTCACAACACTAGAAGCCTGGAGGAGATTCCCAGGAGTTGTCCCTCACAAACAAGCCCATGGGTCACACAGTAAATGTGAGTCACAAGGGAAATGTATCCATGTCTTAGCAGGAGTGCTTTAAAAATTTTTTAAAACCCCTCACCACAGGTGAATAACTACAATCCCTGCACAAAATGAACTACAAGAAATGTATAATTACGTGTAATTTATCTGTAACTGTAGTTGTATATAACATGGAAGCGTTTCCTTAAACACAGGAGTCTTCACGAGACAGCTGCGTTACATCATCCCCTACCTGCCGTTTCACATCAAAGACACTTTCCCAACATTATAAAACGCCGCTTCCCCAAGGTCAGCAGCGCTACGGTACACATTTATCCCTTTTGTTTGTGTTTGACTCAGAGTAGTGATGGATAAATTGGAGCTAAAACATTTCTTAAATTAACTCAAAACAATGAGAACGGTTTTTAAAAAGCCCACACACACACACACTTTTCAGTGTCACATCAGATCTCAGATCTTCGCCCTGCCTTGCCTCTGGTTCTCAGGACTACTACAGAACTAGACTTGTTTGGAGCGTGAGAAGAGTCACCGATTGCGCTGCTGGTCCACATGCGACGGCACTTTGTCCATCCTCACTATATCTAACCTTTGTATTGACAAAAACTGTCACTTTTACAACTGAAAACTTACAATCACAGAGAGTATCACGCTTCACGGATGAAAAGCCAATTTATATTAAAACTATGCAACACACAAACACGGGGAATAGTCTGAAAGCACAACGACACAGTCAGGCAAGCACAGTCCAAACACGAGGCGCTTACAAGTCACGGCACCACTGTAACAATGCTGGCTGCCCCAGCCCTGACCCGACACAGCACCGATGTAACGACAGGAAGCAGTTCATCAATGAACAGGCCACGAAAGTCACATCACCATGCAGGGTCACAGTATGTTTGCTACTGCAACTCTTCAAAGTAAGTAAGGGAGGGATGTTTAAAACTGACACGTGCACAAGTGGAGGCACGTTACCAGCAGAGCCATGAAAGGACTGTGAAGATTCAAAGAAAGCACAAGGAGGCACCGTCACATTGATGGGTCCAGCAGGCCAAGCCGAATGCTTCAACACAAAGAGTTTGCAACAGAAACGCGACATGCAACATTCGTTAGGTGCGTTTTCTCACATGCTGCAATAACTTCATTTTATGCACCCATTTCAAAACCACAAAGGAGTATAAATAAAATTCTCCTCAGTTCTCTCAGTCGAGATGTCAGATCAAATACACGGAAACTTGTGTCTCTTTCTTAACCCATGAAAGAAACAGTCATCATTAAGAAAAGTTCATCCTACCCAAAACAGGATAGAGTATTCATTAAAAAGCCTGTTCTGATTGCTTGCACGTCTTTGTGTATATTTTCAAACAAGAGGCAAAGGAAACTGACAGGTTTGCACCCTCTGGAAAGACTACTGAAGTTCTGCAGTCTTGACTGAATATACATCTTTGTTCAGATGTCTACAAAAAGACAAGGGAAAAGAGCCATCAGCACATATAGTTCCTCACACCTACACATAAAAGCCACTCCCCCGCCCCCAATTTCCTAACTTTGCAATGGGGGAGGGGGGACAAGTTTCTTTAAATCTGTTTACACCAACTGCTCCCCCATCCCAGCCATCTCCATTTGTCAAACTAAGTGAAGAAAATGCATGACAACGGCATGCAGCATAAAACATTTGCTTTCCCTTCTCCTGCATCCACATTAGCACACAGGTTTAATGGTCACAAGTTATATCCACAGCTACGCTTGGTCTTGTGTCCAATTCTCCACCCCACCCCAAGCCTTGTGACTGAGCACTTGGGAATCTGTCCAACACGCACGAGCGCATATACACACACACTTTCGACACGCAGTTACTGATCTGGTGGTCACGTGAGAAGAAAAACAGCACAACACTAACTACCCCCCCCCAGCACACACGAAGAAAGCAGGCCTTCCTCACAGGGGTCACAGACTTCGCTGTCGTGCAGGCATGCGGGAGGCCTTGCTGTGCCCACCCCCCAAGCCCTCCACAAAGAGAGCGAGGGCTCTAGAAATCGCAGGCTTGCTCAACACAGGCGAGCCCTTCACAAACGCATCACAGAACCCTGCACGCAGGACCACAACAAACGATGAAACGCGTCGGTTGGAGACTACAGTGACCAAACAGCTGGAGAAGCTCAGAGCCGGGGAGCACACAGCAGACATGCAGGACAGTGCAGCGATGCACTCACAACTTCTGTGTCATACATGGGTTAATAATAGAATTAAAAGAGGCCCTCCAAAACATATACCCATCTGCACTCCAAAAAAAGCTCTATATCTTCATCATCATCAGTAATTTTTTTTTTTTTTTTTTTTTTTTTTACACATTGAGCTAACTTTAGAATGGTAAATCTCAATAAAAAGTATAAAATGTACACCTATAGTATAGGTGTAACTTAAAATGTACACACACACACACACAAACAACCATCTTTAATGGAATTTAAGCCATCAGAACTACAGTGATGCATACTTAAAATATCTGAAAAGAATCCTAGTTTATGCCATGCATGCTAACATATAAAATCATTATGACAGTCAAAAACGTAATAACGTGAAGATCACACTTTATTTCAATGGCACGTTAAGTTTACAGAGAGCACATAAAGGAAACAGTACTCTCGCGAACAGCACCCTACACTAATCACAGCACCACTAAAATCAAGCAAGATTTTAATTTTTACAACAAACTCGTTCCACATCCTTCCACGACAAGGTTAATTTTCAAAAGGTTATGAAGTACTTATGAAGTCCACTTTGCACACTTAATGCTACACTTCCTATATGTTTGTTTTATACGCCCAATTCTCACCATCATCCCTGTATAGGACACACACACACGTGAAAATGTACAACTGTGCCAGTTCTGCACGCCCAGACAACGGTCATAAAATCCTGGGTCTTTCAGGACTAATACAGGAGAGTGAAAATGAATAACCGAGAGGTTTTAAAAGTGTTAAGGTTTTTGTGACATTGTGTCGCCCGGCTTTCTGTTGAAAAAGCCATTTTAACACCACCTCCCCGAGAATCACACAAACTTGCCAACATTTGGGGTGTTCACTGATCACTGTAGTAGAAGTCATGGGAAGAAAATACTACAAGCCTACAATGTGCATTTGGCTCAGCGTGTTTAACGGGGTACCCAAAAACAGGAAAAACGTAACATATGGGCACGTGCTTAAGTGCACTTTAAACAAAAGTGCAAAAAAGAAGAACAAGTTGGCCGATTCGTTTTGTTCTACAACTGTGTACGTGAGAAAGAGCCTAAAACTATGCAAATCTGCATTTAACGATTTTTACATGTAACGACTTTGATAAGAACGAAGATCGGTGTATCGGTACGTCCACACGTACAGCCCTACAGCATTCAGTAACGAGCTCAGAGACGCCTTACCGCAGCGTGCACCGAAATCTGCCCTAAATAAGCGGTATACATGACGGCGTGGCACGGCACCGGAGATCGCAACGTAATCAGGGTGTGATTCAGTTCGTTTCCTTTTAACACAATGGAAATTAGCACAATGGGTACTTTTACACCGACACCCCTCCGGTACCCCTCCCACAAGTTATCAAAACAAGGAGGGAACAAAACAAAGCCCGTTCACTGAATAAATTCTCCAACATTACATCCAGACTGCGCTGAAACGGATCGCGCTGTGGTCTGAGCTCGACGCCGTTATTTTAAGTTATAACGGAGCACCCTTCATGCAGAAGACCACATTCATGTTGCACAGCCCTCCTACATAAACCCGTGCACCCGCACATCCGTAGATTTGCGCGAGCCAACATTTTAACGCTGAACTTCAGCACTAGATGAATCGGTCACCACACAAAGTAAATCGGCAAGACCAATGTGCATGTGTGCCCGTAAACAAAAGTGATCTCTGTCGGTTCCGGACCGATCCCTGATGCAATACCGAAACATATATTGAAACACGAACTTATACCAGCAACAAGAGAACGCATGTACAACGTAACACTCGTGATCTGCTCGCTGCAATCATGAATGCGGTTTTGTTATCAGAAGGTTTTTATTGCACGTGGCATTGGAGAACATGCGGAGCTTCTGCTTCACGGGTCTCTGTTGCATCGTGGACATGCATGTGGCAACAACGCGATCTAAACTGCAGAAATGGTATAAATCAAACACCACCGATAGCCATTTTCCCCTTCAAATACAAAATGTGTCCACCTAAGCGTTACATTTCATCGACCACCCCCCCTCCCCAAAAAAACGTTTTATCTCGAAAGTTTAACATGCATGGGACCGTTCAGAGTAGCCAGTGTTTTCCACTAATTTTGTATGGCCTTTTAAAAAAAAAAAGCTAAAAGCACATGATCCAAATAACGCAAATCAATGTTATTACAAGACGCGATGATTGCACTTGCCTCATTAAGCCCGACTGCGAGGCATTTCAGAGCGAATAACTGAAAAATCAGACAATCAAGCGAAGCGCTTTGCATAAACAACAAACGCGTTACTAAGAGTTTCTTCAATGTTTTAGACTCCAGGAATACCAAAATATTTTTTCAGCTAAAGGCATGACTGTAACAGAAGGTTTCGGACCTACAACAGATTTAGGTGTTTGATTACATTGTAATAATTACAATATTTCACAAAATACGTCCGTCTGATGAAACATTGAGAGTGTTGTTTCCACAGTCCTTATCCTATTTTTAAATTTCATTAATATGTTACAGATATGAAAGCCCTGCCAACACATTTTATAAACAGCATTTACCTGCACAAAAAGTTCCCCAAAGAAGTGCAAAAGTCAGCCAGGGAGCAGGCATAATTCCTTCAATGAGGGAAAATGACACCAGATTTTCTCCGTTTTGATCGCGTTTCCTTCCCGAACATTTAAAAATAATCCGCCCAACACGAGCCAAATGACCCCGGCCCTCCTACATCCACCGCACAGAGTTTGCTTTGCTTTTGTGTGTGTAGCCCAATGCAACAAAATTGTAATGATACAAAGGTGAAAAAAAAAAAAAACTTTAAAATATACGAAAATCCATGAGCAGAGAATGCACTCCAATCGGAAAAACTGAGCAAGCCTTGATTTCTAGGACTAAGCCGTTTTTCCCACCAATGCTGCACAGAACGTTTTCCCGTTCCGTTAAAACACCCGACGGCCACAGAGACTGGATCTGAAATTGACATGCAAGAAACTGAACCGAGTCCAAAATGGCTTCTGAGAGGAGAGCAGCGCTGCCTGCATGGAAACCCGGATGTTTAAATACAAAGAAAGGAATGCAATCAGAGGTAGGGGTAAGGGGGGGTGCAGTAATGTATTTATCGGGCCGGCGTAGCGGCGTTATACACAAGCAGGTAAGGGAACCAGAGGAGATCAAAATAATAACTATCCCTTAGTAATGCACAGGGCCGCTTAAGCGGTTATACTTGAAAGACATAAACCCGTAAATATAGAAAACGGTAATTTCAGTATTTCTCACAGCGATGAAAATGCAGTGGAAAAGCGCCGATGCTCAGATTTACCCAAAAGTAAATCGATGCACGCATGAATAGATGTGGTAACGACAGCACGCGATCTGCCGTAGTACCGCTGTATGGCACAGAACCCAACTTATTGTACGTCTGCATACTTAATACTGTATTCAATATTTCATATTCCAGATGTTCGTGTTGAGAAAATAGTAAACGTTCCAAATCGAAATAAATTCTACAATTTCGATGTGCTTTGTGTGATACCCTGGAAAAACTGCACAACCCAGATTTACTCTCAGTTCAGGTTATCTTACTTTTCGTTTAATTCATTATTTGTGGAAAACAGCGGGTAAAGCCCACACCCATTTTAATGATAAAGTGAGCAACACCCCGCCCCCTCAAAAAAACCCATACCACCACCAACTGCAGAATGCCGTTGCCTGTTTATCTAATTAGTAATTGGATGCTCGATAAACCGTCGAATTTAGATCTTGAAAAACAATTTTAAATACAGTTAAACGTATATCTTCTGTAAATGGAGCGACAGCGTCTGCGCCTGAAGTCTCACCGGTGCAAACGGAACATGCAAAAAGTATTTTAGTGAACTATTTCGTCGCTACATTTAAACTGGCACCAGGAGAAACGTTTCAGCGTGCCACAAATTATCAATTTAGCGACAAGAAACAACAAATAAAAATTATCAAAAATGCACGAGAATATATGTCAGTTTTAATTACCTGTAATGTCGAGATTGTGATTGAGGGGTTTTAAAAGACAGTTTGGACATCTTAAAGGACTGTAAAGCATCATATGGCGTTTGGCTGCACAAACAATGTACATTTTTTAAAATTCTCGAACTATATGCCCACTGACTAGTTTGTCAGCCAGCAGCCGTTTGTAAGTTCAGTCCCAAGACTAAATCAATAGTATCTAGCGAGGACCTTTAACCTTCTTCGTCCAGCCTGTGTAACCCTGACCCCTGCACCGGCACACGCTGCCAGTGCGCTGGGCGTGCAGATAACGGGGAGCACTTACACAAGCGCGTGATAACGGCCCGTACGGGCACCGCTGTTTATCACAAAGAGCCGTTAGCAAACAGCACCGGAAAGAAAGTCCCTAACAACAAGATTTCTGTGGATTTCAGGTCGAATCCAATGCACTAACATGAAAACACAGCACAAATTGCACATTGCTTAAACAGTAGATTTAAAAGACAAACGCACGCAGAACCAGTAATGGTAAATTTCAGGGAAAGTTTATGTGTTTTACAACTAACGAATTAAAAGACATAATTAATTAAACAAGTTTTAAAAGTAATTTAGCTATTAGGTTTATTTTATGACATTAAACTGTGAAAGCCTGTATGACATGTATTTACACACAAAATATTAAAAATGTTTACAGTGGACTTGTTAATTTTTTTTTTTTTCACATCTTTCCTGGCCTTGTCACTTAAAAATAACCCAGGTTATTGTTCAATTACATAAAAAATTATAATTTCATAGCTGTGAGTCAAACTCCTCAATGCCAGCTGCAAGGTAAATTTAATAACAATTATGCACTTAAATGTACATACCTCTGACTCATAGCATACCCATCAAGGGTAATTTATGTAATTTTGGTACCTATTTTGATTAATACAATACATGATTTTTGTAATATCAAATAGGTGAATCATTGTACTATTACTAAACAAAACATGTTTTGGTATGAGCCGTTACATTTTCTCAGAATGGGGACTGTCGTCTGAGTCCTGCCAGAAGTCAGTCATCTTATGAACAAAACTGTGTGTTGACATTGCAGTGAAAATGTAACACACTGAACTGGCAGCAACTGTTACAGACACAATAAAGATTTGAAATTTTTAAAAAGAAAACCTTCGGCAAGTCTCTGTGTGAAGGCCAGCTTGGTTTGTACCGAGGGGCGGTGCATGCTGAAGGGTTCCAATGCCAGAAAAAAAAAGATAAAACAAATAATGATAATACTAGTTAAATGCCTCGGGGCCCTCTGCAGTTGTTAAGCCATCCATGATTTTATCCCTCTGAAATCCAATGTTACTGTAAGTAAGGTGTTTACTCAGGCTGCTAGAAAGTCTGACTAAAGTTTTTTTATTTTCAAATCAAATAACACAAAAATTGTTATACTTTATAGTACTAATAGGAAATGCAGAATGCTTTAGGACAAAAGGGTTTTGTTTTCAATTTAGTACATTTACAATATTTTTCAAAGGCGTATTACATTCTAGGCAACCAAACAATTGCTATTTCAAAGTGGACGACAGGTACTCATCTTAGCTAAATTACTGTCATATACGTGATTCATCCAAAAAAAAACAGGTTAAAAAAACAAGGCAATACATTAATATCAGCGTATTCCTGGGTAATTAGCTTGTTCTCAAGTGATTTGATGGCCACAGAAGTTAGCCTAGATATGAATTCCAGTTTCTGTGTGTGTGCAGTTCTTCAGCACGATAGTGGTGTGCAGACTGGAAGTGGGTCCTGCGTTGCCCTTTAACATCCTCCCGCCTGACCCACGGTGTTCACTCACGAACCCCACAGGGGGCACTTTGGGATCACGGCTTTCCGTGAAATTATTTGCCTTTCTGGACACATGCAGTCAAATGCCAGAATGAAATTGGTCACCATGGAGATGACAGGTGATAATGGTACCCGCTGCGTTAGTCCACCATTCTGCCACCCAGGAGTGTGTAAATAAGCAGAAAGGTGGAAACCCAGGACAATTCCAAGGGCTTGTGACTGACAGGGGCCCTCAAAAACTCAAACATACAACATAGCACAACATGTTAGCATAGCATGTAACATAATGTCTTCCACATGTCACAAAATCCGTAGCGGCAGTAATGAGTCCTATTGCATCGGTTGCATACTCTGAATTTTAAGAATGATTTTTTTCTTCTGTGCAAGGCAGTGCACAGCAGTATCTTAATAGGCCTTGTTTAAATCCCTTCATTGCAGGAAGACAGAACCAGCGCGTCTATATGGGCTGTATTTACCCTGATTCATTTATCGGGTGCTTCTATCAAAACAAACAATCTTACAGGATACAAACAGAAAACCAACAGTACACTTTGAGTTTGGACATGCCACAAAACACAGTCATGTGCCTTGAAGGCAGGCAGATTAGGCAGAACCTTCGGAGTGTGTTTCAGTAGTGTGACCAGTATTGCATAGGATCCAACATCCTGGAAAAGCCCAACAATATATCTTTGATAGCCTCCAGTGCCAAACTGCTATTCAGTAAGTGCTCAGGGAATGTTTGTCATGTGAGGAATTTAGCAAAGTGTTTAATTCCCACTGCTCATTGTAGGGGGGTGACAGGAAGGCTGGGTGGGGCATGTACAAAAGTAAAAACATTTTCTCTCACCAACCTTTCTCATACAATTCAATTTTTTTTAGTTTCAAATAGTAAGGAAAATAAAAGTTTTTTAACCAATGATGGGTGGAACTGCCATGCTGTCACTCATGATTTCACTCATGGGGAGTAGTGGTAGCCAATAAAGCACCCAACAGGAAATGTTCATTTATTATCCCGCGGACCAGAGGTTTGAAAACATTGTGTTTCCTATCTCCAATTTCTCCAGATCTTTGGGGTCTACTGCACTGATGCGTGGTCCATGTAAGGATTATCAGAGTACCTTGTGGATCAGATGTAGTGAGGTTGACACAGATTCTGTCCGATGGGAACGTGGCTTCTCAATAAACAAGAGTCATAGAATTACAGAATTCTGTAAAACTGAGTGCCTTTCACCCACGTGAGTCAGATTATAATAAAATCCATTCCAAATTTGTTTGTTTCATCTCTTTCCCATATTGTATTACAGTCTTTTTAGAGATGATATATATACGGACATTTTAAAACTTCCCAGCCAAACTGAATTTCCAGATCAGCATTTTTTGTTCTGTCAGATTAAATCAGATGTTTACGCTCGTTAACATAGCGATTCATTATTATTAACGTCTGTAAAAGAAATAAAGCAGTAATGTGATTAGTCTACCAAAAGTGAAGCATGGGACTGTAGGCCATTTTGTAATTGCCTGTCATGTCCGCCACAACTTAACCCAGCACACTGACGGCCCTATTAATTAAGAACCTGTCAGGTTAAATGACCCCCCTGACAATGATGACATTTCGTTGCACACTGAGAGAGGTAAAAGAGGTGTTTTCTGTGCCCCCCTGCCTGGTGTAGAATGACAAGGCCTGACAGAGCTCCTTTCCCGAGTTTTCCACACATATCAGCCACGGTCATCTTGTCAACGTGTTCGTTATTGTCATTGTTTCTGACAGTGGAATTTACCATATATCCTGGGGGGGGGGGCAACACAGGGGCTATATTTAACTCAGAGGGGCCAACCATACAGTTTACATTGATATATAAGTATAAAGAATAAATAGTAGGTTATGGCATTTCATATAGCTCTACTGATTTCACCAAAAAGGTTTAAGTACTGTTAGCTGGAATACAATGATTCAAAACACAACACTGGGGTTATTTGTGAGTAAAACCGAGATTATATTTGACAGAGATGTGAGGAGTGAGACTGAGTGAAAATCAGATCTCAGAATAATGAATAAACACACATGAACACAAAGCCAGGAGTGTCATACCGTAAGTGTAGGCTGTATGAAAGCCTGACCCCAGGTCTTCTGCAGGTTAGACAGGACCTCATGTCATCTTTACCTCAACCTCTGGAACCCTGTCCAGGGTGTCCCCTACCTTGCGCCCTAAATTGCCTCAAAAAATACCGTGTGTCGTCTTTAATGGTGTTGGGAGGATCGAAAGGGATCACGGCTGGGGCTTCCAAATAGGCGGCGTAAAGCTTTTGTAGACATACAGATTTGTGGCACACACATCACACATCTGCTGACGACATCTTCTGTCGCATCGCTTCAAAATATGAATTCCTTGCTTTGGCGTGTGTGTTTATATATATATATATATATAGGCGTAATGGTAATTGCTGTTACACTGAGTGTTCAGTGGCTGAAGTCCAAACACCACGGGGTTGTTTCATAAATGCGATTTAAACGC